>VZSF01009661.1:124417-299674 GCA_013398295.1 Chionis minor
GGGGTGATGTCGCGGAGGGGATGTCGCGGGCACGTCGTGGGCACGTCGTGCCCAGCTCCGCCCCGCGGCCGGGGACAGGCTCCCCCTGCCGCTCCCCGCGCCGCCGGCCCTCGCTCGCAGCTGCGCGCGCCGCCTGGCTGCGGGGAGAGGGGCCGAGGCCGCCAGGAGGTGCCGCTGAGCGGGCGAGGGGAAGCGGCGCGGCCGCCCCGGGTGTTTCCCCGGCCCCAAGCGGGGGCTCCGTGGCCCCCGGGGGCCGGCGGCTGGGTCAGAGGCTCTGGGCGCACTCCGCATTGTTCCCTGACAGAAATACCCTCTCCCTGGCGGCCAGCGGCGTCTGCACGGGGCCCAGGCGTTGCACATCAGAAATACCTGTGTTCTAACTGCGCCAGCCTCCAAAATCCCGGTCGGCATCACACAAAACTCACCCTCAACATTGCGGGCAGTTCTGGGCCCCACCGTTTAAGAAGGATGTGAAGGTCCTTGGATGCGTCCAGAGGAGGGCAACAAAGCTGGTGCAAGGGCTGGAAGAAAGGTCCATGTAGAAGAATGAGGAGTAGCTGAGGGCTTTGGGTTGGTCTGGCTTGGAGCAAAGGAGGCGGAAGGGTGCCCTCCTGGCTCTCTGCAGCTTGCTGAGCAGGGGATGTGGAAAGGGAGGTGGTGAGCTCTTCTCCCTGGGATCCAGGGACAGGACGCGCGGGAATAGTTCAAAGCTGTGCTGGGGAGGTGTGAACTGGACGTTCGGAAGCATTGCTTTACCGAGAGGGTGGTGAAACATTCAAACAGGCTTCCCAGAGAGGTGGTGGATGCCCCAGGCCTGTCAGTGCTTAGGAGGTGTTTGGACAGTGCCCTCAGTAACATGCTTCAACCTTGGTCAGCCCTGAGGTGGTCAGGCAGTTGGAGCAGGTGATTGTTGTAGGGATTGCGGTCCCTCCCAACTGAACTATTCTGTTCAGTTCTGTTCTATTCTATTTATTTTCTACAGACCTGGAAAGGCAGATTTGGAAGCTTTGTTAGGCCCTTTGGCATAAAATGGTTAGAGGCCCTGCAGAGTTTACAATGAGAAAAGTTAAGGCCTTTTATGCTAGATTTCCTTTCCAGTACTAAGCCCACCTAGTCTGCTTTGTTTGCACTTCCACATTAGCTCGCTTTCATTTTAAAAATGCCATGCTTATTTCAACTCTGCAGCAATCTTTCTTCTCCCAGTTCATGCCAGCCCCTCTCTCATCACGCCGTCTCCCCTGACCAGCCCCTGGAGGCTTTGCTCAGTTCCACTGACTAAACAAGGCATGTCCAAAACCTGATGGCACAAGAACACACACGTCTGTTGAATCAGCTGCATGTTCAGCAAGAATCACAGAGTACAATGGATACAAACACAGCTCAAAACAGAGCATGGCCAGAAAAAACGGGTGGGAGAATGCATGAAATAAACTTCTGTCTCTTGTTTTCCCTTTGTATAGGTCTTACACGTAAAGCTGCCTCATGCTTACGGAAAGTTGGTTAAATTTGTTACTTGTCAAACAGCACTGACTGTTCTGCAAAGGGAACTGAAGACCTCCGTGAAAAGTTAATGCTTGTCCTTCACTGCAGTTGCAGTTCATGAGATTCCTCTAAGGAATGACATTTTGAGATGATGCTGCTGCCTTAGACTGCTATGGATAATAACCGTGCTGTTACTGTTCTATTTATCCCCTTAAGAAGTTCTGGCAATGACTAACTGATGACTTGAGTTAGTCAGACAGCCACCCTTTTCAATGATTGATAGGTGCGTGAGCAAGCTTACCATAATCCTACTTGAATAGAAAAGCGTGTCATCCCAAGCTGCTACTTGTGAAATTTCACTCCTTTTCCACCCTATAGGATGCTTCATTATTTTCAGAAATCTGAAACACTGACCAAACAATAATTCTAGCACGATGCAAGCTTGGTGTGTTAAAAGTAACTTTTTCTACATTGTGCAAAATATTAACTAATATTCATTCTCAGTCACTTTATTATAAGTAAATTTTTTAGTAAGACAATATTTATTTGCTTCCTGACCACTTTCATCCATGCAAAATCTCACCAGGCTGGTGCAAAATCAAATATTAAGTCAGATTTTGTGCTTGCAATAGAAAACTTCAGCAGAAACTTTCTTGTGCTACACACCACAATGCCATTTTTGGCCTGAAAGTTCAAGTTACAAAAACGTATCTTAATAACGCTGCTAGAGGAACTGCAGTCACAAAAACACTCTTTGCACAACAGCCTTTAACGGCCATTGATAGCTTTTGCTGTGCTTCAAGGAAAGTGATTCGAGCTCTTCTCACAAGCACTCGTATAGACGAGCTATTTTACAGCCGTCTGCTGAATGACACAAACCGTAGAGCACACCCGCCCTCTTGTGGTGCCTGCACATAATACTACAGCTGTGATGCTCTACTAAACGGAGTCGTCAGAGATTATAAAATTAGCTCGCCTTCTAATAACTTCCAGAGATGCTGAGCACATGCAGCTGAGTTTGCCTGAGTTATAATCCAGCAGCTCAAAAGACGAGAGCACACACTTCGTTGCCAAAATATGGCTTTACATGTTTACACACTTAAGGTCCAACATCTGGTTTGAGTGTTTCCTCTTTTTCAATGCCTCAAAGATGCATAGTGCCTGCGGGGGAAAAAAAAAAAAAAAAAAAGAAAAAAAAAAGAGAAGAGGCCGAGGATACAAGAGCAAAAGTGGACAGACACACAATCGCTTGATAGAAGACGACTAATTACTGCATTAGAAACCCTGGGCATTGCAAGCACTCAGCAATGACTACCCTCCTATACCAGGATTTTGCTTTTCAGGAGAAGTGGTTGCTAACTGGGTGTCATTTTCAAAACAGGTAGAAGATTTTTTTTTTTTTGAACGCATTACTTCTTTCAGGGCATCATCTTGCATCACTGTCTGCTGGAGGAACAGCGTGAGATTGGCAGACACTGTGATACTGCAGGTATGCAGGACAGAGCCACCATGTGCATCAACCTCACCTATAGCATTCAGGAAGTGAGAAAAGCAGCTGTGGCGACTGACTGAAATATTTCCGTGTTTGCAATAGACAGCAACAGCACACAGATCCAGAAGCATCTTCCTGCGTATTTACATTGGCAGAGCACACTCATGGCCACGTTGTGCACTCATTTCTGTTGTTGTTTCAGTCCCACTTAAAACACGTTCTGCCAAAGCCTTTGGCACACCCTTGTTTCCTGGTGGCTTATGCAAATTGGCTTTGCATCCTTTTCCTATTTTTTTATTTCCGTGCAATGGAGAAGAGCAAACTTTTAGGGACCTCAGTCAAGAGCTAAACTCATTTCAGATACTTCATAGACAGACCTGTTTAGTAGCAAAATGTTGCCCTCCTGGAGACAGAAATACTCACCTGCAGAGCAATAGATGAATAATATTTGCGTTCCTGCTTGGCACGCTTTATTTGCTTGGTAATTCTCTCTCCACTACCTGCTCTCTGATCGAAGACGAAAAAACCCAAAACCAGCTGGATCCAAAACCTGGCATTTAGCAAATCCCTGGAATTTCCTAGTGTAAAGCCAGACAAAGCAGATATAATTCTTTGTGATTTTAACAATATATTCTGAAGAGTTCTGGCTTCAGTAAGCATTTCACAGTGTCAAGATTGCCTCAGCCTGCACCCTTCTTTTAGCTCTTCATTACATCTTGCATGCCTTCAGGCAAAACTCATTCATCGGAAGACTGGCACTTGACTACCAAGTCACATTTCTGTCCATCACAGCATACATAAGGTTTTCTAAACAAAGGAAATACTCTTAATGAAAACATTCCACCAGGGAAAGGAGATGAACAGAAATCCTTCCTTGCCACGATACTGCAGGCTATTAAATAGGGGTGTTTGGCTGAGAAATGACTAGGAGTTACATGCCAATCTTCAAGATTGCTTAAAACCACTAAGTAAATCTGAACTAAGGATTTAAGAAGTCTAGACAGGGCTATAAAGCTTAAAATTTCACTTGGCTGTTTACATCATAACACTGAGGACTAACTTCAGTGACCAGTAGTTCTTGTCTTATTGCAGTAAGTACTCCTGTGTTCAGAAGTCCTGTGCTTGACTAAAGCTTCGTTGAAAAGTTGATATAATTGCAACCAATACAGAATGCCAAAACTTGGGGTGTTGTAGTTGTTTTTTTGTTGGTTTTTTTTTTTTTTTAAATACATAGACAGATGGATAAACAGGCATTTACTATTTTTATTTGGCTTGTGAAAAGGCTGAATGCGATCCAACAGAATAAGTAAAAAAAGATTACTCACTATACACAGGGCCAGGTACCAGAACTGCTCAACCAAACCATATCTTTAATCAAATTGTTATACATAATGACTTAGTCTAGACATGCTTCAAAATTGCTGCACAGATATTTACTGGACAATAAAATTAAAATTTTGTCAATTACAAGGCCACATTATTGTAGTCTCAAAATCGCTTCAGAGTCGCTCATTTTTAGATTCCAACTATCCCCGCAAGCCTGTGAAATGCTGTTTCTCTTTTTCACATGGGATGGAGGCACTTGGTAGTTAAGATCAGACTGAGAATACAGAGCTGAATCCAAATGGCCCCACATACATTATAATGTCCTAAATGCTTTCTTTCTTCAGTGCAGATGTGCAGCTTCCCAGCAGTCAATGTACTTGGTTCTCTATGTGGCACTCCCACTTCTTTCTCACTTCAGTGGGATACAATCAAATAAAACTCAAGTTTTAAGGAACAGCTCCATTGCTGAAATAATTGAAAACAGAGTAAGTGCAGACAAAGCAAAATGTGCTGGTTTTCTCAAAGCTCAACATATTTGCCTTGAGAATATATAAACCTCTGTATGAAACAGCTAAGATAACACATCAGACAGGACAGATAAATCTTAATGGTCTAACTGTGCAGCGTTTTCCACATGTACACAGCCACAAACATGCAAACATCCCTAGCAAGAAGCTGTACAGCTCTGAATGCAAACCTCTAAGCATATTCATGACTTCAGTATTAACAGCTGGACTCAATTCACAAAAGGAACTCAGACTAACTCTGTACTGACAAAAATCCAGAGGCCACTCTGCTGCTATCAGTACTTCGTGGCCACTGACTTTGCCTTAGAATCTACCACTTTCTTCAGAACTTGTGCTTCAGACTCCACATGTCCATTTAGCACAAACGTGTTCAGGTTAGGACAAACACCTTCCAAAAGCAGGAAGTGCAAAACGGTGCTGTATTGTATGTCTATAGTCTGCAGCAGGTGGGGAGCACAGGAATGGGGCCTGTTCATTTCAGTGGGGGGAATCTTAAATTTGTAAATGCATTTACAGCCTTGCAAATCTCAGTACTAACATCAAACATTTTACAGGAAGTAGTCCTTTATACAACCAGATCATGTGCTTACTTGATAAATCCGAATTCCCTTCCTATTCCTTTCCAAAAGCCTTGGCAATTGCCAGTACCTCCAACTTCCTGCAGAGTAACTTTTACAGTGGAATTCAGCTAAAGCAAGCCCATATCCAGCAGCACATGGGATTTTGCCCTGAGCATATTCAAGTCAATATGAATCTGTTTTCATCCAAACTCCTGTTACATTTAGCTGCACTGACAAACACGACGGTGCAGAGACCTTGCCACAGGAGTTAGCTCCAAGCTTCTACGAAGGTCATTGAGTCCTTACAACTGTGAGATATTGATCTGATTATGTCTCATCAACAAGATATGCATCAGAAAGCCCAAGCAAAAAACAAGTTAACCACCATCCCAGGTTGTCAGCACTGCTCCCGCGTCCCCTTTGCTGTGTTTCTTCTCAGCAAACATATACAGTGACGCTTGCTTTACTACATGGAAATTACATAGGAAATTACAAGCTTATGTGGGAGATGCTGGAATGCCCTCTGTGAAATGCATGGAAGATGAAAATTTGTTGGTGTGATGAGTTCAAAAATCAAAGACAACTAGTTACTTAACAGTCAATGCTGATGGGCAGATTCTGTACCTTCTTGATTCCAAGTAAAGCTGTGTGGTATTCAGCTTGCTGTGGATAACTCTTGGTGTCTCTTCAACAAACCACAGCTAAGCAAGCACAGTTTAAAGAAAATGCTAGGCATCCAACTCTTCATTTAGTTGCCTTTCTGCACTCTCAGTGATAAATGACATTATCCTCCAAAGCAGAAAAGACAGTGCTGTGAAGAAAGATGCTTGAGACCTCTTTTCCAAAATTCCTTATTCTTGTGATGCTTTGAAAGGCCTTGAAACATACCAGTGACTATACATTCTCTGTTCAATAAAAGAGAAATTAAACTTAGTGCAACTCTTAAAATACCCTGTTAGCCTGCTCTGGCTATCCTTAAAGAGGATAAAACTCCAGCCTGAAGTTGCTTCTGCAGACATTGTGACAGGTCCTTCATACCGCTTCCATGGCAAATGCATACACTTGATTTCTCCTAGATCCTTAACAACTTTATTTAATGTGCTGCAAATAACAGAGAAACAGAGATGATGATCTGAAAACCCTCAGGTGTGAAGGATCATGTCTTGTCATCTTCCCTTAGAAGCCAAGCAGTGAACTACAGACCATGAATTCTTTCTGAGGTAAAAGATGTTGCTTCATATTCTTCCTTTCCCCCATACCTAACAGGAAAATTCTCATTTCACCTGAATTTATATTTAGTTGTGTGGCAGTTGCTATGCCCTGCTGCCATTCGTTTCTGCTCCTGCAAACGTGCAAGAGAATGGGAGGTAGTAATATTGGCTTCAAAACAATGCCTTGTAAACTATGGCAAAATAAGATACCATTCCCTCATGCTGTCAGAGAGGAAATTCCATGAACTACTGTCGCTACCTCCTTAATACTTATTTAACCTACATACTGTAATATGTGAAATGCCTGTAAACAGACAACAAATAATTTATTCTGATTAGCATGATACTTTAGTTTACCTGTCAAAATGCTGTTTTTAATCCAACTCTTTACTTTCACCTACCTTTCCATAAATTCCATCTGTATGAAGATTAACATCAGGATGTCAGTCTCCATGGAATTCAGTATGCGTCACAGGCCCAAGGAGGAAAAAGATCTGGAATAAAACTGCAACTGGCTAGTCCTTCTACAAGAAGGGAATTGGTAGTCCATTTGTCAGGCCAAATTAGCACGTCTGGACAGCTAACCAGGCTGCTGTAATTCCCAAGACCGATCAGAATGAGTTGGAGTACCCCATTCTGTTCCTTTTGCATTGCAGAAAGTCCCCCGTTCCTTGCTTCACAATTCCTTTTGCCAGCAGACAAGTGAGGGAACACAGTTAGCCTTATGACCCCAGAGCACTCACTGGGATCCTTTAAAACGCAAATGGCTTAAGTAACACACAGTTATGTGCTGTGGCTCACAAACACTGCCTTGGCAGTAAGAACTAGGAGGGAGAGAAAGAATCGGAAACCACACTCCTCTCCTTGTGAAGTGTCTGTCAGGTCCATAGGCAGATGGTGAGGGAGGCCAACACAGCTGGGATACGGGCTGACATGGAAACAACAACTGACCTACAACCACGGCAACTTTCTTGGGGACACCTATGAGAAACCATGCGTGACCAGTGATTGACTTTTGACTTCCAGCACCTTTGAAGATGAGTAGGTCAGTTAAATAAATATGGATTTTGGACTGTCCTTTAATTTCAAAGGCATATCTTTGGAGTACAAAAAAGAATCAACACTATTAACAAGCCTTTCCCGAGGCAAAGTGGGGCTCAATGCAAAGCAAAATATATACCTTCTTTTCAGTTTGGATCTTTAAAAACCCATATTCTTTCAAAAAAGAGAAGAATATAGGGACAATGCACAACCAGGACAAACATCACAGATAACTATTATTAAAACAAGTGCATAGGGAAGGCATGTTAACTTGCATTGATATTCACTTTGTCATCCATGTTTCAGGCTTTTTTTGTCCATTTCCTTAATATCCATAAATCTCATTCTCCACCCAGGCTGATTCCTTGCTCCTCCCCACACGATCTCCACACAGCTCATAGATATCATTGGTCACAAAGCCACTTTCAGTACTGGCCAATGTCACAAAGCCACTTGTTGATGTATTCATTGCCACATCTTCATAATCCCTGGAGGGGCTGTCAAGCACCTTATCTTCCTGTGCACGGAAGGAAGAATTCTTAGTGTGAGGCCTGGTTCCAGCCAGATCTGCTTCTGATTGCTTCTTGATTACTTTGTAAATATCCAGATTTGGACTGTTCCTCCTGGGGTTAGACAGCCATGCATCTTCCTCCTTTGGGCTTGCATCTATTCGCTCCTGTCTCCTTAGGGATGGAGGAAAGAGGACAAATCGCAATATGCTTTTTCACAGAGATTTTTTCACAAAACGATACCACACCTCTCTTGCAATAATTTAATGATGACCCCGGAGGAAAGCTGACACTCAGAGCCTGGACTCAAGATGATATCCATTATTCCTTGCTGTTCCAGTTGTGTGACAGCAGGCTGCACGACTGGGGTAGTCCCATGTGTCCCAGGACTGCTGAAGTACCCTTGCACCCTGCTGCTGGATGAGGTGATGAGGCAGCAAAACTCAACACTGACACTCCCCAAACCACAGCCAGTGGGTAACTCAGCCTGGTGCATCCGTGCCCCTTTTTAAACATTTATTTGGCTGAAAGCAATCCCCTCCAGAGCATGTTACAGCATCCTGATGCTAACTGTATGATGCCAGGACAAGATACCACAGGTTCACTTGTTAAACAAAAATGTCACTTACCTCTTCACAAAAAGCCAAAACCAGAAGATGGCTGTAACGACCATCAGGAGAAGCAGCACAGGAATGCTGGGTATAAGGATGTATGCAAGACTCTGAACAGGTTCTAGGAGTAAAAATCAGATTCCAGCTTTTATTCACTTCCAAATGCATTTGACATGCACAGAACTTCACAGGAAAACTAACAGTTGCAAAACACAGAATCATTGGATCTCAATGGGCTTCTAGTCTCATTCATAATATAGCAGTATCTACTTCTTGTCAAAGGCAGCAAGTCTAACAGAGACCGATCACCTAGTTAAGCAGGTTAAAGTAACATAAGCTCAAATCTTCAAGATGAGGAACCAACAAGCCTGACTGTCTAACTGTAAGAAGGCAATGGTAGTGCAAGTTAATGAGATACACTGTCTTTTAAAAGCTTAGGAATCCCCAGCCAAAAGATTTCAGAGCTAAATGTCTTTTATGATCTGTTAATTTGTAGGGGGTCAATCAGTGTGGTAAGAAGAAAGTTTTTCATAGTTAATGACAGACTAACAAAACATTAACAATTTAGACATTTAATAAATTAAAAGTACCTTTTTTTCAAACCCAATATACTCTGCACAGCTTTAGATTTAGAACATTTTGGTAGCCAAAGCAATCAGTTCAGGTTTGTACTGGAAAGGATAAGGGAAGTTATTGGTTTGTTTTTGTTTTCCCCAGAGGCAGTTGTCTAAATTCAGTCTTCTACATTTAGAGTCAAACACTTCAAACCGAAATGTGGACTGCTTGCAGCCACACTTGAGAAATGTGTGCCTGCATAGTTAGAGAACAGGCCAGCTGTTGAATGCACAACATTCCTTTGGCTTCTACAACTGTTACATTAGCATCTTTCTTATGGCATTCTCTGGGGTATACTGAGTTCAAGGGCTCTGTTGCAACATCTGGAAATAAGCAGCTTCATTAATATTGCAGATGCTATTCGAAAGAGTTTAAGAATCATAAAAAGTGAGAGTGAGAGGAGGTCGAAGAGACTGCCAGCTGCAAAGATGTGTAAGGTGTGCTGGTACTCTTTTGCTTAAATTTCTGCAGCATGACCAGCAGTCCCAGATGCTGCATTAACAACACCAAGACTGTGTTCCTGCAGAACGCACTACAGAACCGCAGGAGGAAAGTGCAAACTACTAGGAAGCTTCTCGCTCAGTAAGTCTCCAGTCTGTGAGCGTCCTTGACAATGAATGTAACAGAGAGTATTTCTACTGAAAGTTAGCATATAACTAAAAAAGGCCCCAAACAAATATCTATGACTTACCTCTTTGAGAATTCTCTATCGGAGCATTCGTTGGCTTCTCTAAAAGAAAAAAAGATATGCACAATTTCACATCTAATAACATGCACACCCTTCTTTAGTGTTCTCTCTCCCTCAGGCCCCATTTGAGATCTCAAATACTTTATGAAAATCCTCTAAGAATGCATATAAGCCACAAGGCAAGTATTAGATACTAAGACTGTTTTCCCCAGGACTTGCATAAATTTAGAGATCTCTGTTTCCCACCAGATCCTTCCAGTAAAGCGAGGCAAGGGTTTCCCTATCTGCTACTGTAATCTCCTCATACCTCCTATTGGGGACTGGGAGCAGGTTGGTTTTTAAAGCTACAGAATGACTCATTACCAAGAGGATATTTGCAAATGAAGTTATTTTTCATGTTGCATCTGTCATCATTCCATTGAAACATGTAAGGACCTCCAACACCTGGCGGGGCAGATGGCTGGTGGTACATCACAACACAGATTTCACTCCCACAGGATGGCTCATCTACATACCAGTTCCTAAGAAAATACAACAAACACGTCACGTAAGACTTGACGTCACTTTCCACGGTAGTGCAGAAGCTCAGATGGGAACAGAGCAGACAGGGCACCACAGAGGGCAGAATCAAAGAAGATTACAGCTAAGCCCACCCCACCCTCACCTTTGGCCTCCACTGTGTAAAAGTAGGAACAATAACAAAACAGTTATTTATGGTGTATCTTCTCTTTTGGGAATTCTGAATGTTCAGAGAAAACTCAGCAAGCAAGGTGTTCAACAAATATTAGGGAGTGAAGGGCTGAGTACCTTATTGCCAGTAACTCCTCTACGAAGCTTAATAAAAGCTCAGGAGAACTTTGACTTTCTCTACATAATTTTAGACCTGTGCAAAATCATCTAGCAAAATTAATTTTGCTCTCTGGCCTCAGTTCCCAATTCCTGCAAAATTCTGACACCTATTTAATAAGAAAATGAAAAAGCTAAAGCAGGAGCTGTTTTTCTCTGTCTAGAAAAACACTAACGTGAAAAAATGCTCTCTTGCGGATAATTTATTTTTTTTAAACAATAAACTTCACCACTGAAAACCAAGTGGTACACAGGAAGGAGGCTTCACTATTTAGCGCTCTATAATACAGTCTTTACTGAAGAAGCATTTTATGCATCTCAGAGAAACACTTCTAAGCCTGCGTCCTGATGTTCGATACCCACTAGTTTTGGAACAAGCAATATTTTGCATACCAAGCACTTTCTGAAAGCTGATCCATACAATATAAAGAATTCCAGGTATACCAAGCTATGGGAAAAAAACCCCACACATGTTAAAGAATTAATTTTTCAATCACCACAATGCTGTATTTCCCCCTCACTTCCTTCCTCTTCTAGTGCCACCCCCTCCCCCCAGCCCCGCCCCTGACCTCTTCCTTGGCTTTATCATTTAGCACAAATAGCTGTGTCTCACCAATGAAAGGCCATAAAGCTATGTCTCTTTCTTAGCAGCAGCAGATCTGCTTCTAGCTTTCTAGTACGTACCCCCACTATCTAAACCACAGGAGAAACTTTACGATATTGAACAGTACTCAAAGCAGTTCTGTTTTATTCATTCCTGCACAGAGCAACTAGAATTTCTTACGGGTTCCCAAAGCATAAAGCTCACAATAACAAGGTACTTTTACACATGTCCAATAAAAAGAAGAGTGCGAAGGCAGACTTGTCATACATATGATGTGTTGCTATAAAATATTCTAACAACATTCGGTTTATTTCATGAAATTCACAGTTCAATCACTGTAAATGCAGTTAAGAAGTTCAGGATAATCAGTGAACATTGTATAGTTTGATTTTTTGAAAATTACTTTAATCACAGGTTCAATAGTAAATATTTCCCTGGCAAAGCTCTCTTGAACCTGAAGTTCACTGTAGAGCTGGCACCTTGCTGCTAAGGCTTCTATTAACCTGGCAATGCTTAGAGCAGATCTGCTACTTCTATACCACAGAACGGCAGACCTTGTAGACCTGGATCTAAGAATATCTTTTGTCTAGAAAACTGTGAGTCCCCACTGAAATCAAATCAGAACCAGCAGATCTTTTGAGGTTTAACACATTTTGGTTCTATGCTGAAAAGAAATGTGAAAGTAGCGAAAACAACTCAGAAAACTTGTATTGGTTGCAAATGTTGTTGCCATTGCTATTTTAATTCCAGCAAATGCTTCGCTTCCACTTGCCTTAAGACAAAGAGGCAGAAATCTAATAAGTGTTGTTAAAATTTTAGTTTTCCATGCCTACAAGAAATACTGCAGGTCTCTAATTTTACTGTCTCCCAGCAAAAAAACGCTATTCCCTCAGCAAGTAGAAGGAAAAGGGCCCATTACTCGGGACATCACGGACAAAACTTCAGGGGATCTGAAGTGCAGGAACCTTCAGGACAAAGCACATATTTTGTACATGCCTAATCAGAGATTTCAGACCAGATTGCTTGTTCTTCCACCTCTTTTTAGCAATCAAAAATTACCAGTCTAGCCCAAGCCAGACACTCCAGCTGTCTTATACAGAGCAACAGAGAGCAAGGTGTCTAGAGGGTGATTTGTCTGCCCCTTGCATCTGGATGGGACGAATCGCTCTCTGGAGATACTACCACTCTTCAGTGACTGCCGAAGGAACACAGATGACAGCTGGGACAACAGTGCTTCATTCTTTTGAAAGAATCCTTTCTGATTGCTAAAGATAGGTGACAGTCCCTGACCAGGTTGATTCCCAGTCTCACTCGCGGGTACCTACCGAAACTTGGATGAGCTGCCATCTGACCAGGAGTAGAGGTTCTGACACTCTGTGCTATTGTCTACCTCCTTCTTTTTCCTCCTAAGACCTATCCAAAAATCTCCATCGGAAGCTGAGAGACCCTCAATAAATTTTTCAATCAGTCTTTGCTCTGCTTGTGTTTCAATACTGACTAGATGTCCACCATCAGCTCTGCAGGCAAGCTGTGCTTCTTCATAGCTGATCCTGCGTGAAGCATCATGAAAATAAACTATTTTGTAGCATGGTCGCTGTGTTCCGCTCCGGCAAACTGTCTGCCCTGCAGAAATGGGAAGAAACTTGTCACATGGGAAGAAACTATGCCTGTTAGTACCAAAAGTGAGTGCTAATACTTTCATTTGTTTGAGGTTTCCACTGTACGATGGATGGTTTATATGGAAAATACAACACAGGTATAAAGCCTCTTACATTCCTGGACTGGCAAATGGCATCTCCAAACTTTTCTTACTGCATGTAAGAGTTTAGGTTGTTCTGCACAGCACTGTTCTTTCATGTTCTGCACTGCTCAGCTCCCTCAGGGATTTTCTACAATTTGGAGACCCTAGGAGTTCCTTACAAAGAAGCGACGCTGTGCCAGAGAGCAAGCCAACATGTGCAGCCTTTTAAAAAGAGAGTTCCTTTACAAGGGTTCAAGAAGGCTTTTCGTTTTCTCTTCTTCTTCTTTTAAAGGAATTTCAATGGCTAAAATTAGAGATCCCCTTACACAAGCAGAGATAATAATCATTTATCTTCTGTCATATATGTAATAGTTTAATGGAGTATATAGTGCAGTGTATCACGACATGTTCACAGAGTCCAACTGTAAACACTGCTCTGCACTGTAATGTCACTGACTGCCCAGGAAGTAAACAATGTCTGTTTTCAAAGCATCGTAAGCCAAGGACTTTCTCATGCATGAAGCCGCATGGCTTATTTTGATTACAGGGAAAGTACAGATCAAAGTGAAAAGATACATAATCTAAAATTATGCGTTTGTATATTTCTCAGCAGAAGAGTCCCAATATTTAGACTGTGGAAACAAACAGTTTTGTTTTAATCGGTAAAGATTTCTTTCCAAACACAGGACTGACAGAATCTGGTAGCCTACATGTTTTTACAGAAAAAAACAACGTTTAGCAACATTTGCAATGTGCTCAGAACAAATGGGACATGAGCACAGGTCATTATAAACCCATCTATGGGATATATGCTGGCTTTTCTTTATCCTTCTGTGTTCCTGAACAGCCACTCAAAGAGTGGGGATTTAAACGCCTGGGATTCTTGAACAATTTTTGAACAATTAAGTACACAGAATCACAGTCTGCTAACGTTTTACACAGAAATTAAAACCAGCTGTACTGCAAAGGCAGTATTTAAAAATGCATCTCTAGGCATAACCTGCGTTCCTCTTAGTAACTTAACACTCATGCAGGCATGGTGAAAAAGGCAAAAAACCTTACCTCTTCTGAGGGATATGTCCTCTGCTATTATGAAAGACATAAGAAAAGCACAGAGAGCACGTTGTTATTAAAAAAACTGCAGCAACTGTCTAGAAATAGTGACACAAGCTGCACTCGGGTTCTCTTCTGATACACAAACATGGGGCTTTTTTCCCCCCATTAACTGAGAAAATCTCCATCCTATCAGCCAAACTTGCCTTTATTGTAGTCGATTGCTGCCTAAACTTCACTGCTAGCTAGGTCCCCAAACACAGTTTAGGTAACAGGACAATTGGTTATGCAGCTCTAACCAATGCTGAAAGGGCTCCTCGTATTTTCCCCTTATCTCCTCGTTGCCTACATGGGATCTGCCTCAAAGCCCGCTGACTTCAGTGAGCCTTGGTAATGCAAGACTAGGGATGAGTCAATTGTATTGAGAAGTAAACAGCTAATGAAAAGAAATGTATCTCCGGCCCCACAGCTGGCAGCGGAGCCCTCGAACTCTCTCCCACAAAAAGTCCTACTGCAGACAAGAGCATGGCGGAATTAAAAACATATTTATAGGCATAAGAAGACTATTTGCCTTATGTTGGAATAACAGGAACACTTCACGTGTGACAGTGTTGAGGCTTTCTGCTGAACTTATCAACATATGAAATCAGGCAGAAACTTCTCCCAGGCTGCCTATTCTGTGCCCTAAAACCAGATTAGACTACCTAGTTTGGGTACCACATCCAAAAATACTGCTGGTCCAACCTTGAGCTGCCATGTATCTAGTCCTATGAAAAGCACCTAAACAGGCGACATTCCTTTGCGTGAAACCAGCAGGACAGACTGACAATCAAAAGAGACTTTCTAGAGGAAGAGTAAGGCAATCTAGCGTTGGCTGGAAACTCATCCGGGCTGGTAATTGCCGCGGACAAGAGTAGTTCTGTCAGCCAGGACGGCGCTTAAAATTCCCAGAACAGAGGCAGAAACGCAGCCGAGAGAGCAGCAGGGTTTCTCGTGGGAAGACCAGGGCGGGCTACCGGCGTGTCCCCTTCGCCACCGGCGTGTCCCCTTCGCCACCGGCACCGCAGAGGCGCTCCCGCCCGAGGCGCAGGATGCCCCGGAGCGGGGCTGGCTCCCGCCGGGGGGTCCGAAGGGAACCCCCCGCACAAGGCAGCCGCCGCACACACAGCCCTGCCTGCGTCGCAGCCAAACTGCCCCCGGCGCGGGCGGGGAGCGGCCGGCGGAGCCCGCTGCGGGCCAGGGGACGAGTCTCGACCGGGCTGCGANCCGGCAGGGGACGGAGCGGGGAGGAGCCGTCGCCTCCTCCCTCCCCGGGCTCCGGGCCAGCGGGCCGGGCTCGGCTCAGCCCCCGGCCGGCGAGATACACCCCCCACTCCCTCCCCAGCCAAAGCCCGGGGGGCGGCACCCGCCCGCCCCGCTGCGCGCCTCTGCGCCGGAGGCATCCGCCGCTGCGGGGCTGGGGCTCAGCCCGCACCGCGGGGGTGCTGCGTGCCGCCCCCCGGCCCGGCGCCGGCTGTGAAACTTCCCCGCCCCACGCTGAAACGACGGGGCGTGAGCGCGGGGACATCGCCCTCCGCCGCCACGTCGGGGGGATAGACGCCACACCTGCAGCCGCCGAACCGCGGGCCCACCCTCCCCGTACAGCTGCCTCCGAGGGCGGCTCTAAGACTGCAGCCAGAACACGGGAACTTCGCGTCAGCCATCCAGAACTGCTGAACCTGCTTCCTGGCGGCTGGGAAGCTGGTGCGCACCTGTTTCCGCGAGCATTAGCTCTCCAGTATCGATTTTAGTGGCTCGGGCTCTGAGGGCTTTTTGCAGGTTGCAGAAGGGGGCAGAAATAAACAAATACAGGCGCTTTAAGAACTACGGTTTCTGCTCAGACGTGTACTGGTGGGGGTCAAAGTTTAAAAATAGGAGATTAGTGATTTTAAGAAAGACTTCAACCCTAAACCAACTCTTGAGAGTCCAGTTGGAGAAACCGTTTCTGAAATCAGTACCTTAAATAGAGAAAGATCCTTTAAAATACCATGAAGACATGCCGCTCCAGGTCACCAGAAGTCAGGAATCCCAGAGGTAGGTGTCGGAGCTAAACTAAGGCTATGGCTTTGCAGCGTGTGTCATGGCTCTGAAACAGACACGTGTCAGTGGTGTTTTAGAACTGAACTTCTACATTTCCTCAGGCCTTGGTGATCAAGGTTTGGATTTAGTAAATAACCAGGCACTTGAGCAAGTTTAGAGATGTGAGCAGTTTAACCAGTTTAGTGAACTTGAATATGGAATAATATTTTGGTAAGACAGTTTTGCATTTAATTTAATGTATTTTAGAAGACTAAGCAACTCAAAGTGAGGTATGTCTATGAAAGTGACATACACATTTAACTACGTCCAAACTGTTAGGTGATACAACTGGGAATGCCTCAAATACAGGGAAGAACCGAGCTCTGAACTGGCTAACCTAAGTTGTAAGACTGAAGTCAAGCCTTTAGGAAGCCAGTCTTCATTATCTTGAAGCTCCAGTAGTATGTTCATTCTTTGGGGAACTTTTGACAAAGGAAATCCTGCTTGGGAAGTTTTTTTCTTGTTTTGCAGACTGAAGTAACGAAAATAATTAGTGTCTCTAGAAATAAAACAAAAGCTCACCTTCTTTGCAGCTGTAGGTATTTTTGTAACACGGTTTAACCCTCCCCTCACTAACAATTTTAGCAGAGTATCCTTTTTTCAGGATGGCATGTAGTAGCAGCGTTATCAATGTCCTTTCTTGTATTACTGGTGAATAAATATTCTGCCAGTTGTGTTTTACAGCCTTACTCATACCAAAAGCACAACTGAGGAATACACAGTCACATGACAGCAGCAACGTGATGAGCAAAGATTTTGCTAACTTCAACAGGAAAATGGCAGTAGCTGACAGAAGCTTTTGTTGATCTATTTTTAACAAAGGTCAAGTCCAAGCATTCAAATGCTATATATAACAATTGATAACAAAACTTCGTGTCTTTATTGTGCAACCTCATTATTACTAGCCACAGACACTTCCGTTTCATGTGGTTTCTACTTTTGTAAGCCAATTTCCTAACATAGGCGAAGCAATTCCTCTACAGTTACAATTTTGGTAAATTTAGCATACATGAAATACATATATTCAATTTAAAAGCCCCTTCAGATCATAGATGTGTGCCATTTCAAAGCTGTCCAATAAGTTAAGAAGATTTCAAATCCTGCAAGTCAAAAATCCCAGACCACGGATGTGTACGGAATACAAGTCTACAACTGCTCAGGTAAATATTTTGGCTCCAAAATATTTTAGTATTAAAATTTCAAAAGCCAACTTTGATGATAAAGATATACGTCAACGTTAGCCAGGCAAAACTGGTACTTTATTTGTGGTAGAGGGGTGCACATGTGTGAGAGAGCACATGAGAGCACTAGAATATAAAATGTGTTTTCCTGAAGCAAATGATATCAATAGATGATATCTGTCACAAACCTGAAGAAAATATATAGTCTATCTTCTTGGAGAAACATGTAAGCATATGTCTTTCCAGTTCTAGAATTCCTAGCATACCAAATGCTTCATTGACACTTTTGCATTTTATTGCCCTTTTCCCTTCATGCTGACAACTTAAAAAACCCAATAAATGAAACAAGCGTTTTCATATCCTGCGCACTGAGAAGGCAGTAAACTGAGCCTTCCATTTTGTCTCACAGTACATTGGTGTAAGATGCCAAGAAAGAACAGAATTCGGAGTGTTTTTGAGCCTCAATGAGCAGCTATTGGCATATGTTGTTCACTACTGTAATGCCAAGACAACAGGAAAGCAAGAGGACAATAAAAAACTTAAGTGTTTCCAAAATCAACAGCAGCACATTAGGAACCAACTAACAGTTTACTAAGTAAATAACTTACATAATTTAAAATGTTTCTGAATTAAGCATTTATTTTAACTTTAGCAAAACAAAAAATTATGGATAGGCTGGCAAGTTGCTGCAAGCCTATCCACAGCTTTTGTCACATTCATGCTATGTCTCAGTAGGAGCAACTAGATATGTAGTCAAATGAGGAATGTACTTGAATGTACTTGAATGGCTTGAAGACCAAAACAGCAAGGTTCTGATAACAGGATATTTTTTCCTGGGCAAAGAAGCACTTTATTCTCTCCATCTGACAAGGTGGCTGAACTATTGAAGGGCCTTTACTGCTTCTTGATCCATCAGGTCAGCTTCAGACACCTTCTGCCTGCTGGAAATAACAGAACTATATCAGATAAAGCAAATTGTTGATGGGGCAGCTGCAGCTAGTCTACATGAAACATCAGTCGGTTTGTTGTCCTGAATGTCCTGAAATGTCCTGAAAATGATGTGGGGTTTGAGTTTTTGGCCAGTTCTACAGGGAAGAGTAATGTGAAACAGCTGCCAGGGTGCAGAGTTAGCCCAGTCTATGTCATCATGTCAGGTTCTTGTATGTGTGTCTAAACGCAGAGATGCCTTGTAAATGCCTAGCTATGCATAGAAAGCAAAAATCACAGAGCATTAATTCAGAGAATCCACACAAAAGGATGCCCATACCAGTGTCAGAACTTACAGAAAAGTTCACTGAGAAAAACTTCAGAGGCAATGTACAACCTAACAGAAAGATCACACTTCATCAGATCAAGTACCACACAGGATTCGTATTCCAAACTGCTCAGTAAGTTCTACACTCAGGAACAAAGCAGTTGGATTAAATCCTTTCAACATGCACATATTGCATTCATGCAGTTATATTGCTAAAGGTACATAGCTTATTGGCAGATTTTTTGGAAAGCTATTCCAATATAATTCCCAGTAGGGATGTGATTATGTATTGGTATAGAATTGCTTTGTACTAGCTTAATGCCTTTCTCTAAGGAAAGGCTTTTTTCTTTTTAACAGTATACACAACTTTACATTGGTAGGTCTGTATCGATTTGTAGATGTAAAGCAATACAAATTCATTACAAAACCCTCAAGCTGCTAGTTAAAGCTACAAAACCCAAAGCACTGAACAATTTAAGCTATTTCCCCTGAATACTGGTAAAGAAGAAATCATTACATCTATTTTTAAACACTTGGAAAATGAAGGCCTGTGAAAACACGTACACAAATCAGGAGTTTGCGAAATCAGGAAAAAGATAAGCAACAAGAAAAAAGTGGACCTACTGAAGAAGAAAAGAATTAGGAAGAGAGGGTATTCTGTTCGTGGAAAATACTTTGACAAATGTAGCTCTTCTCTAAATATGAAATATTTTCTCAGCCGTTCGTCTGACATGCCATTGGAAACAGGAATCATTGTGGTCAATACAGACTATAAATATTTTATAAGACATTAGTAAAATTGGTATGATCGTATTTCCTAGTAAAGAGTGCTAACAGAGCATTACAAAAATACAGTTATTCTAATTAAATACAGCAGTAATCAATACCCTGTGCTCTGGGTGAGTTTGCTTCAGGAAATGGTGATGCATGTTTTTCTGATTAAAATGTCCAAAAGAAAAAATGTAATAGGTTAAAAAATTGCACTGCAGTTTTTTTCACAGGCCATAAGCTGCTACATAAAGCATGAATCCTAACTCTCCCCATGCAGTTGTCTTTTCAGGTCAAGAGCTCTGCCGATTGTCCTTGGCACAGCTTCAAGACAGCTTAAGCTTTCCTTCTGTAAGTATCTGATGATGGAAGGAAGGATTCTGTAGGTTGTTCCTACTCCTGCAGCTGCTCACCTCAGCAGACGTTACACCTTCAGCCTTTTCACTTCTTCCAGATACTTCTATTTTGCTTTTATAGCTAACTTCAGAGGTAATAGTCTACTAGAAATTAATTCCACATAGTGCCCAGTATTTTCCTGAGATAATCGCTTTCATAATGAATTGTTGTCAGCCGTTTCTCAGCTTTCATATCCATGTTAGATGTAAGCTGCAGATTCATTGCTCAGTCTTTAAGCTGTGGATATTCAATGACACCAACTTGCTTAAACTGGTGCCAGTGGGAGAAAATTGCCCTGACTTAGATAATTTAAATGGCATTCATTAAAAGGAAGAAATTGCTGAATCAAGAGCTGTGAGGTACCTTGTCAGCATTTTCAAAGATGAGGTGGGTTTTAGGAATAACGAACAACTTCATAGTAAGCGTAACTATTCCCTTCGCACTGTAGCTTAGCCCGTGGCCTGAATGCACCTTTAGGACTGCTCCTACCTAACTGACACAACTACGTTTGGGGAAGGAGATTAAGATTCTGGGACAGACAGGGCAGTGCCCACGTATTTTAAGGGCCAAAGCAACTCCCTCAACTTCACAGTACAGAGCAGAAAGTATTAGCCGTGAAAAGAATCAGCTACCCACTAGTTAAAAATAATCGTGTCTATCCTGAATTAAGAAATGACTTACGTGTACAAGGCCAGTTAAATAAACTGCCTTTTAATCTAAAAAAAAGAGATAATCATTTTGGCAAAGACCTCGTAAAGAGAAAGAGAGCACAACACTGCATGTAGCCAAAACATCCTGTTGTAGTTCTGGTGGGGCAGTTTTCCAATTCTTCTCAATCCCAGACTTAACAGTAACAGCAGATGACCTTAAACTTGTGTTTCTGCTTGCAGAGTCCCTACCTGACAGCTGCGGGGATCCTGTTTATTTTAATAAACAGTTACTGACACTGGAAAATAATAGTGTTTGCATCATTCAGGAGGCCACAGCCAAATGTCAGAAAGGAAAGGGTTTGACGTAACATAACCAGATTGTCAGCACTCTCGGGCCCGATGTTTGTTACAAATTAAGGAATCCTTTACTGCCTGGTTTAGTAACCGTTGCACCTATGTCACCGGCCTGAACTTAAGAGAAGTCTATTTCAGGTCATTTCATCCCACATATTTCCAAACTCTTCAAGTATTCCTAAAGGCTTAGTCTACCAGCTATGCGGTGCATCCAGGCAGAATAATTTTCAGGATCAAACCCTCGCTCTGGATTTGTGTGTCAGTATTTGTAAGGCTGACTTTCCAGGGAATGAGTCCAATGAGTCATCTCATGCAACATGACATGATGACATAATATGCTATTTTGGTGATCTATTTTTGGATCTATAGTGGGGCAATAAGCACGCAAACTTCTTAAAATTTGGAAAAACATAACCAAAGAAAGCAGCCACAGAGTGTGATGCTACTGACAAGGTCACACCAGTGCTTCTTCCCTCATTCAGCTAAGACCTGTGTTGGAAAGGACGAGACTTTCTGATATTACCAGGCCCTTTCAGAAATATGGTGACACTTATGACAAGCAGTCTTTTTTCTAACGTTCTGAATTCCAACCAGAGTAACAAAATTGAAGTCTTCGTAACTTTTAAAAATGTCTAAGCTTCCTCTTCCTTCCCTTAATCTCTATTAGAAATAAAAGGAACATATATAGACAGTAAAGGAGTAAAGTACAGAACAATAGCAGCGATTTTCATCCTTTTAATGCCTAAATTTCATAATAAGTTATTAATATAGGATAAAACCGAATAGTTACTGTCAAAAAAACCCCAGAACATCTTTACCCCCAAAATAAGGCCTGACTATTTAGACAGAGCACCAAACTTATTTTAAGTATTTTCTTTACCTTACTTGATTATTTTTGATCTTTGGTTTGTGTGGATGAGAAATCAGCTCTTCCTAAAAAGAGAGAAAGACTTGTTAATTATCACTGTTTCATTCTAATCTTACTGTTTATCCTGGAAGACAGCTTTATACAAACATGGAAACAAAAGACTACAGTAGCAATAGTAAAGATTTTGGGGTTTTTTAGTGTGCTAATATGGTACCTGAGTAGTCCAGAGTATAAAACTCATAGAAGTTCCCGTGTCAGAAGGAAGGAGACTCTTGTTTTGTTTCAGTCCTAGCTTTAATGCATAGGATTTGGACAAAGCGGATACACTTGCTTCATCATTTTAATGAACTTTGAGAAGAGGAAGTACATAACATGAACCAACTTAAAAGCTTAAATAAGGAGGAAGAAAGAGGGAAGCTTTTAGGTCTAAAATGAATACATCATTTCGGGAAGTATCCTTTGAAATCTTGTTTTCCAAGTTACTTCTCAAAACACTACACTTATCAGCTTTAAAATTTCAGTTCTACTCTCTACCATGGAGTAATGAAATTGTATTAATTAGGATATGTAGTTCTTCAGAAGGACAGATGTTTAACCTTATATGGAGTAAAAACTCATCCATCTCTGCTTTGTGTCTTGTGAATTACAACTGAGATTACAGGGAGTGCCTTAATATAATACAGACCTCTTATTCTTGAATTTTCTTCTCTGGATAAACATCCGGCCAGGCCAAGCAAAACCATTTTAAATCAGTAAATCTAGAGTTCACTACTGATAATAATAACGATCCCTAAATGGAGTTCTTCCTTTTATTGCACAAATTTAGTTTATGAGAGCTTTTTAGGGAGCAGAGCATGTGAAACCTGCAGCCAGTTTAATAACTTTGTTATAAACTGAGTTTTAGTGTTTCAGTGGAAAAAACCCTAGAGACAACAATGAAAAGAATCAAAGCAATTAGCAATAGGCAGTCTGTAAATATTCCTTTGGCATATTAAACTGAGAAATTTAGACACTTAGACATCGTTGTATTAAAATTGGTTTAATTTAAATAACTGAGGTCCTTTCATTATGTGTCTCTAAATAGAATCCAGGGCCTTCAGCAAAGCGCTGCTACAGTTCTCACTGCTGTTCTGACAGCACTGTAGTCACTGCTTCTGCTGATTTTCCCTTCTCAGTTCCAAGTTCTTCCAGTTTTCATGGTTTCACATTTTCTTGTATTTGCCCTGTTCCCTGTCTGCCTCCACCAGCGAGGTCAGTTTCAGCTCCTGTCTGCTCCTCCCACAAGCATCTCCTCATTTTCTGTGAAAACTTTGAGGTACTACATCATCCTTTTGAGACAGTTTGCAAGAAGACATGCAATCCATTCTCAATGACTCTTCTATTGTGTTGTCTTGGAAAAAGCAATCAAGGCCAGCATGCTATAGCTAAGTTAGTTATCGATATACCCATCTCAAACCAAAATGTAGCATCAAGAAACAGTCAGTTATACCTTGAAACACTTTAAGGTATTTATAATATCACTATCTAACTCTTTGTGGTTTTCAGATTGGAAATGGTCCAGTGACCATATTTAGCTCACTTAAACTTCATTTAGCTTCTATGCCTATTGCTTCCTGCTGTCTGGCCTGAGACTTTCAGAATCACACAGCCTTTGGGATCCTCTTTGCTTCAGGAATTTGTTGAAGAAAGCCAGCTTTTCTGGGTACTTACTCAGTTCAAACTGAGGTGCTTTTGCTATGCAAGACTGGTACCATGGTATAGTTTGCTGCACCCCATGAACCCTCATACACTGGACTACAGTCCTTTGAAAGCTGTCTGTATTGTAAGCATGCACAAACCTTGAGATGCATCCGTAATAAAAAGGAATCAGACTTACTGCAATCCTTTCTTCTCTCTGTTTCCTCAGGAAAGCTAATATTTCTTCTCTTCTCCTGCCCTGAAAAGATATATATTTACCATAATAAACTCAGAAAAATGAATCAAAAGCATTAAATACTTGACTCACAAACTTTAAATTCCTCATTGAAGCTGAGAACTGGAGTGATCATGCAGCAGAAACAGACATAACAGGTTACTGGATAAAGTACTTTGATTTCTCTTTATTCCTGAGATCTGGAAAACATACCACTTGGGAGAGCAACCTTCTCTTGCTAGATTTACATGAGGTTTGAAATAATCATTCTTTCTTCAAATCAGAAGGAATCATCGCAAATGTCAAGATGAATGTATATACGAAAGCTAGCAAATACTATTCTGTATCCTCTTGAGATTATAAATTTGGGGTAATTCAGGACTCACACATGCATAACGACTCATTACAAAAACCTTTTTATCTGAGAGGTGCAACCAGTGATAACTTTTGGCTTCAGTATACATCTTTGGAATAAGCCAGTTTCTGCTGCTCTGTAGAAGTGATTTAAAACTGTGATTATTTCAAAGGTGATAGAAATTAGTCCAGTTTTGAACTTTGGAACATTTAATGACTTTTCAGTCAATGGTCCAGCTTGCTCTCTCTACAAGAAGGGAAGTACACATCCTAGAACTTGTCAAAGCTCCTCTCTTTATACAGCTGGAAGAAAAAATAATTTCCTAGGGAGAATAAATTGCTACCGAGAATTTTTTAGTATTGCGATTCTCAGACATCTGAGCACATCTGTATGTTTTTGCCTTATAGAAATGAATAGCTTTCAGCTACAGTGAGACATTGCTGTTTAAGCTGAGTGAAAGCATATGAAATTGTTTTCATAAATTCCTAGCAATTTGTTACGAAACAGACATTCCAGGAAGTATTTTTGGAAAACCCTCAACCAATGCCAGAAAGGAGCACATCTCAGCATATGACTAATAACAAAAAGAAAAGAAAAAGAGTTTCTTATTTGTCCTTTTCCATCCAGAAGTGGTTAAGAAAAGATGATCTAGAATTAATGGGGAAAATTACTGTTTTTTAGTGCAGTGGATTCTTTTGTCTGATGACAATTTTTTCCATGCAATTTGATATTAGAAGTCAAGCAATCTTCACAATTTAAAGTGGTTTCTTCAACAACCCTTTCCAAGTTTTAATCAGCTTTAAGCCTAATAAAAACATTGCCAACTTTTTTCCCCCAACATGTTAATGTAAATGAGAGCGTGAAAGACAAAGCCCAACCTCTAGATGTTTGGGAGTCCTGATATTAAAAAGTAACACCCACCCAGCGTTCTAGGATTTGAATTCTTATCCTTTACCGTTATTCCCCTTTCACAAAAGGGAAGTAAAATACCTGAGTTCATAAAAAGAAAAGCAGAACTAAGCCACATCTTATATCACAATAGGAAGCTGTATTTTTATTCAATCGTGTGGGGAGTTAATGTAAACACAATACTGAAGTAAGGCAAGCAGTGCATGCCCGGGAGTGGCAACCAGGTCCAACCAAGAGACCAGATCATCAGGCAAGTTGGTGGTGATGAGGCAGTACACAGGTCAGGCTCAGTGATGAAACCTTAGAACTTACTAACTAAAGATAGCCAAATAACACCAAGATCAAAAGAAAAAAGCAGCCAGATTGGAAAAATGTCTAGCAATAAAAGATTTATTCAGACAAGCCTAGTATTCCTTTTTTAGATGCGTTAAACTGATTACTCAGATTTGCAGTGCTAATAATTTTCAAACTTCTTTGTTAATCATAAAATATCTTATAAAGCCCATGGGAATTAATGAATTGCAGAATAGTCCAGTGAAATAAACATTCAGAAGACAACAGATTTTTTGCTACGTGCCTCACTGCTATTTCATATGAAAATAGCTAACTAATTAAAATCAGCATTTCTAATAAATGAATTCGCTGTTCGTTTGGGAAATAACAGTGTTAATGCAGCTAAGCTTTCTTTCTAAAAAACCCTGTCCCTGCATCACTGTGGAGACAACATTCACTTCCCAGATCTACACAACAAAGCCTCCAGGTTTTGCTCTCCCAGGGGACATGTTGCAGGAACAGAACATCTGAATCAAGTCTGAAATATGAATTTGAACAGTAAATGACACCTAGGACTCATAACAATGTGAACATTATTCTTATTTCATTCAGTGCATTAATTTTAATTTTCTTAGGCTTGTGTGAGGCTTGTAGCATGTCCTGTAGTTGTACCAAGTAATTTACTCATTGAAAGTAATCAGTCATCTTTATGGCTGCCAGATGCGCCAAGCTGCAAAACCTCACTGCCATCTATTGTTACTGAAGTTTTAAAAAGTGAACGGAAGATTCAGGGAACTGTTGCTAGCTTCAGCCAGAATTCAGAAAGAAGGCTAATTGATGATAATGGATGAGATGCGTTTTGGAATTATTAATTGGAAAAGGAAGATTGCTGACTTGCAGGGAAGACTTGCAGACCTCAGCACCTTTCTGCACCTCTTGCAGATTGCTCTCATCTGGCCTGCTTCCCAAATATAGGCTAGAGGCTTTTCAGTAAAAATGTGGAACGTTTTACTAAAATGAGAAAAAAAAAAAAAAAGAAAAAAAAGTATAATTACAGAGTCAGCCTGAAAATGTTATTACAACATTTAATTCTAGTTGTCTTAGTTTCCATTACTTGTGTGCATTGTATTCATGGTATATGTGTGGAACACTAATTTACCAGCTAGATTAATAGGGGCTTCAGTAAAAGTTTGTGTCAGTGTCTCAATAGCAAGCACAACTGTTGTTTGCATCTTCTTTTTCTTGGCAAAGTAGTAGAAGAAACCCTGAGCTCTGTATAGTTGGTCCAATCCCACTGTTTTGCAGATGACTCTCAGTGATCTGGATATCATGTCACTTATTTTGCTCCTTTTCATGGCCAATTTAATGTTTGAGTCACCGCATAAACATGAGTACATATACCTCATAGCATACCAAATGTTATTGATCTTATCCACCAATTACAGACTACAGGAACCATTAACTAAAGTGCACCAGCTGCATGCCAGATTGATGTCAGCCTTTGTAAAACTCCACCAAGTTAGAAGGTTCTGCGTAGTCCAGAGGGATTCAACCTGAAGGGTGCTACAGTATCCTAGTTATGCCTTCCTTTGGAAAGACAGCATCATCTATAATCTCAGTTTGTTCTGCAGCTAAGTAGTTTCTACAAAATTTGAAATAGCTTGGTCTAGCAGTTCTTGAATTATGCCTCTCTAAAAATACCACCTAAGCCTGTCCCTGAGTGACAGGCTAAGGCAGAAGCATTTCTGTAGAAGCTGATTCAATAACCGCCCACTACCAAGTTTCCCGTATTTCTCACTCAGTGAACTCCTGGCAATAGCTGCTGCTGGGCACAAGCTAATGGAGAAGATCTGTTAATAACTAAGACAACCAAGAAATAAACTTATGCTTCGAGCTGTGCTTCAGTGTCTCTGTGCCAGGATTTTGTGTGTGAAAGTGAATGCAGCATTGGTGTTTCCCCGCCCAATTATCCATTTTTGAATCTGGGCACTCTCAGTTGGCTACTTTTAGATACTAAATCAGAACAGACATTATGCGCTTACTATGAAGAAATTAAGTACACAGCTTACTACTTCCAGCCCTGCCCCAAGCCAGCATGACCCAGCTCGGAATAAGTTTAAGCTAACCATCAAGAAATGGGCTGCATTATGCAAACCACACAGGGGGCCAGGTCCAGGCGAATTTGATTAGTCTTCATCATGCCATTTCCAAAGTTCCAGTATTCCACTAAATGACACATGGTGAACAGAAATATTTATGAAAAAAAGAGTTGGGATCCACGGTTCTTACCTGCTGAAGGTATTTTTCTTTTACTTTAGTTTTCTCCATGCTTTGAGCTTCTGAGAGTCTCTCTTTCTCCCTGTTTTTCTCACTTTCTAAATAAGACAAATGAGAGGCAAATGACCAAGCAGTCCTACTACCACCATCCTCCACAGAGGGCAACTGAAGCATAGTCGGCTTTGTGGCCATTCAGAAAGTCAGTGATGCCCGTGCCTGGATCCCAAGAGAGCAGGTATGAACCGAAGTATCTCAGTTGTGCACACTGGGGGCTGTGGCTCTTCTGTCATCCGGAGCTTATTGGCACGAGTCATTATTTGTTCCTGAGAATGAATTCCTCCCAGAAACCTAGGCCACAAAGGTTTAGCAAGCTGGGGGCATGCAGTACTTCCTACTTACTTCTAGAAAGTTGTGGGCCCTGGAGAGCAGTACGTCTCTCTGCAAAGAAAAATCACATTAATGGTGCCTGGGAAGGCAGGGGGTGGTGGTGCGGGGAGGACATGAGGCCCTGGAGAGGTGCGGGGGGGTGTCTGGAGGGGGTGCAGGGCTCGGGTAAAAGGTGTGGGGACCCCAGGAGAGCCGTGGGGCTCTGGAGGGGGGCTCTGGGAGGAGCGTGAGGCCCCAGGTAAGGTGCAGGGCCCTGCAGAGAGGTGTGCGGCCCCAGAGGGAGCGCAGGGCGTTAGCCAGGCTCTCCTCACAGGGCAGGATCCCCTCACAGGGCAGGGTCCCCTCACAGGGCAGGGTCCCCTCACAGGGCAGGATCCCCTCACAGGGCAGGGTCCCCTCACAGGGCAGGGTCCCCTCACGGAGCAGGGTCCCCTCACAGGGCAGGGTCCCCTCACGAGGCAGGATCCCCTCACAGGGCAGGGTCCCCTCACGTCGCAGGGCGGCAGGGCCTGCAGAGGACTCGAGCAGTGGCGGGAGCTCGGCTGAGCTCCAGAAGGTGCGGGCGAAGCCCACGTCGGCTGGGCTCGAGCCAGCAAAGACAAGGGGCCCATCAGGCGCCGCCGGGTGCTGTCCTGGCTCTGTCCCTGTGGCACGGCCTGGGGCTGCCTCCTGGTGTCCTGTCTCCATGAGGTGGACCTGCCCTGCTCAGCCTGTCTGCTCCCGCCCTGTGGCCATCTGGGTGCCGGGAGGGAGGGCTGTAGTGGAGGTGTGGAGCCATCTCAGAGGGGACGCAGCAGCACAGACACCCCTGGACCCTGCTGGAAGGTAAGGGACACACTGCCTGTCACAGTAAACATGGAAGACCAGAAAGATGACGACATTGTACGTCTTATTTCAAGTGTATTTAGGCCTTTTTCACTCAAGCCTAGACTCAGGCCTCTCAGGAAGTAGCTGCCACCCCAGGCCTCAATTTTATTTATTCAGCCAGAGTAAATGGAGGTACATGTGAAAACAGTGGACTTGGACAAGTGTAAGGGTGACACCAATACAATCAGAACAGGACCTGATGTCTCCAAATTTTGGGAAGAAAAAAACCTTTCAATTTGTTCTCATGTTTTTAGTATCCTGTATGCAAAACAGTTGTGAATGAAGTGCATCACCACAGTAAGGTACAGTTAAACTGGCTTGACAATTGCGCTGATGTCTCTTGCATGTGTGACAGGCAATCTGGTATGTTTCACTTGGTTTATTTCACTGTCTTGCCTGTCTATCAGATGCTTCTGCAAAGAGGTTAGTCTACCTGCCTTCTGTTGTCGAAATTCCTGCACATCTGATTTCCATTGAGGTATCTTCCAAACCTTTTTACCTGGCTGTGTGGCTAGTGATTGTTACTTTTGGCAATCAGCTAACTACACTGCCTAGTAACTAGGCTGATGTAAGAGATAGATCCCTTTCACCTCCTACTTTGATGAAGACTGGGTGTGTTTTTCAAAAAAACAGAACAGGTTTTAGTGCTATTAAGTATTTTCTCCATTATTGAAATTCTTGGACATTAAGCAAAGTGGTCAGAGCAAAAAACGTTTATAGCATACGGTGAGTTTAATATTTAATCATTGCTCAAAACCCCCTTCACTTACTAGCTTGTTAAATAAGACGTGAAAGCTAAATGAAAATTATTTTCCTAATACCTGACAGATAAACTGAAGGGTACAACCAGAAAAATTCTTAGTCCAATGTTGGTGCATAAACAATTAAGTATACAATAAGTCTTCATTTGGCTAAACAATTTAAACATGAAAGTGTTCTTACTCCAGGGAAGTTCCTAATGATTTTGGCACCAACTTCAAGAAATCTAAGATTTCACTTGATATTGCCAACATATATCATATGTTTCTGCTGGACAGCTAAAATTCTGGAAATAAAGCTGTAAATGAATAAATATTATTCATAATTTTTCACTAGGAATAAGGATGTTGTAAGGAAGTTTTGTAGTGCAGTTTTCTGTGCTGAGGTTGTAGCAGGGAATCCTGTGCCTTGTTTTGATGGCAGTGAAGTTAGTGATTGTGAAGCTGTGGATACAATCAGCTAACTACACTGCCTACAAACCAAGCACTACTCTTGTGATGGTGTCATGGTATTCAAACCTAGAAAAAAAGAAAGCACTTCCAGTAATTATACTAATATACTCTATCTCAAATGCTCTTTTAACAACAAGCAATTGACAATAATGGAAAATGTTGCTTATATCACCCTTAGTGTTATTCTACTAAATCCAAAGTCTTTATATCACAAATTAATTGTTCTTAATAATTAAAAACTGTAGGGGATGCGTGATAAAGATGATTTCAGGAGTGCAAAGACAAAGCAATGAAATACTAAAATTGAAATGTGCCACCATGGAAATGGGAAATGAGAAAAGCCTTGGCGTGCAGCCCTTGCTGCATGAACGCAGACTAAGGGGTAGCCGTGTTCAGAGCTGGATGTGCAAATACAGCTGCAAATTTGGGCCAAGACAAAATGTTCAACACGAATAACATTCTGCCTGGTTTACAGCATGTCAGCTGTTAGTGCTTGTGTCACAGTGATCCTACTTATACTTGTTCTCTACTTGGGGCATTTGAGTTAATGTCCTACAGCACCCATTTTGTGGAATTTACACTTAAAGGTTTTCAGAAGAAATTGCATGTAACTACAGCAGCTGTGAGAATGACAGATTTTCACAGGTTCCCTGAACTTCAGAAAGCCTTTTTTTTCCAGAAAAGTATAGGAACACAGATAATGCTGGTAGTTGTATGTCAGGCTGCTAAAACCTTTTACACTAATTTGTGGTAGCTAAAGAAATTAGCAAATGTGTTCCACAGAACGGAACTGAATGGGTGTAAGTAGTTATAATCAATTATGCCTTGTGTCTAATATATGTGTATGCAGTTAATAATGTGATAAAAATATTTTATAGAAATTTTTCAGGCCATTCCTAAATCAGGAGTAAGGCAGAGTCTGTGAGGTTACAAGGATAAGATTGTCTGAAAATTAAACAATTATGCTAGCTTTCACCCATAAATGTATTATTGCTAAAATTCATTAAAAGAATTCAGGACTTACCCTCAAGAAGCTTACCTTGTAATAATCCTGATAAGGACTGAATTTATAATAAAATGCTTAAAAAGATTTAATGGAAAGGGAAAAACAGAAAAAATCACTCTTCATTTCCTTCCCTTTTCCATGCTAGCACAGCAACCTGTGCACTGAGCACCCAGCAGTCTTTCACTGGCAGACGGGGGATGGTTCCTTAGGTGGCCCCTGGGTGCCCCATCTCTTCCCCTGGGACTCCTGGGTTGGAGTGTCCCCAGTCTGGGCTGTGGGTCAGCCCCATGCCTGTAACCTTTGTGTACACTCTGTCGTCATGGTCACTCGACTGGGACTTGTGCATGGAGACTGGACTGTTGCTTTGAAACACGCAGATGTCTCTTGCCATAGGAAGCTTTGTTTCAAAACAGGTTTCTATGGGCAAAGTCAATACGGATCACACACAGAGTTTCCGCCCTGCTCCTGTGGACAAACGGCTACAGGTTGTGTCACAGATGCCACAGGTGATCCAGGCTTAGTGACATTAAGTCACATGCTAGTTGAACAGTTGGAGTCGATGATCTTAAAGGTCTCTTCCGACCAAAATGATTCTACGATTCTGTGTGGCAGTTCAGGCACATGCTTCTAGGCTGAGAGCAGGATACTGGGGCTTCAGCCTGGTTTTATTCATGCCAGGAGTCTAGCTGCCATGAAGGGAGGCCCCAAAACAGACAGATTAACAGCTCAGAAGAGTGAATGTCTGGTATTCCTGGCACTGGGCTGCAGTGAGTGGCACATGCTGTACATCTTCACCCAACACTGACTCACACCACCTTTTTCCCCATTTCCTGGGGGGCTAGCCAGCCATTTCTGTATGCTTGCTCTTGAGCTGTTCAGCTTACTGCAGTCCTTTCACTCCCTTGCATTTCAGGTCTTGTTTCTCTAAGTAACCCTTTGCTATTTCCTTCCTCACAATCAGCACCAAAACAACCCCATCCTGCTGCCACTTATGTTTGGAGCATTTCTGAAAATCATGGCATTCACATAGGGAGGAAGAAAGAACTGACAAAAGTAATCAACACTTGATTACATTAGCAGAAAAAGGCTACTGCAGTAGCTCTTAGACTGCATAAAATAAGACCAGGTAGCTTTGTAGTCTTTCCTTTACTATTTAATTTTAGAACACGCTAGACCAGCACCAGTCTTTTTTCTTTTAAAAAGTTTATTTTATTGCTTAAGTTACTGAAGGCTGATGATCTTAAATTAAGTTCTAGCAATATGTGGTGTTCAAACAATTAGGATCCTCTTCAAGCAAATTTAAACTTTTCTCAATTCCTATATTGAAATATAAATTGAATTAAAAGTATTAGAACGTGCTAAACATTGCTACATAGCTCCATAAATCACAGAGTTTTTCTCTTCTGCAAAGGAAGATGGCAGGTCACAGAATGAGGGTAAAAGCAGGTCTTGAAAGCAACTGTTACAGATGGATGGAGTTGTGAGTCAGAATATCTTCTCTGGTTGTGAAATGTACCTTCTTAGCAGTTACACCTTATCTCCTGCATCTGCTCTGTATGACACTGTTTTGTCACACCATCATGGTTTGCCTGCTTACCTGTGTAATATGGGTGTTCTCACAGACCTTGCTTCAAAGGCCTTTTATGCCAGTGAGTGTTTTCCTTGTGCAGGATGTTCTTCCTGGTCAGTGTAATTAGCATGGTCATACTGTCCTGCGTGCTTTGCATAATAAAATACAGTACTCATGGTGAAATCTTTAACCAGAAAAATTATTTGTAAGTACCTATTACTTAGGTTTAAACAGAACACCCATTGAGTAACTAAGTAATCAAGTAAAGATGAAAACCTTAATTGGAACATGGTTCATTTCTGAAATAGCTATTGTTAAGTCCTTTCATCAGGCCCAAAAAGTGCCTACTTATACAAGCTGAAAGGCAAAAATGTGTGAGCAATCAACATATTAAAATTTTAGTCTGTGGCTGTCACTGGAATAAGTTTCTGTCTTCTTTCAGTCAAAAAAAATTCTTTGCACAGAGACTGCATGATTTAAATAAAGGTGCAAGTTTTTAACCTCCAGATACAAGGTTTCTTCTGCCCTCTGACATAATGGCATAGTCAATTGAATTGGTGCTGTGTTCACGCAGCACTACCGTTGTCCACTGTTGTTACATGATATGTCTGAACATGATCAGAACAGTATATAGCCTGCCAAAGCAAATGCAAGGTGCTTTTCTCTAAGTCGACTGTCACCTAGGATGTTTTTCCACATGGAAATAACTCAGCCTTATTGATTTCTATATCAATAGTTATGAACTTCAGCTGCTTACCTGGAGAAACTGTCCGTCATCCATCATCCACAAAAATTGAATGGCTTGTAGAAGGAAGATTACTACTAGCAAGCTGCACTTTGTTGTGTTAGTTCCATGTACTCAATCCTTTAAATCAAGAAAACTGCAAAAAATTCTGCTGGGGTGACTCTTGCCAGTAGTATGCTTAGGGGAACAGTGTTTGCTCTTAGTCTGACCTGCAGTTACCAGAGAAACTGCGTGTGACTCGTTCCCTTTGTAGTTCATGCCTAGGCTTGCCTGGTGACCCAGGAGACCCATAATTTAATCTGGCTAAGAATGCTTGTGCTGAGTTAGGGGCCTGATCTGAATCCCACTGAAGTCTTTGGACAGATTTCCATTGATTTCAGTGAGCTCTGGATCAGTCCCCTGAAAGTCCAGGCACTGTAATGCAGTGTTTTTTAGTGGTGTGGGTTTTTTTCTCCTCCTAATAAGGATTAAAAAACAACAGCGCCATTTAACAAAAGGCGCAAATGTCTACTCATTTATCTTGTGCATCATGTCAGTCAGAATACTTGGCTATTCATCACGGTTTTGCAAAATCTGCTGGGATGCTAAGTTTCTGTTTGGATGCAACTGGCAATAAGTGGGAGCACAATTTTTTGACTGTTACTTAGCAGATACCACGTTGGGACGGACTGTTCAAATTTCGATTGTGACATTTTGTTTCTTAGCTGCTTACTATCCAAATAGAGTACCCAGGTCTATGTTTTCCTCAAGTCAGTGACAGCTGACAGCATTATGAAGGATTTGAGTTCAATGAATCTACGTAATTAAAAGACCCAGTTTTTCTAGTCACTGAAATGGGAAGCCAGAAATACTCTCTACTCCTTAGGCTTCTGTGACATCAACAGAAATACTCTTGAACTCCTGCGTGATATTAAAAATACCAAGTCAAAAAGTTCTCAGGACCTTACTGCTGTATTAATGACAACCTTAATAATTAGAGCCAACTGGATGAATTACCAAGAACACACCATAGCTTATAATTTCACGTGCTTGTTGTTATAAATGTGTGCAGTTTGGCCTGGGTTTTGCCTTGTAACATCCAAGAAATAGCACCTTATTTCATGACTGATTGCCCTGCTGTAATCTGGTTTCTCAGGTGAAGAGTTTGTTTACTGCTGACTTGCAGTTTATATGTTAACTATGGGAACAAGTAACTCAACAAAAGGAGGGGGTGTAGGGATTCAGTTCTCTTTGATTGTCCTTTGTGGAATCCGGTCACTTCACTCTTTTGTCACAAAATTTCCTAACTCGACGGGCCTGTCTGGACAAGTTGAAGAAAGTAGGAAGGCAGGAGACAGTTCAAAGTCCCATCAACTGAAGTGTCCCCCTGATCCAAACCAGCTTGGCAGTTATTGAAAATAATTCCTGAGACTGAACTGTGTCGGAGTGAGATCCCACATGGAAACTAAGATCACATTATGGACTCCAGGGCACTGTTTCACAGTGGGAATGTTATTTTAGCCTTGATAGTTCAAGAATAAAAGGTAACCAAGGTTTATAGGAAGAAATCATATCTTTTATTAGATTGTAGCAACTTCCTAAGCTTTGGCAAGACAGACAGCATCATCCCTAGAGGAGTCAGAATCTGTCTGTCTGTAATTGTACATGAAACCCTGACTAGGGTAAACTGTTACTGAGAAGAACTTCAAAACTATAATTACACGCATTATCCATCATTTTTATGTGGCAAATCTTGCTCTCATTTGATATTTTCCTGGACACCAGTTTTGTCAGCAGGGTTAAAACCCCCCCAGGTCTGCAGTAGAAGAGGGATCAGTTCATTGCGTTTGACTCATACCTGGCATGTATGCTAGCTTTTTCCTCTGCAAAGCCTTGGGGCATTTGTTTATAACTCTAGTAGAAAATTTGTACACATTTAAGATACTTCATGAAGCAAGCGTCATCTCTTGGGGAAATAACACATGGGGACGCCAGGGGTGGCTAGATGAGAATGCTGGAATGCTTTTCAGGAATGTATAGCTCTGGCAGAGCTAAGAGTAAATCCTGCAGGGTTAGAACGTTACAAGACATTGCCTCTCAGGATTGAGGATTGTTCTGCTGCTGTTCAGAGAGCTGAGAATCCACCATAAGGCATGCAGTGAGTCAACGAATGAGTCCGTGAAGACCTGCTTATAGGAGATCTATATTTTACAAGGGAATCCATTCAGATCAAAAAATGATCCATCAATCACCGGACCTTTTTTAATCTCTGGAATAAAATTCAGGCCTCAGGCATGAAAATCCAGTTTGCCTGTTCAAGAATGCTCATCTGTTGCCCAGAGCTAATTTTGGTGTACTGGATTCAGTAAGCAGCGAGTAAAAATCTTCACAGTCTGCAGAGAAAGAGGCTAACAAAATCCTAAAAAACGTGTGGAAATTCTTTCTGGCAATGCATAGCAGTGGTTTTCTGTTGTCCTGCATCATTCTCTAAAAAGCATAGAACACGCTACCATTGCCCTCTTATGCTATATGTGAAAGGGAAGGAATGACTTATGCTTTATGTATGGAACTAAATCCTTATGTGTCATCACAAGCAACCAATGCAGTGCAGAGTGCATGATAAGGACATTCTTCTGGTCAAAACACTGATGTACTGTTTTAAAGCTCAAGTTCTGGCACTGTTGAATGCTTTTTCTGAAGTTTCATTATCTGTCTCAGACTTTGATTTGTTTTTCATTTGAGTAGATATTGAAAGGTCCCCATTAGTTAAGGAAGTATTTTGATATGCGAGAAAAAGGGAGAGAAGACTTTTTTCTTGGTAATTTATTACTCATTCCTTAAAACCAGAGTTTCTACTAAACACATTAGTAAGTCCTTTTTTTTTTTTTTTTTTTTTTTTTTTTTTTTGTGATGCAGAAAGAAACTGCAAGGGGCAAGGAACTAACTATGTGAGTGGAGGAAAAAAGAAATCCAGAAATAGTCAGAAATTCATGGTTTAGGGTACAATTCTGCAAAGAGGTGTACTTCTGCAAATTAGTACTTTCATACTTTATTCTTCTTATCCCCTGTGTTGTATCACAGTCTATATAGAAGACTGAAATGTAAGCACTTGAATTGCTTGGCTGCAACATCTACAATCAAATTAAGAGCCACTTTAAATACTCAGCTCTTTTTACCTTAATTTGTTGTTTTGTCTTGACAGTTCCTGACATCTGACACTGGAGGTACAACTTCCTGTGATGGCAAAGGGAAAAAAGAGCACATCTGGCTCTTCTCTGAATGTGCCCCAGCTAACTATTGCCTGAAGTTTTAAACAATGAAGCGCTCACATTTGAGAAAATGCTTGTGTATGAACTCTTTAACAGAGCCGTTCACACTCTGTATGAAATGCTTCAAAAATAAAATAAAGCGATGCTAATAGTGTGAACATTTATATAGATCACTAGGAAGATTAATGTTATGATAAATACAGAGTCATTAAATTCTCAAAATAAAGTATACCAAATGCAAGGGCTTCATAAGGAAAGTAACCGTATTGTGTAACATCTGCAAGGGCAGTCAAGTGCAGTTTTAATAATTAATTAATAAGCCTGGTACTATTTTTCTCATGGTGAATATTTCACTTAAAATTTTCATAAATGTTTGAGATAGACGGATGGACACACCAAAATACAGTACTTAATCAATTTAATATACCCTAAAAGAAGGAGCTGATATTGGAGTAAAACCAAGTAGATTAGAAACAGCATTGAAATCAGCATGTTAGTAAGCCTAATGGTGCACACCTGAATATTGTTGCACTCCTCAGAGCCACATGATTAACTATTCTATATAAACCCTAAGCAAGCTGTACAAGAGGAAGAGTCAGGGAGGATTTGGGTGTTGGGGTTTTCCCCTCTTGTCTCTTACATCTGTGATATAAGTTCTTGTAGTGTTAGATCTGTTTCCTTGGTGACTTTTTGAAGCTGCTTGTAAAGCATATCTCAGGTTTTCAACAACTCTGGTCTGAGAAGGTAATGTTTGTGGTCTTCATTGTATGTAAAAGAACTATGTAATTGTAAGAACTGCTGGTTGTTGACTGTAATATATATGATATATAATAAGGAGTATGGTCTCTTAAACTCCTCTTGTTATACTCTGTTAACTTGCTTAATATAAGTGCTTTCTTGTAATGCATTAAACAGTTTTCCCTACCCAGAACTACATTTATCAGTAGTCTGGCATTTGGGCTTATCTAGGCTCTATCTGTCATGGCTTCTGCAGGTTTTCCAATATCTGTCCTTGGAACTCAATAGCACCTTAATGTTATTAAATCTCTCTAGAGTAGTGTTTCATCTCTACTGATGACTATCCAATGGCTAAAGCATTTTGTGTGCTTCAATTTAAGATGAAAGATGAAATTGCTGCCACAGTCTTCTTCATCACAAGGCTAGTGAAAAGGGAAGACAAGCTGAGCAAGCATAAAATTGAGAAATTTGCAGCTAAGCTGACAACAATACTGTTTGAAAAGTATAAGAATCACTGGTACTTGGACAATCCATCCAGAGGACAAGCCTTCAGGTAAGAGGACCCTTAGTAACTTTAGTAAAAGGGGAGGGGACTGGAGCCTTTGCATGATACTCAAGATGCAGTAAGTACCATTTCAGTGCCTGGAGCCCTTCAATTGGAAATATGTGACACAAAACTGATAGAACTACTTAGTTATCCCTTAAGCGTCCCTTAAGGAAATAAGTGTTATTAACTGGTAAAGATGGACCTATTGTGCATTGTGAAAGTGGTTTCACAGCATGTGCCTGTGTCAGTGTGACTAGAGAACTGGAGTGAAAATCTTAAGACAACATGCGCAAGGTATCTTGAGCAGCCCTCTGACTTCTCAAATGCAGGATTTGAGTGGTCTTAAACTGACATGTGGAACTGTTGTAACTGCTTTTAATTCCCTTAATGCAATAACTCACTTCATTGGTAACTTCTATGTGTTTAAAACAAACAAAACCTTGTTTGGGTTTATAAATCAGCTTGTTATGTGAACTTGCTGGTTGGGGCTATAAGTGATAACCTGCATCAACAGTCTAAATATGTTCAGAAAATAAATAGTGAATTTAAGTGTACTTCATAAGCAAAACTTGCAGTGAAAACTTAAGTCCACCTGCACTTTGTTCTTACCTAGGTGTATAAGGATAAACAAACATCAGGCAAGAGATCCACTGCTGGAGCAAGCTTGTGTGGAGAGTAATGTGGACTTTAATAAGCTTGGTTTGCCAAAAGAGATGACCCTGTGGGTTGATCCATTTGAGGTGTGTTGCAGGTGAGTTGAGAAGCTGTGACTGACACATGTCAAGTGCCCTGTACAAACTGGATCAACTCCAAGCCTGTTACTAGAGTTTTAGTGTCTGAGGGTGTACTTACTTACTAGTATCAGCTGACTACTAACACGTGTTCATACTGCTAGTGCAGGGCTGCATTATACAAATACAGTCACTTTCAGATACGGTGAGAAGAACCGGCCCTTCACAATTGCGCACTTTGAAGGAGAGGAGAACCCAGAGCTTCCTCAGCAGATAAGCTATGCTGTTGACAGAGCAGCACTAGGCTATCATTCTGGTACTTCTTCAGATGAGGAGAGCTTCAATAAGGAGCCAAAAGCTATCCCTACTGTCAGCAATCCTAACAGTGTCTACCAGGTAAGCATGTGGCAATGGTATATAGCTTTCAGTAACAGCTAGTGTCTGTACTCTAGGTTCCTTCATGAAGGAATACAATAGACTTAACTGATGGCCAGACTTATCTCCCCTCTTTCCCAAACACACTTTAACATTATCTCATTTCTTGCTGTTTAGTTCAGTGACTACTGCAAGGCACCCATACAACCCTGGTCTCAGTATCTTCATAGGAAGACCTATATGACTGATGGCTCATACTATGCCCAGCACAGGGGTTACAAAGTCTACAGGCCAACAGCTGCTTTCACAGGACCGCGTGTTGATAGATACCACTGGATCAATACCAAGTGGTAGATCTATGGTTACACCTGTTATAAGCTGTTGAAACACTGGGCTATGCTGTGGGATGAAGGCTGGCACTACAAAGTTTCATAAAAAGAGAGCACTTATTGTCTAATCCCTATGTCTTTCTTTGTACAACTGAAACTTTGGGGTTTTATTATAATCTTTTAAATGTTTTATTAATGTTAACATAAGATTGAAAATTAACGTGAGTCTCTACTTGTAAGTTAAAAAGGAAATGCATATATCAATAAATCTACTCATGTTTGTTTTTTTTTTTTTTAAAGCTGTCTGATCTGCTATCAGTGCCCTGAAGGGAGTTAAAAACTTTTTTGGTGGAAAAAAGTCAAGGAAGACAAAAACATCCTCCAAGTTGCTTTGAATGATAGTCTGCTTCCTTCTGGTGAAGGTAGCAAGGGCAGCTGCATTGTGATCAAAAGATCTATGAATCACAGGCAGAATTGCCTCTGTGCTCCCCCTTGAGTGAAGCTTTGGTAGATGCAGCTGTGCAAGATTGTCTTGTGGTTCCAGATAACCTTCTACCTCTAGACTATAGTTTACCTGTCAGAAGAACACAGCCTCATTGACACGAAAGGAGTGAATATGTGGTGGTGTAGCTTTCCACAGCTGTAAGCTAACTCATCACTGTGTACAATGATGGAGCTATTATCTCTAAGGATGTCTACCGTGTCAGTTTGCAATGCTGTGGCCCATAGGAAGGTTTTCTCATAGTTCTGGACAACTTGAGTGAAACTCTCTTTGAGCCAGTCCAGAACTTCAGATAGGAAACTCCCCTTCCAGTGGAAAAGGACTCACTGGAATACTACTGGGCTTCAAAACTGTGCTCTAGGACATTATTCCTAGTACTGAGTAAAAAATGTGGTCTCAAACAATCAGAATCAACATAACTTTGCTCTGTTGACTTACAAAATATCTTTCTACAGATTCTACTTGTCACCTACTCCCTCATTGCCTGCTGATTAAGCTGTGAGGCATAAGCATTACAGATGTGATATCAATAGCTTCTGTCTTGCTGGTTAATCTGGTCAAAACAGTAAAACTAGCTTGTCAAAATTTAATAGCTCATAAAATAGCTGTTGTTGTCACTTGCTGCTGCTGCTTCTACTTGCTGCAGTCCCAACTACTATTACCTAATAAGCAATGATGGGAGCAGGGGGAAACCTGATAATAAATAGCCCTGAAGGGCTGTTGGTCCTGTAAAAACAGGCAACTAGAAGCCTGTCTGAGAATGGAGGGCTAACTGTAAAAGTGAATCCAAAGAAAAAGAATTAAAAATGTAGTATAGGCTTTAGCTAAAATCTCATAATAGGTGTGAAAAGTTAACATGTGCTGTGTCAAGCTGTAGTTGCTCAGTAAACTGCATCCTAGCTTATTTTTCAAATATGATGCGGATGGGAATAGTCAGGAGGAGGCCAAGGGCTGTAATGACTAGTCTCAGAGTTCCAGACATCCCAGGCTAGATGGGGACTTTGTCCATAATTCTTCAGGACAAACCCACATCAGTCAGCTGTACTTTTGCACAAGAATTTTGCGATGAACTTCATACTAATAGGGTTTGGTAGATCACTCGTACCAAACGTAAAAATCCTACCCTAGTTATAGGAAACTAGAGACAACTTCCTTTTTTAGGAGCCTTCATTTTAAAGTTTGTTTTCCGTGTGTTAACATTGTGATCTGTGGGGTGTTGATTAAATTGACTAAATGAGATGTGAGGAGAAGTTTCTTCATTACTAAAGTCAGATACAGTATTTCCAAACAACTTTTGCAGCTTTGATAATAGAACTTGCAGTCTAGCAACTTAATCACTTTATTTTAATTGGTAGTAGGTTTTTTTCCTAGCAAGATCAAAATAAGCATCTGTGTGATGGTGAAGGTGTGAACAATTGATTCAGCAATTCCAAGAGAATGGAGTGGATACATAACTTGTGATGTTATAATAATCCAGCCACTTCTCTATGCTGAATATTTCAGATATAATGAAGTAACAGTATTAGTGTTGAAGCTATCCAGTGACTCGTGAAAGAATTCTAATCTCGTCCTGTGCTTCCGTGAATTCTTGTACTAGAGGGGAAAGAAGGTTCTTGGGTGACTGGGCTCTCTTCCTACTTGCTTTTTACCTAAACTGGAGGCTGTAATGGGCAGAGAAGAGGTGATGTTTCATTTGTCAGTGAATAATGTTTTGTCTGTTTCAGGGTTTGGTTCTTGATTTTTGGGAGAAGGAAAGACTGTATCTCAAAGTTTAAAAGCGGGGCTAGTCTTTGACACTGCAGGACCTACATTCTTATATAGGTGGAACTACAGAGCAGCTGAAATACGGTTACTTCAGAACAAGTAAAGGTGGTCTGGGCTAGGCAAGTTGTTTTCAGTGGTGGAGATAACCTCTGTTGTTCTTAATGTGTAATTGTGTAGATACAATGACTTGAGTTGATTAAATCTATGGTTTTCACTGTCTCATAAAGTCAGGGGAAAGTGTAACTATCAGCTGATGTCTGTTAGAGGCTTCAGAACACAATAGTGGAGTGATATGTTAGTTTAAAAAAAAAAATGGTTTTTTTTAACACTAATCAGACTTGAGTGGTTCTATATTTTGCTTCTGTTCCTGGAAATTCTGAGTCTGAGCTTTTGCAACAATGTTTGTCTTTTCACCACTTGGATATAGCTAGAAATGACAGTTGGGCTAATGTCACTTAAATTACTATGCTGCTTTCATTCCTACTTTAATGAACCTTTACTAGGAAGGGGGAAAATACACTGTAGCAGAAACAAATACAAGTTTTACTTTGTCTTAAAGTCTGAGGACAAATGCAGAGGACCAAGTTAGAACCAAACCACCTAGTCTTTTGAGTACCATTACAACTTTTTGCATAGGGCTATTTTCTCTTCTAATGCCTCTATCTGTTTTACCAAACAGTCTTTCTCCAAACTAGTTATTTCAAGGTAGTAAAAAAGCAAGTCTTTGTTGCCTTTGCTGTTTAAGAACTGATGTTCATCCTCTATGATATCCACCAACTCTTCAGTTAACACATCCACTCTATCCTCTAGTTCTGAAGAGGACCAGCAAGCGCAGGCTTCCTCTTCAAAGCTTAAAAAAAAAAAAGAGAAAGCCTTAAAATCAGACAGTAGAAACGCCACTGTTAAAGTGCTATCTGTAGACTTTTCACAAGAGCAAAACGGAAAGACAAAATTCAGTGGAACTTCAGTTTGCTGTTACTGAGAAAAGTGATGGTAGGGTACAGAGAAGTAATCAGTCTTTCTGTGACACAACCTGACATCAAATCTGATCTGTCCTTTATAACAACACACCTCGAGGTAGGTTATGGAGACTGGCTTTGTAGTTTAAAGTGAGGACATAATAAAGAGGTGTTATGACATGCTGTGTATCAATCCCCCCCAAGTTGTTCAGTTGTTGCTGTCTAACACAACAGTTAAAAATACTTCCTGTCAGATCATTCTTACCATGTCCTCCATCCGAAGCTGCCCTTCTCATGGCTGCTTGAGGCATGAAGGAAACGCTCTTCTGTCTTCACAAGCAACTTGTCATTTAGTGGCTCCTCAAACTTTGTATGGAGCAAGAGGTTGTTCTTCATGTGTCGCGCAAAAAGCACCAGAGCGGAGAAAACGGATCAATGTTAACTTTAAAAGCCTTTTTATAGGCTCTTTAGATAACTTTTTTTTTTGTGGTACTGATGCTTATGCTGTCTTTTCCTGATATGACGTTTTTCAGATGAAAACTACAGCTGTTTATGTAGCTCTTACATTTGAACTCAGTTAACTTGCTGAATATCTATAGCTGAGGATAGGGGAGCTCACTCCAACCCTTGCACGCTTGTCTCTTCAGGATGTGTACCCTTAAAATATTAAAACAAGCAAAAGGTTTCTTAGCATTGTACTTAAAACTGGCTATGCCCTCCCACGGAACACTTAAGGGTGGAGGCACCTCTGGTGGTTATTTTGTCCGATCTTCCTGCTTAGGCAGAACCACCTAGGGCCTGTTGCCCAGGACTGTGTCCATATGGCTTTTGGATGTCTCTGAGGAGGGAGGCTCTACAGCCTCCTTGAGCAGCCAGTTCTGGTGCTTACTCACCCTCAGAGTAAAAAAAGTGTATTCAGACTGAATATCCTGTGTTTTGTTTTGTGTCCATTGCCCCTTGCCCTGTCAGTGGGAACTACTGAAAAGAGCATGCTCCATCTTGTTTATGCTTATGCTGCAACTGTTTATATACCCTGATAGGCTTCTCCCTGAGTCTTCTCTAGTTTAAACAATCCCAGGTCTCTCAGCCTGCCCTCACAGGGGAGTCGTTTTAGTCCCTTAATCATCTACTGGAGAGCCCAAAACTGAACACAGTACTCTGGCTGTGTCTTCACCAGTGAGTAGAGTGGAAGGATCACCTCCCAGGTGATAATTTGTCTAATGCAGCCCAGGATACTGTTAGTCACCTTTTCAGCAAGGGCAGAGTGTTGTCTCTTGTTCAAATTTGTATCCACTAGATCATCAGATACATAGATGCTGGGGGGGCCTCCAGCATCTATTGTTGCATGGGGGACTTTGCACTTCACTTTCTTGTTCATGAGACTGCTGCCAGCCCATTTCTCCACCTTGTTGAGGTCCCCCTGGATGGCAGCGGTCTCCCCTCTGGATCCCAGCTGAGTTGGCTTATATGCAAATAGCTCAAAGTGATTGTGCTTATCCATATCCCTGAGGATATTTAAGCATAAAACTGTTTCTGATGGTACAAATGGCTCTTCTCTTCACCAGCTCACAATAGTTTGTCACAATAGTTTGACCATCATTGTGCAGATGGGGTGGTTAATCCTAGGTCTGGGTACTCAAGGGATGGCTGAACAGGCTTTTGGATACATGGCTTATGAAGATCTTTTTGCAGAAAGACAATGCTGTGCCTTTCCAGTACAGTAGGAGTACCTGTAATCTCAAAAGTTTAAATGATGCGTAGAGCATCTACTGACATCTCACAGGAGCCTGACCTTACCAAGCAACAATTTGGAGAGGCAGGCATCTATAAGCCAGTTTAAACTGCCATTTTATAATGAAATAAGAAAATAGGGTTGGCGAGCTTTCAGCCAGATCAGGTCTCGTGATTTTTCTTATTACCTTCTCAAAGGCTTCCATGTCTGCGAGGCTTTTCACTTTCACCTCAAAAAGTTGCGAGATGAGATTTATTTCCTCCTTGAAGAATGGTTCTTCCTTTAGCAACATCTGACTTATCCCATAAGGTTTATCATCCTGGAGAACTGCTGACAGTTGGAGTCTGAGAGAGAACGTTTCACTAAGACAAGCCTCTAGTGCCTAGAAAAAACACACCTGTTTTGAAACCTGGAAGCAGTTGAACACAATTTCTTACAGTTGAACACTGAATGGAGATATTAAGNATAGTAGGGTATCAAGACAGGTTTTCACTTCTGGCAGCCTATTTAATCAGAAAAAGCCCTTCCTTGGTCTCCCGGGGGTTTGATACAGACTACAAATACGCTGCATAATGTGGTTAGTATGTAGCTGTTAAAGAGGGGATCAGGATGAGAACATTGCTGTGTATGAGTGGAATCCTGTTTGGGATATTTGTGTTACTCATTACCATTAATGAGGAGAACCGTCATTCATAAAGGGCAACTTTCAGTAGGGGGCTAAAATCCCTCTGTGTACATTGGGAATACCTTTGGGGAAAATGAGGTAGTAATGGGTATTCCATGCAATACAAAAGTGCACTTTAATGAAGGCTGAATGGAAAGGATTGTGTCACTTCAAGGTGTTATTGGAAGAGCGCTGTAGTTCCATTTTTCTTTCTCAAAAAATCAGTGTCTGGTATAACTGTGTTCTTTGAGTCAGGACTAAGATTATGAAAGATCATTCTTTGGTTGATTCTCCCATGTGCTGGCCAGCTGATGATTAGAGTGCAGCTGTCTGTTTTTATCTCTTCAGCTGTCAGTGGAACAAACAGGTATTTCTGAGCCAGTGTTGTTTGTGCCCAGGCAGGATGTTACAACATGATATAGTGGATTTTTCTTATGGCTCACTATCTTCACCTAAGGTGAATCAGTGTTCTTTGAATGTTGAATATGAATCTTTCTGTGAACAGCCACTGTGGCAGTTTAGGTAATAGTTAACTATGTTATTTTGTCTCTCCTTTTGGTTTTTATTATTGAAAGTTGTACAAAGATGTTAACCCCTTCACTTGTAAAATGGAATTTTTTTATGAACATTACTATAATGTAATTACATTTGGAACATATTGATGTACCTGATAAAAATGCTTCAGAAAGAGTGGGTTGGCATCATGGCTGAAGTCAGCAGCAGCGATATGAGCTAAGCAGTGCACGAGGAGGAGAAGAAAACTTCCTACAGAACTCAGGCAATCCCTTAGGACGAATAGTTTGTTCTCTGAATTCTGAGAAAGAATGAATATCCAGAGCTAAGACAAGGGCACAGCAGTAGTCAGTTCAGCTGATGCAACTATTCCAATGTTTGCCTAGATTTTCTGGAAGTTAAAAGATTCACATAAGAGTGATGGGGAATATCCATACAGATGAGACAGCAGCATTGTCATAAGACTTCAGTTAATACTGTGATGTGAATCTAAAGCATTCTTGCATTCTCTGTTTCTAGACAGTTTTGTATCTATGTATTATGAGCTTTAGAAACCTTCTGTCTCAACATCTGATTTTTAGACATAAATAATTGCGAATATCCAGGTTCTGTAATTTAATTATAGCAAGTAAAGTGCTGATACAATCCTGACTGCTATAAAGCTGACCTGTAGAGAATTTGGTAGAAAAGAAGTGTTAGAAGTTGGACGTGAGAAACTGGGTAATCAGAGCTGATTTGGTAGATGTGCTTTGGGTATGACCCTCAAGTTAAAACATCTATCCTAGAGTGCTCTGTTAAGTTTGTGTTCAGAGATATCTGGAGCATACCATTAACACTTGAGGATTTCTTATAGCAATATTTTTTCCTAGAAAACATGAAGCATAGTATGATTTGAAAAGGGTGAAACATTTTTGCATTTATCTTCCTAGTCCCAGGACTTAATGGATATGAAAACATTGCATAGGCTGGCTAGATGTGAAGTTAACAAACCTGATAAAAGAAAGAGTTTCTGAAGGCATTGCCTGTGGTGTTACTAAAAGGTATGCTGGAGGCAACACACAGGTTAATTTCTGGAGCCTGCAAAGAGAAGGAAAAATGCTTCCGTAAAAAGTGCATACGCACATCAGATCTGCAAAGTAAAAGGGATTAATGGAATATAAGTTCATTTAAATGTCAGCTTTGATTTGCAGAGGGTACACAGAGCCAACAAATACCATATGAAAATGGAGACTGTTTAAAAAAAAACACCTCCTAACAAATCATAGTAGTTCATCTTGGCAGTTTTCTAATTAAGTAAATGAAAGTGTACTCCAGCCCTGGAGCTCTGGCTGCAGTCACAATGATTTTTATTATTATTTACTCGATACTGTTATGAAAGACACTGGAGAGTTTACCTAGACTAAAGCCATAGTGTGCTAAGAACAATACAAAGAAAATGAGAGAACCCTTCCTCTAAATTGTAAAGGAAATATTTTTTTCACAATATTATGCAGTATGCAGGAATTAGGTAATGCAAGAATAAAGTGATGCGCTCAAGAAAGATGCCACAACAAAGGTAAGAACTGACTGTGGATCTTGTGGGACAGAGGTTTGACTTCAAAACAGTCTTACACCATTTTGGAGAGAACATGAATGGAATTCAGTTCCTCAAGTTTGCACACTGGTCATTCTCTACTTGATCTTACCTTATAATTGGTAGACACTTTGCAGCCTGATGGCTGAAAGAATTTTTTATAACTATCTTCTTTTGGAAGCATTGATTATTAAATATCAGTATCTTAAAAACTTACATCAATGTGAAACCTGAGAAACTGTAGGATGGAGATGCCATACTGATATATGACAAACTCTCTTGTAGAAAGGGTTGCAGGATCAACTACTGTTACTTCTCCTTCTTGGGTAAAGGCGTACTGTATATCCTGAGAAGTACTTGCTGTTTCTGCAAGAACAGTAGCATTTCATTAGACTAATTGGTCTCTATTTTCACTTTGTTTGAGAGACAACACTGCAATATAAGTGTATAATATACTACATTTCTCACCTCATAATATAATATCATTGTTCAATATAAAATGAAGCCCTTCTGATGAATTATGAATTTTTTTTGGAGTCATGAAGTGCTCGATACCCTTAGGCAATGGCCAACCCTTCACTCTTCCTGGTGAAATTTCCAGTAACTAAGGCCTAAAAAAGTGATGTTACTTATGTGTGCCTCAGAGCTGATCAGCAGCAAAGCTGGGGGTGGTTCTGTGTTGTGAGTCTTTCTCCTTCACTAGTAGAGCACTCCCTCCAAAGAGGAGTAACTTCATGGTGTCTGTCCAGCAAAATCTTTTCACAGTAAACACAACAGCTATCTGAATGATGAAATAGAAATCTTCACATTACATTCAAGTTCTGACTCTCATATAAGAAAGAACAAAGGTAAGATTTACTGTTGTCCAGCCTTTGGCTTTCTAGTAGTCCAGCTGCCATTGCATGACTTCGGAGCCCATCATTCACGTCTTTCAGAAGACCCAGAAGAAAAGAGGTTTTTATACACTTAGTTTTATCATCACCTGTGTAAATGAATATGGAGATATTGCTTTCCTAAACAATCCATCTCTTAGCGTATTTTTTTGAGCAAACATTCACACACTGGGATTATGTAGGCAAAGTGAAACAGGTAAATAGTTTTGCTGTTTGGAGCACAAAGTTGAAGTCTGGGCAAAGATGTTAATGTTGCAGAGAAAAGATTGTTGTCTCCAAAACTTTACGTTATTCAATTCACTAGTTTTCTTCTCTTTCATACCTCAAATATTACATGGAAGTCTGTTTAAACAACAGGAAGACTTGTCTGGACTGCTTACAGAATACTCCTTGCAGTTTTTCCTAACAAAGTTGTCTTTGTTACTGAGGCATTTTTATTGATGAGAAAAAAATTCTAACTGCCCTTAACTCTATAAATAGTGACTTCCTATCAAAGTGTCAAATTCCGTATCTCATCAGAATTGATAGGTTTGGTTTTTTCCAGTTAATAAATACAATGAATACAACATTTACCTGTTTAAGTGCTCTAAGCCCAGTATTTGGTTTAGTGTAAGGGATACATCATTCCTAATTCACAGCTGTAGGCAAGTTACTTCTGAAGGTATCACATGTGGCTTGTATTTTGTTGTTAAGCAGACAAAAAGGAGGTAGTTGGCAGGAAAAGAAGCTTCTTGTGAGATCATTTTGTGCAGCTCTGTGGGGCAGTAGTCAATAAAGTGATTTAAGGTTTTTACCGTGCAGAGAAGGTGTCATAAACCGTGGATTCAGAAGAATGATTCTAGATGCCATCAGGTGTTCTGCCTGCTTCAGCACCTCGATATCTGTGAGAACAGTATATACTAGTTAATGACTGCAAATAATTCCAGAGAGGTTTGTGTCCATTCCTCTTGTTCCATAAGCTAACCTTGACTTTTCTATGTAGTGTTTGGGCCTAAGACATCAGTTTAAAAATCAATTCTTAGGAATAAGTTTGCACTTTTTGAGTAAGTGTCTAATTTTTGGAAGAGGTTTAAACATGCAGAAGTGTAGTGGAATCTCTCCAAGGGGCTAGATAAGGAAATCTTTCTCTGGCGTTCTAATAATTGCATGACTCTTGCACTTTTTGCTGTTCAGAAGCTCTGGGAATTGCTTACAGGATCGTAAGACAGCAACAAGACCAACTGGACGGCTTAATGCACTTGGTGTGTGCTCTCTTTAATTCCTGTTTTGCTGCATGAAGAAATTCTTCTCCATCTGTTTCAGATAGCACTGTTTCAAATACTTTTTTTTTGGGGGGGGACTTGTTTCTTTGTGTTTAGTTGAATTCTAGGATTGTGCTGTCCCACTTTGTCAAGCTAATGAGTAAATAAACAGCTGTTTACTTCATAGAGAAGGTGCTGGAAGAGACTCTGAAACATGAAGTAATTGGTCATATGTAATAGCTCACCTGATCCCTATGAAATCTTTTCAATCCAAAGAAGAGGAAATTCTGCTACTTACCAAGTAGCTGCTGATGTTTCAAGAAAAGCTGCTAACCCTAGGGACGGAATAAGCTCAGCTCTGCAGATGCTCTAAACATCATCTAGGTAAGACATTTAATTTTATTCATGTCCTAGAAAAGGCAAGCACCCGTGTAAATATCCAGTTTTACATCTGCATTTTGGAAATGTCCTTTACTTGAAAGGGTGGAAAACTGGTATTTTCTGAGGTGAAAAATGCACCTTTAACCTACAATCTTCCCACTTGTTTGCTCAGTTTCTAGGAGTGCTTAGGTGTTCTGCTGATGGTTAGTTGGGAGAATGTGACTGACTTTTTGCCTTCAGAATGACATCATTCTTTCTCATCTTGTACTCTAATTATAGTCTGAGTTCCACCCCACCTTTCTCTCTTCATTACATTTCCAAGGCACTAATGGCTCCCAGGCAGGGCATCAGTATCAAAAAGAATCATAGTTCACTTGAGTTTCCAATGACAAACCAAACTTACTCTTAGTCAAGAACAATAGGAGCTGTTCATCTGCCGTATGATGTATCCCTGGAACACAGGAAGACTTGGTGATGGATGATAGAGGACTGTAGTTTTGCTGCATCTCTTTTTCTTTTTTCTCTTCTTCTGGTCTCATTATCAACTTCTGTAAATCTGAATGAAAATCCTTTCCTAAGAAAGCTTTTGTTTCGCTACATTCTTTCATTGAGTTCTACAAGGAAAAGGAGGTGTAAAAGTAAGCACCTATAAAAAGCACAATGAAAATTTCATATTTGGTTCTATGTGACCTTTTCTTTACTCCTCCCATTGCATAAACTTTAGAGTCTGTATTTAAGAAACTTCTGCTTCCTTGCATTACTCAATTGTCAGAAAAAATATTAAGCAGCAGAGAGAGACCTCCAGCAGACTGTCACCTTGTGGAGTGAAATTTTTGTTTCCCTTTGTTTAGGGCAGACAGTAGCTGCTTAGCATGTTTTCTGCTGTTAAATTTCTCAGACTCTATAATGATTTGCAATCCCTACTAGATATGGCATTACTGGAATACCAGTCCTCACAATCTTTCAGTAAGTCTGAAAATCAGAAAAAAAACCCCAACCCAACAAACCAACCCAAAAAACTGGAGAGGGGTTGTGTGAACTGTGGTCACACAGTACCCTATCATGCTCCCCAGTGTATGCTGTAGAACCAGATCCTGCGGGTTTCATCCTGCTCTTTTGTTCTCCACAGAGCAGATGATTCTGCAGCTTTGCTCTTTCATCTGATATTTGCCATATGTGAGATTCTTTGGGGTCTAGATGCTTCTCTCGGAAAGTCTGCCATAGCTCTGTTATTTTTTCTGTTGTTTCTTCTGTTTTCAAGTTGGCATTATTCTCTAAAGAAGAAAACTGTTAAGCTCTTTTTATTTTTTCCCTAGTACTTTCACAGCCTACTATTGAAAGCTGTGCTTTTCCTATCCCTTCCCAGCTTTCTAAAGTATTGCACTCCTAATCTCTATATGCAACCATTTTCTTCATATATCTTTTGTGAATCTCATGGTACAGGGCATAATCCACACAGTATAGCTGCAGTCACGGTCTCGTTAGCCATGTGTACCGTGTGTCTTGTTAGCCAACCATTAATCTTGTGTACCGTGCACATGAAGCAGCCTGTTCAATTACAAAACTTTTGGTATTTGCTGTTTTCTAACCTGCAATGGCTCAAAGTTACTTGAAATATTCTTCTTTGTTCTTTTATTTTCCAGGAAGAGTTTCAGCTGTTCCTCCAGCCTTCTCATTTTCTGCTCTCTGAATTTTTTCAGTTCATTGGCTATGATGTTAGCTTCATCCACAAACTACAGATTGTATGTAAGAAAAAAACCACAAAAACAAACCAACAACAAACCACAAGTTCCTGCTATTGTTCCGCAAAGAGTGATACTTGGAGAACTAAGTCCTTTGCACAGTAACAACAGTAATGCAAATTTTTTAACACTTTCTGATTAAAATTGCTAGGTAATATATTTTCAGTTTTACCTTCTCCTGGATGCAGCCTTTTAGGCTTCTGACTATTTCCTTAAGGTGTGCCTCTCTCAGTTGTAATAATCTTGCAGTTTGTATGAATTCCAGAACTAAAAATATATATTCGCTGGTATCCTTCAGGAGATGCGATATGTCCCTGGTGTCATCATCAGTCGATAACTCCTGAAAGATAAAATGGTCATGTGAAATATAACATGAAATGTGTGAACCTTCTTTAGTTATCTTACTTCCCATGCAATACTTTGAGAACAGATTTAACAGAGTGTTTGAAAATGCCATCAAAGGTGGTGGAAGCTAGGTAACAGTATTTTGCATTCCTAGACAGCCTTTATTATTGTTGTTTATAAATACCCAAATAACAAAAACACAGCTAGGAACAATAAATTTAAGATTCTCAAAGGAGCCTTAAGTAAATCTACGTTAAGAAATGTCTGATCTTTAGTAGCTAAGCCCAAAATATTTTCAATTATTTTTGGCATTAAAAAAAATACAGTGTAGTATACTTTATAGTCTGGAATTAGCTGTCCCATTACTGTAAACAGACACAATTCCTGAGAAGTTTGTAAACTTCAAAGTTGTGAAACAACACAGTGGAGGAGTTCAAGATTCCAAATCAAACTATCAAGAGAATTTTACTTCTACAACAAGCTGTTCCAGGTCTGTGCCCTCCTTTTGGGACCTCAAGGCAATCTTCTTGAGCTTGTAGCAGTCCTGTAGCATAATGACTGTCTGCCGCAGGTGTCTCTGAGATAGAATGAAATATGCCACAAGACTCCCTAACTTCTCTGCTTTGGTCTCCTGGATCACTTGAGTTTCTTTGGCTTGCATCTGTGAAGAAAACATTACACAGTCTTACAGGTTACTTGCAGACTTGTGAAAGTGGGTATGTTCCAATTCTCACTGCAGGATTGAAAATAGGAATCCAGAGGGGAAAAATTTCCCTGAAAAACAATGGAATCCATCAATTTAACAAGAAACTCCTGAAAGCTTCCCTTGACAGCACGAGCATATAAAATATTGCCCAACCTAAAATGACATAGCCAGAGATTTTACTAAAGTCTCTTCCCTCTGTATAGCTGCTAGCAAATGACAGTACCAATGTTTTAGCTGATGTACCTTTTCTTCTGTCAGTGTTTGAAGTTCCAGTCTAAATTGGGCCTGCATGTTTCTCAGCTCAGCTTCTGACTCGTGCTTTAAACCTTTAAGCAAATCCCCTTCCTGATGATGTTTCTGGAGAAAAGCCACTGCTTTTGCTACTTGCTGTTTCTCGCTAGTCTGAGCGACCTCTTGAGCTACTTCTTCACCATTATTTTTATAGTCAAAACTGTTCAGGATCCTTGTCACACCTTCTGGGCAAGTCAAAATCTAAAGAAGGTAAGCAGAGTAATATGAACAAATTAATTTTGTTTAGAGAAAGGAACTGCTTCCAGCATTGGGTTTATAATGGGTGTGACAAACGGGGCTTTTAATAGCAGGGTTCTGCTGGGTTGACTTGTGCAGGAGGTTACTGTAACTGCACTTTTCCACATGCCTGCACATATGCCCCAGCCTGCGTGCCCTGCACATCCTGCAGGTTGTCAGTCAGGCTGGGCATCTGTGCGCTTACAGGTTATGTGAATTACCACGAGGCTCACGCGGGGAAGGCTGACGCATGAAAATGATGAAATGCCTCTACCTGAAGGCTGCTGTAGAGATCCAGAACTCTGTACAGACACACTTGGCTCAGAGCTTCCAGCTTTACTATCTTCAATGCTGAAACTTGTAGTATTTGAGTTAGAGAGTCTGGCAAATGCTCGACTTCCCAAGAATGTAGTTTCTATTAAGCAAAAGAGAATAAAGACTAGGGATCTTCTACACCAACCAAATAGCACTGTGGTCACCAGAACTAGTGAAGTCCTGTTTCCTACAGAATTGTGATGGGAAGTGTGAGTCAGAGGCTCCATTTTTGTTTTAATAAAATTAAGTGCTTTATTTTCCCAGTCCTCTATGCTACTGCAATTTAGGTGAAATCATGAAACAGATTTAAAAGTTTGGTGTTAGCTTAATAATAGATAGGCAGACATCTGCTCCCAGAACAGATTTATGTAATCTGACTGTAAAGTGACTCTGCCATGTTAAAAGCTGCTTGTATAAACAAGGTTATCTCAAAAGCAGAATGTGCCCACAACAGAAGTACTTTCTGTAAGTTGTCTAAACATCTTTTAAGCTTTCTCTAACAATGTTTTCCTGTCAGACTGTAGCAAGAGGTCTGTTGGTATGTGGCGTAGTAAGAGCTAAAAGGCCCCACCATTAGTGGGCACTCAGATTGCAGAAATGGCAATAAGCCCTTCTAAAAAGTAGAAGGAGTATAAAGGAGATGCCAACTCAAAGTATTTTAAGGAAAAATTGTTATTAGAAGAGGGAGCTTTTCTACTTTCAAAGCCTCAATGGTTGTGTCTCGTCTTAGTGTTACTCTCCTAGTGAAACCTAGGATGTGCTAGAGGAAAACAGCATGTTAGAGTTGTAGATCCATACTATGCAATAAAATCCTGAGGTACTGGAGGATAGAATGAGGACCATTAAAGCACCAAAATCAAAAGGCAGGTTAAGAAGAAAAAAGAAAAACTACATTTAGGCATGTGAGCAAAAGAAATAAACATGGGCAGTAAACACAGTAAGCAGGCTTTTTTTTTTTAAAGTTTCATACTAGTAATGTCACTATTTTTTCCTGTGTGATGATAGTTTAAAACTTAGAGTTGTTTTTCTTTGATAAAGAACCTGCTTTGCTGCATGTACTAAGGCAGTAAAATGCATAGTCTGGTACAGGGAGACCTGGAATATTTAAGGTATGCCTGTAGCTGCTCTGATGATACAACCACCAATGTAATGCCTAAAGCTAGCGTGTATGTTTGTATCACCCAGGGAAGGTTACATTCGTTCTTACAAAGCAGTAAGGTGGCAATACCAGAAGTAGCATAAAGAAAATGCATTAAACTCACTTGCTGTTCAGTGGAGTTAGCGTCTGGGATTTGCAAGTCAAGAAGAGAAATTGACAACTGATGTGGAATTTCTTCCAGAAAATGTAGGGTCTGTTTGGGCACTGTTAAGTCTGGGCTGAGGCCTGAACGCTTGATTTCCTCCAGTTGTTTCTGACGGAGGGCATGTTCAGTGTGGTCGTGGTGTTCTGACAGTTCTTTCAGAAGTGAATCCTTCATGTTGGTTTCTTCTGTTCCTTTACTGGCCTTCATCCCCTGAAACTACAGACATCCCAACTGAAGCATCTTCATGATTAGGAGCATCAAAAGAATGAGAATTGAGTCATACTGGGCCCAAGATCTAAAAAAACATAGCCAGAAGCTAGATGTCTGTGTTCATTTAAGTAACATAAGTAGCCTGATTTACTGGGAGATTAAGTACCCAAGTTACTGAAAATAAGGGCACTGCTGCTTGTGCCTTAATACTGAGAAAGGAAAATTAATTTAGTTTGCAGTAGTCAGAACAGAAGATTTCTTCTTTAATGAACTCCTTTTTGCTTCAATTTCCTTTTCAGAAGTGGTGTGGGAAAGTTGAAAGGAATTCCAAAAGGAAATGGAAAACTTTCTTTTCCTGTGTATCTGCTGAGAACTCTAAGCTGACGCAATGCCAACCTTACCCAGTTTCCTGTATGGTGTTCCTTTTCCTTAGCCTTGGATGATTCATAAAAGGAAAAGATAGTGCTTATTTCTTCCGTCAATAAGGACAGTTCCAGATGTGCCAGTTCACAAGCATGCTTCTCAAAGAAAAACCTACAACCAGATATGTGTGAGACAGGACTGAAGCCAGATCACTGCTCTTCATACAGTCGTTACTGTGTGGCACTTGTGACATTCATTACATGCATTGTGTGGAGAACAAGCAGTAGATTGTAAAGCGTATCTTCTGTTAAACCACACACAAAACCCAAATATAAGCCTTCTGGGGACAAAGCCTTCCAAATTTGCAAATAATTTTTTTTTGGTGACTAAAATTGCAGAGGCAATTAAACAAGGCAGAACAAGGATTTCTTACCTTGTCTGGATTTCCTGTTGTACGCGGCTGATCCTTTCTGAATGTGAAGTCGGCAGAACAGGTGATACTAAGGAAACTGAAGAGGTTTCCTGACTTGCTTCAACCCTTAATGCCTCTGAATGAGCAGCAGATGCTTTTAAAGTGCTCCTTGATGAGTAGCCTATAGGAGAAACATGAGAGAACATATTTACTGCTGAATTGTTACATTTTGGGTACAGTCAAACTCTGTAACAGTTCTTAGGGCTTTTTTGTTCCCTTAACTCTACAGTATTCAACAGTTAAAGTAGCAGTGTTCCTGGCTAGAAGGATACCAAATGACCCTTCAAAAAGTCATTTATTGGTCTGTTCTTTTACAAAAGAGTGTTTTATCAGAACAGATTTATGTTTTTAACAAAAAAAGCATGTCTTATCAATCATTCCTTGAGAGTTATCTCGATCTGGATATGAAAATTCTGCAAGTCTGTTTATATTGTTTATTGAAAAAGGAAACCTGGTTTATACCCCTTGTTCCTTTTTAACTGCAAATAAACTTCAACAGCAGATAATTTTTGACTCAGCAGAATCTTCTTGCTGCTTATCTAGGCAGTCATTTCTAGTGTAGAATCTGTCCCAAGCATAAATGAGTAAATGGAAAAAAAGCTTAAGGGCATACCCCTCAATTAATGTTGTACACAGATAAATTAAGAGGTGTCTGCAGTTGATGGAGGAATTCTGCAGGGGATTATTATAGAGGAAAATAGGTTGAAAGTGTGCATCTCTTTACTTTGGTTCATTTAATTTTTGTTACCAATCACCAATGCTAGTCTACTGGAATTAAAATAAAACTAATGATTTCCTCCGTCTTCTTGTACTGGAAATATTATAATGATAATCCCACCCTTAGTTATGCTGGAAATAAAGTTGCATGAGCTAAAATACTGTAACTGAAATGAAAATAAATACTGCCTCAAAAAAAAGGATATTTAATTCTGCGTGTATCAACTATTTTAAGGCAGTCCTGCTGTTTAAATAGTTGAAAGGTTCTAACAACAGATTTTTCAAGGCCAGAATCAAATCAGGTAACTGACAGTACCTTTCTTCTTTCTTACCCGATGTTTCAGGTGATACACTACTTTTGCTATTTTCCTCCAGCATCTGAACTGTAGACTTGAGTAGTGGGATCAGGTTTTGTTGGATGACCTTGCATGTACTATGTGAGATCCCACTAATGCCATAAAAACTGGTTGTCTGATAGTTTTCAAAACACTGTTGGGACCCAGAGAAAAGTACCTGAAACAGCACAAAGCAGACAAAGGCCGTTTCATGCCTGTCAAAAATATAATTGAAAAAAAGCATCCTGTCATTCTTTGCCTTCTCATGAGAACCTGCTATTTTCAGTTCATAGCCATCCTATGCAAATTGTCCGGTGACTATTCAGGAAGAGACTTACAGCACTTTGCCTCAGCAGCTTAAAAGCCTTTTCCAATGGTTATGGTCCCACAGCTCCCAACTCTCAGATGTTTCCACATCCTTAAAGCTGATGTAACGCTTGTAAGATATGCTTTGAACTGCATTACTTTTATTTAATGTCCTCAGTTTCTCTGGAATCCATTTGTAAGTGCCATACATGTGGTAAAATTCTTTCTGTTCAACATTGTGGTCTAATAATCCTATCTCACTTGGACTAATAAACTGAAATTTAGTTAATAGTGATAGTCTTATGGGAATGGAAGAGCAGAAGAGGAGGATGGAAAGACTTCCCAGGGAACTTTATAGGACAGGCTCTAAAAAAAGGGGAAGAGGATTAGGGAAATGCATTGATTTTAATACTTTTATTGTAAGTTATCCAAAATTGGAATGTGGAAGCCTGTTAATGCGAAGAGCAGGGATCAGATCCTGAGACCATTAAATTAATGGAAATATTCACTGACTCTCTTGTCAAAAGGGTTTGAGTCTATGGTTCTTGAGACATAGATTAGAGGATTTGAAAGGTCCTTTTAAGACAGGGGGACTTGCGATCTGCTGTATGTAAGCATTTTTGAAAATCATTTCACATCCTTAAAAAAATGTTCCTAGGATTTGTAGAATGTCTAATATCTTGCTTCTTTCCCGGGAAAGCACAGACCTTCAGGTGTCCAGCTGTTTAAAATCTTTCTGCAAATAAGCAAACCGACAATTTGGCAGTTGGACTAGATGATCATTGTAGGTCCCTTCCAAGTGAACCATGCTATTCTATTCTACCTTTTTTCTAACACTGCTCTTGAAAACTTGTCTTCCAAAGTGAAACTTGATTGAATTTCCAAGTGTCAAAGTCTTTGAGATGTACTTTATAAATCAACTTTTGCAATCCTCATTTAAGAGTTTTGGTTTTTTACAGGGCTCTGATTTCTTGCAGCAATATTCTCAGATGGATATTCTCAGAACATGGCAACTGCTTGTGCTTTTGTTAGAAAGTAAGTAACATAATTGCTTTTTATTTGCCTTGAGGTGAAATCGGTACCTTTGCCCGCTGCGTTTGGATATTTGCCAAGTCCCTCAAATATTCCAGTTTGGTGTATGCAGTCTCCACAGTAGCTTGCTGTTTCAGTATACATTGCTGAGACTCAGAGGCTAGGGCGAGCATGATCTGGAAGAGGTGATACAAAACATAAGACTGTTTCTAGTGGGTTGCAAATCCTGGCTTTCATTTGCTTTCTTATGTGTACTCTGGCAAGTCACTGGCTACAAAGCTGGTGTAACTGTAATAACTCTAGAGCACTAGTGTCTAGATAACTCTTAAAGAACTGTCATGGGAACTGAAGAAGATGCAAAGAAGGGCCCCCAAAAAAGCTTCCTGGCAACATATTTCAATATAGTCGATTTGACATGTGTTCAATCAGTAAAAAGTGTTTTACTGATTCAATCAGTAAAAAAAAATACTTTATTCAATCAGTAAATCTGTGTTTACTTCAGCTGGTATTGCTTGAAGAGAAATAGATTCATTCTCTGTAGTACTAGCTAACACTTATTTAGAGAAGCAATGGTGATGTTTTCAAGGGCTGAATATGGATTTGTCTGTGTGGAAGTCTTATAAGTCATTGAGACATTTCTTAGCATTCCCTGCAAGAAAGAAGAGTGTAGGAAGAGAAGTTCAGCTATGCAAATGCCCTATCCGAATCACACCTGGATCTGGCCCTGTAGGGGATATGCACTGCTTTTTGTGCAAAGTGATACTTCCTGATCTCCTAGACCTGTTTCAGCTTTAACAGCTGTGATTTTCTATGGTAGGTTGCATTTATTATCTGTGAGTGGCTGCTCAGCTCCTGACATAAGGAGAATCTTCTGCACTCAGGAAAATAAGGAAAAGCACAGCATTACTGTCAGGCCTTCCATCTAACTCCAAAGTCCAGCCTGTGTCCACTCCTAGCTCAGCCACCACTGTTCTACAGTTCCATTGAATTTCTCTCCTTAATGAGATCCACCTTTGATTACACAGTTCAATGAGACATTGCTGTTGCCAAAAGTCTATTACTAAATATCTGAGTGATGGGTGTCTAGCTTGAGTTTTTGTTGTTCATGTCTGTCTTTCCACTTTTTTTAATTTCTTTTTTTACAATTGGGATTGAGAGAAGGCCAGGTGGGAAAGGAGAAAGTCTGTACAAATAGCAGTTCCTGGAACTGGAAATATCACAGTATACTACTGGCTTCAGAGCTCTCATTTTAGGGTGCCTCTTGAAGGTAGATCAGAGTGTTCTGTGGACTGAGACCAGGGATGTTCAGCTCAACCCAGCAGTGACCTCACCTTTCTGAGCTTCAGGTTTGTTACTCTCTCACTGCTTGAGATGTGGCTCCTTTGCCTTTCTCTCTCTATCAGCTGCATGTATATTCGTTCTTCTTCTAGTTGCATCTTTTCAGTGAACTCCATCAGCTTCTTCAGTGCCTTTCTGATTTCCAACAGAACCTGTATTTCCTGTTCTTTTTCATGTCTGTCAGCTATAAACAGCAAATATTATTATTAGTACCCATCCAAATAATCTACTGGAAATTCACAGAGTAAATCTGAAGTAATATGCCTTCTCAATGTGCTTCACCACATCTACATTTTTTATCTTTTAGAACAGCCCAATTTTCAGATCCTACCTCTGTATTATCTTGCTTCAGGAGGATGTAGGTAGTTTGTAAAGCTTAAGGTAACCTGTCAGAGGGTGCAAACATCAAAGAAAACTACGTATGACCCTGCCTCCCTCTTTTCTGGTTGTAGCTACCCTTATGTACCTTTGAATAGCAAGGATAGTTCCGTGGCCAGCTGGCTACTAAAATATTTTGAGGTTCGTCTCTCAGCTTCCTGCAGAGAGGACCCTTTAAGAAAACCGCATATTTCCTCAATGTTTTTCACTTTTTCCTTGAATTTTATCTGTAAGAAACAGGAGAGGGAATTTTAGATAATGTTGCAAACTTGAGAGATAATGAACTGTTGTGATACTCTTTTCTCTGACAGATGAGAACAAGAGGTTGTCTAATTTGATTATTGCTTTTTCCTAGCCTTTTAATTATTCTGATTGTGTAGAAACCAACGGCAAATTCCCTGTTCCTGATACCACTATGAATTGTGTTGTCTTTGCTGTGCATAGAGACATGCTGAATTTGAACTGTTTGTTATTCTGTTAGGACACCTGACACCATTCCCTTATGCTGAGAATGGTTGCACTGAAGTAGCAATGTCTCCATTTGCTTTTTTGGTTTGCACCATACTGGGGAGGGAGGTGACTTGGATTCAGGACAGCACCAGCCTGGGTGCAGCATCAGTGATATTTAAATTTGATACACGTGAACAAGACTTCCTTAAGGAATTTTTAGAGAACTTTCCTGAAGACAGCTGCAAAAAGAATGCACCATACCTTCTGCACCTTTCCCTCTTTTGAAGCATCAAGGACATGAAGGAATAGAGAGTTCAGCTTTTTAAGAAGGCCTTCTTCCTGTTTTCTTCTGCAATGCCAATACATATGCCTTGAAGTTATTTCCTTTTCTAGAAAGTCCAGCTGTAAAGCAATGACAGACATAATAGCTCACTTTTACAGGAAGCTGAAGGAAGATTATAGACTTAATTGAAGCTAGTGATGAAATCTCCATTCAAGGCTTTTGACAGCATCTATCCAACTTTGCTGACACAGAATGCTCTGCAGTCCTAAGTCTGTGCATGTCCAAATGAAATGGGTATGTCAGGGTAGGGGAAGAATATGAAGTAGGAGACAGAAAGATCAGCAGAAGAAGATACAGATTGAAGGGAGAGAAAAAGCAGATACTGACAAGAGGAGGGGTAAGTAAAATGACAATATACATATATTTCAGTTCATCTTGCACTATATGAAAATACTGATTGTGGGGCATAGAAAGAAGTGAAATTTCATCTCAGTAGTGGAAAAACATCAGCAAAGAATTTTCCACGAATATCAAACCTCTAAGTAAACATAGTTTTCTGGAGCTGTAGTTACCAGATCTGGATCTGAAGCTCTTCTTGGTAAAGCTCCAAGAGGCTGAACAGTAGGAATTACATTGTGTGTCCGGGGGTTGGTATGAGCACCTATAACGGGCCCAATTTCACCTGTAATTGGACTTATGGTTCTGGTACCAATAGTGATGGGGACGAGGCCTGTGGATAAAGAAAAATGAAGTATAATGCTTAGAATTTAGATCACAAATTCTGGCTGCTGCAGCCCTAGTGAGCAGCTTTTATAAAGTTCAGATGAAACTGACAGTGATTTCAAATCATCTAATGAAAAACAAACTGAATTTTCCAGAGCTATAAATGCTGTGTACCAAGTGTTGGACGAAGGTGCTGCAGGCCTTCACCTTCAGATAGCATCTATTTACAGCCCTACCACTGAGAACATCAGAATAGTTCTCCTAAAGACTACAGTAGATTTTTGAAGGGCTGAAAGACACAGTGTGATTTGGTCTCAGTCCTGGCTCTCCTTCACCGTTATTCTGGTGTTGTTTGTTTTGAATGTACACACCAGGAAGATTGGTATTTTCCATTCAGTGTTGAGGTAGAAACTGATGTGTTTTGGCAGTGTGATTTCCTCGCTCTGAAATTCACGTGTCCTTGTCTCTTATCGTTTACATCATCCAATTCAATTTCGTGCTCTACCTTTTCCATTTCTGTCTTCCATGGTTCCTGCGAGTGGGTAAGGCTGCCTAGTATTCCAGTCCCAGTGTATTCCCAGAATTGGCACCATCAAACCAGACCCACTGGGATCTGGGATTTTCATCCCAAACACTGCAGGGATCCACATCTCTGTGCCAGGATATTTGATCATACCTAGTTTGTTCAAAAAAGATGAGAAACATAAACCATTCAGTAGTTTTGTGATGAAAAGAACTGCTTGCACTTTCAGAGGTTTACAATGCTGTTATTTCTGCTACAGCTTCCAAATAATACCTGGCTGAGTTTATCATGAGATTTGCTAGAGTTGTTATTTTGGCAAAAAACTTCCCAGAAGTTTGAAGTGCTGATGTCTCAGCCAAATGCTGTGATGGAAATGGGTACACTGCTGTAGTCTTCAGTGTAATGACACCTCTTTACTCCTTAAAAGAGGCTGGTTGTTTTATACCTACCCAGTTTCCCACCATTCCTCTTGAGACTTGAAGCTATTTCTTGTTTTTTCTCTAGGCTTTGCAAGCAGTGTATTGCATAATAAAACCTGGTGGTGAAAGACTTCTTCATATCTTCTACTGAAGCTTTTAGTGCTGCCAGTCTGTCTGCTGCTAGACACCTGTCTTCCAAAACTGATGTCTTAAACTGCTTTAGAGCGTTCACCACGTGGGTTTGTGACACCAGCCAGTCTGCTTCCAGCACTGCTTGGTAACTTCCACTGTGGGGCAGCACCTCCTCTTGCCGGAGGTGAGCTCCATGTACTCGGGCGATTTTCCCACTCAGAGGTTCGGTGAAGGAATCTCCAAGGAGCAGTAGGTTTCCGGAAGGACCCACCAGCCCACCTAGAGGTATAACTTCTCCTGCAGTCAAGGAACAGGAAATGAGAGTCAGAACATCACCTGGCAACTCGTCATTATGTTCCAGTTCTTCCCATTCAGAAAAAGGCACAATGATCATTTACTTCAATGGAAGCAGAAGTAGGTCTAATGGGACACGGGGGTGGGGAAGTTTGAGGTTGTTTATAAAATAATTTGGCTCACAAAGTGTTCTTAAATAAGTTTCCTAGTTTCTACTTTAGAAAAAGGTTAAGGATCCCTCTCTTTTTTGGGGGGGAGGGTTTAGTGTGTCTTCTAACATGAGTCATAAAGAATACAGGTACGTCAAAATGCTTTTAAAAAAGCTAGAACTTCAACCCCCCAAGCCTTTAAATTATGCATTTCATGCTGCTTCTAGTATTTTAATAGAGCAATTGGACCATTTGAGGAGTCAAATCAACTCTGGTAGTTTGTGTCATGGTTAACGAATGGTGACGTTAGATGTCTCTCACAGTTTCACTAGGTAGTTTTATTGACCTTTGAAGTGATAAACTGTAAATAAAACTATAGAACAGAGAAGTATTACTGTCTGTAAAAGCTAAGTTGCACAACCGTTCCACAGTTGGCTTGACATGAGAAGGCAAAGGTGTGAGGTGAACATAAAGACTTTTCAGGCTCGTTCTGGTCTGTGCCTCGAATCAATCCATTAGCGGCAGATCAAAGGAACAGTGCATACCACACTTGCTGAATAATGAAGAACATTCACTTACCAGTGTTACTATCCAAACCGACTCCAAGTATTGGAACAATCTTGCTGCCCTTTGGCTCAGTCATAGGACCCCCAATCTCCAGAGGTGTCAACATGCCAGTAAGGGGGTTAATGTACGTCCCACCAACAGTCAGCTTTTGCCCAGTGTGAGGATGGATCGTAACACCAAGCACCGGAACCTCTATTTCTGTCACTGGATCTAGCATGAATCCTCCCATACCAAACACTTTTTCAGGACACAGAACTGGAAGTTTTGTCTTCACGGGTAGGCCAGTGTTGGGACAAACTGGGTAAGGAATGTAGGGAAATATGGGCACTTCAGGCTTATGGCGCTTACCTACGTGTAGAACCAGAAAAAAAATTAACATGGTTATGTGAGCTAATGGTAAGGAAGCATTAGAGCTCAGAGTGGAGACTATGGAACATTCAGAGGATGCTGGTAGTAAAGGTTTGTTGTCTTTAGGTCCGGAATTAAATGAATTAATGTAAGTCCTTTCTGACAATTGTATGGCTTTTTTTTTAGCTTAATTTTTGCTTTGACCATTTCCTTAAAGTTGCAAGTTTCTCAGCATATAATGGTTTCTGTAGTTTAATTAACAGAGGGGCTGCCATCTGTCGGAAAAAAGAAATACCTCAACACTTCCTTGTATACAAGCCTTGTAACATATAATATATCTTATCCACAGTAAGTCTTAAGTGTGGCTGAACAACACTAACTTCTAGAGCAGCGCTAATGAGAAGCTCTCCGATTTTCTTTAGGTTTTGTTGCAGGAAAAGTACATATGAGTATAGCAAGCTGGGTTTGTTTGTTTGTTTTCTGTTGTTTCAACCAGTTACCCCCACTAGAGCTGTACTCCACAAATAGGCTGTTTATTGCATTGTAGCACTTACCTGAAGCAGAATCAACAGCACAGACCAGCCTAGATCTGATGGGATCGTAACCAACGTTACCAGCTACGTGAAGTACTTTTCCAGTCTCGGGATGCAGGAAATGGTTGCTAGGTATGGGCCCAGGGCACTGACTGGTCAGCAGCATAGTGCAGTGTGGGTAGGGAGTTAACAATCCAGTGACAGGATCCACGCAGACAACATCAGATGCTTGGGCAGTGCCATTTGAATCTAAAAGCAGTTTACAATAGATGGGGAAGGAGGAGAAAAAACAGCCTGTAGGCCTTGTAGAAGGTGGGAAAGCAAATCATATGCAGGGGCAGAGAGGGGGTGAGAATAAAGAAAATGATCTTTCTACTGCCTTTTACAGAAGATCATAGAATCATAGAATGTTGTGGGTTGGAAGGGACCTCTGGAGATCATCTAGTCCAGCCCCTCTGCCAGAGCAGGTCCACCTACAGCAGGTGGCACAGGATGGCGTCCAGGCAGGTTGGGAATGTCTCCAAAGTCAGAGACTCCACCACCTCTCTGGGCAGCCTGTGCCAGTGCTCTGCCACCCTCAAAGGAAAGAAGTTCCTCCTCATGTTTAGATTCAACTTCCTATGTTCAAGTTTGTGCCCGTTACCTCTTGTCCTGTTGTTGGGCACCACTGAAAAAAGACTGGTCCCATCTTCCCAGCACCCTCCCTTGAAGTATTTGTAAGCATTGATGGGATCCCCCCTCAGTCTTCTCCAGACTAAAAAGACCCTGCTCCCTCAGCCTTTCAAACAAAAGATGTTTGTAAGGAAAAGTCTATAGTACACGGCAATTTGATTATCTCTCTACCATGTCTGCATGAGTTTCATAACAATGAGGACACTGATGTTTCATAAATGTCCTTTCAGGATTTTAGATTTCCTTGGCTCGGTCTGCAACATTCATTTAAGCGTCCGAGGTCCGTTTGTCCTTTCATTTTTTTTACTTCTTTTTAGAAGGGTGAAAGAAAGAAGGGTCTTGGTGTCAGGGTACCTTTTACATTTTGTCATACCAAAACATGTGCAACAATGTTTACAAAGCAGATGAACACATAGGAGCAGATTAATTAAACTTACTGAGACTTGTCTACAGAATAGTTCATTTCCCCCTCTGTTGCTGGGGATAATGAGCAAGTACCCAGCCAAAGATTTTGATGAATGCAATCTGATATTCTTCTTAAGAAACAATGTAGAAGAGTTCTATGGATGCCTTTGCTTTTAAAACAGCCCCTTAATTCACAAATTGTTAGTGGGAACTCAGTGAGGACATCATTTTATAAATAGTGTCTTTTGACTTTGCTATTAGTTCTTTTGTGACCTAGCTTTTTTGTGACTTACATTTTGTGACCTATGCTACATCACCTGCCTACACTTCCTTACGTACTAACATAATTTTCAAATTAATTTCTAGAAGTTGTAGTTACCCACTAGCTCCTGCTTGGTAAGTATCCTGGTTTTAGCTTTGTTCAGAAGGTGAGCTCCAATTCCTTCACCCAGCACTCCCCATGCTTTGAGGCGGTGACTCTCCTTTATTATCATGCTTGACATCTTGCTGCTTGCAGCCTCTAGCTGAGCTAACAGGCTGGAATTCAAGAGATAAATATGGTTATTTGTCTTTGGAAAATAAGGTAAAACAACTTAAGGGGGACAGGAAAGGAAGAATTTTGATGGACTTGCAATCAATTTGTACACTTTGGCAATTAGAGAGCTTGTTGAGCATTTGCTTTGACTAACGTAGTAAAAAAGACTGCTTTCCTGCTTCTCTGCTTTCTTGTTAATTACACCATTCTGCTTCTGACAATGATAAGACCTGTCCAAGCATGGATGGCACACTGACCAGAGCTGGTGTGATATCCCAGAGCCAAATCAGTTGGTAGCACAAGAAACGACCCTCAAAATATTGTTGTCCCCAACATTAAGATGGGAGTCTCTTCAGAGTGTCTGTCTCTGTTGGAGTTTTTCTAGGCTTGCTGTATGTAAACGTGAAAATTACGATCTGCGTCATCTGATCTTCTGCATCAAGAGTCAATTTTCAGCTTCCAGATGTATGTACTGCCAACCACAAGCCAACCCAATTGCTTGCCACAAATGCTTTCTCTAGCTAGCAAAAAGAAATTTGCAGCAGAATTTTGCAGTATGTTTATTACCTTACGTAGTTTGGCTGAGACAGCATTGTTTGATTTCCTTTACAAGCCACCTTATTTGTCAGCACCTCTGCCAATCTCACCGCCTCTCGCAAGGCAGAATTGAACAGGACACAATGCTCTTCCTGACATTTCAGATCATGCTGTAATAAGTGCATCTGTTTGTTCACGCTTTCCTCATATTCAGCAGCCAACTGTTTCCTTTGCTGCATCTCTTCTTCTGCCTAGGTGGGATATAAGATCCAAACATCTTTTATTTGTTTTATCCAAATGTAAACAGAGATCGCAAATTCTCTGTGCCTCATTGAAATGGCAAAGATTAGAAATTAAAAAAAAAATTGATGTGTTCATTTGAATTTGAGCATACATATGCTCACGACTCTAATGTACTGGAGTACAATTATCTAGCATGTTAAGTGATCGGCATGTATCCAGATCTGAGTAAACTAATAACTTAGGGTATCCTTTTAACAAGTGATGTAATAAGTCCTTATTAAGAAGGAAATAGCTTTTGCAACTCCTTACCATGTAGCATATACATTTTTCCAAGTGAGACAATGAGTATGTTTCTGTTTTCAAGACAGGAAATAGTTTCATTCTTAGAATTTTTGTAACAATGTAAACAAGTACAATTCTGATGTGGAAAAAGAAGTTGCAACGCATGCTCAAGCAGATGAATTTATGCTGTTTTCAAAGCTGAAAACTCTGTTACCGAAGCAGAGAGACGAGAGCTCCCAGAAGAAGAGACGGGATGCATGGATGCATCAGACAGATCAAGAAAAGAAAAAAAAAAAAAAAAANAAAAAAAAGAGTAATCCTTAGAGATACACTTATGTGTTAGCACAAAGCATTAGCAACAACTTTAAAATGTTTTAAAGGCCCAGTGTAGCCTGTTGTTCACAGACATTACAGTGTTAATTGTTTTGCAGCCTATGAAATATGAAATGTCTACAATTCCAAAAATGAGGTTTTACATGACCATGGCCAAAATTATGAAAAGACAGTATCAAGAATTTCATTTGTTATTTCATGTGTAAATGTTGAGCTTTACCTGCTCTTTTGCTTTTAAGGAAGCCTCAGTCATTGTGCTCTCATAAGCCTCCATCTCTTCTGGGATACTCAGTGTCTTTATCCAAAAGTTTTTTAGTGAAGATATTTCATTTGTAAGCTTGCCATATATAGATTTTACCTGAGCTCAAAAAAAAAAAAAAAAAAAAAAAAAAAAAAAAANTTATTAGGACTGTAAGAGATGATTTGGAGATGGTGAAGTCTTTTTTCAAAATAGATGCCTCTACGTAATTAAAACACATGCTGGTGCCTCAGTTTTCCGTACAAAACACATTAATGCTAGCTTTGTCTCAGGTAAGGGTAGGATGATTTCGCCACGCTACTCATCTGTTAACTGCATGCCGTAATGCCAGCTCCCTCTACTGTCCTTAGACCACAAATGAAGTCAGATGATATTACAGGTAGATTCATCACTGGGCTGTAAAATGCCATCCCGTTGATTTCAGCTGAGAGATTATTATAAAATTCAAATAACAGAATGAAGCTCCGTATCTGTGCTACTGTGTATTCATTTATTCCTTTATATTTCTCCTCAGTTTAATCAGCAGCTCTGAGGTGTTTGTCTAGGAAATCCATATTATTTTCGTTTTACAGATGAAAAATTGAAGCTGAAAGATGAAGTCACTTTCTAAAAATGGTATCAGTTCAGTGCAGAACCATAAGAAAACCAAAATGTTCTGCCGTGAGGTCACTACTCTTCCCACTATATTACATGGTATAAACAACATGCTTAAGAATATGGGTACATATTTGTGTTTCGTGTTCTAAAAAGATGAAAGTTGAAATAAAACACGTCTCTAATAGCCAAAGACTAAATGAAACAATGGTAACAGTCTAAGTTAAATGTTTTAGGTTCATTCTACATAAATACCAGTAGCCCCAAAACACAGCTTACCTCTTCTTTGAAATGGCCCAGTTTGGTTGTTACAGAAAGTGACTGTCTCAGCAAAAGTTCAAAGAAAACATCGGTATTAAATGACTCAAGGTCTATCTGTTCTTCAGGCTCCCAAACATCACCCCTTTTCAGGAAGCAGGCTGAAACATGAATATTCATTTATTAGTATTATTTCTTTTAATACTGTTTCTTGAACAAAGAATGCATGGAAATCCCTGAAATTAGCAGCCATTGCACATTGTTAAACGTGGGATTCTGGCTCCGTTATATGCAAGTAACTGGGTAGACCCACTGTTGTTTAGCCTTTTTGTGATCTGACCTGTTCCGTCAGTGCTGCAAGAGTCATCATCCATACCACCTTTGTTCTGCAGCAAAGGGTGACATTTTTTAACGGGAAAGACTGTTGATAGATTGGAGGAATAGCTATCCAGGTTATACTTCAGCTGCTGCCTTCGAAATGGAGGGCAGATAGTGCCTTTCTGTGACCAGCTAAGTCCCTGACAAAGAAGCTGCAAAACACAACAAAAATAAAGTAGTAAGTTCATTTTCTTATTTTGATATGTTCTATTAATGTGATTCACACATAATTCACTCAACGAATGGGATGCATTATCACCTGTTAGGCAAAGACCCTCAGAGTCTGTTTTCTAAGTACAGCATTAAAGGAACCTGTTCTAAAACAGAAGAATTAGTAACCCCAGCAGATAAGGCTAAAACCAAGGGGAAGGAAGTACAGTTATCTGTTGTTTGGATCTGTTGGATGTATAAATCACATTTTCTGTCATTGCCTCAGTAGTCTGACTGTAGAAAAAGCCTGTTGATTTCAGAACATGCTAGAAACATAAAGGAATGGCCGTTTGGTGGATCAGCAGTCTGGAGGACCATCTTGGTTTTTAATTGTGAAACAGCACATCTGATCTCAGGTATGTTGTAGTCCCTGGACTTGGGTCTGATTAAGGAGTACAAAAGTGAATGTCACATGAATATGACTGACAGGTCTTTATAATAGCTTTCTAGGACTTATTTGTGTCTTCTTTATTTTGAGGCAGGCTTGGTCAGACATTAAAGAAAAAATAGTTATCATCTTGTTCATGAACTCGTTCCTTCCTGAAGAGATGGGAGTTGTGAAGAATTGTGTTATGGTTTGATCTAACGAACCAGAAAATAGGAATGCAATTCACCTATATCTTGACTATCTCTAAGTGGCATATGTAACAGGTAAATATACTGGGGCTTTGGTGGTGCTGGATCAATTTTACCCCATATATAAAATACGAGGTTGAGTTACAATTTAATCTAATTTTCAACTTTATAGGTAATGCCTAAGGGAACAGGTAGCTTGTGGGTTCATTGCACAAAATCTTGTAATATCTTCTAAAAAAGACATTGTGTAACTGTTACTTACTGTCAATACCACAGAGGCAATAAGCAATATGAGAAGTCCTGTGATTACTCCAGTAATTGCAGTCCAGTCAGGTTTCAGGAGGAGGTCTCGGTTTTTTGCAATGCCCACCTGTATGGCGTATCTGGGTGTTGTGGGGAAGAATGGTCCCTCTTCATAACACTGTCCTCCAAGTGGCATGACCCTAATGTACTTCATGAAATGAGCATAAACAGAAAGGCCAGTCACATGTCATTGCATCTGATTTAAATATGCATGCTGATTTAAATATGAAGTGTTATTTTGTCTGTTACACTGAGTCAGTTTGGCAGCAGTTGCACCCTTTTTCACCCACATACGAAGCACACATGCATGCAAGCTCGTGTATTTATTGCTGTACTCACCTGTGCAGTATGATGTACAAAAGGGAAAAGACGCTCACTATTATTTTTAAAATTTCCCGTGTTTCCAAACATTCATATGGAACATGAAATGCTTTGCTAAGAGGGACACTGTAAATGCAAAGATGGGATTCCTGGATACAAACCATTTTTTTGTGCCGATTACTACTCAGCCGTAGCACGTAGGTACCAGGGTACTGGAACTGGAAAAGGAAGAAAAGGAATTTTTGGGAGGCCTCTCTTACTTCATCTCTGAGGCTTCGAAGGTCTCCCCAATCAAAGTCAGCATTCGTGTTGTACAAGTTGTTCCTAGGAGCAAAAGTATGAAAGTCGGTTCTTGTCACTACCCATTTTTTGGGTGTAGGCTCATAATTACAGCAGAGATTTACTAAGGCATAGTTGTCACTCAAGGTTCATCCATACCACTAAATAATTGAGGATCTGTGTGAGTTCAGGCACCGAAACATTAATTGTCCACACAGCTCCACTGTTTACTCACCCCCTACTTGGTTGTGGACTGGTCCAACTAGTTCTTCCCAAAACAAATGGGAAGTAGCAGGAATGAACCCTAAGCAGCATAGTGGTTTATTTAGCAGTGAAGAAATAGTCACTGAGACCCCTTACAGGTGTTTAATCACCATAGATGTGAACATGGAGAACATGGAGACCACACATAGGTTTTCTTATTCATTACGTGTCCCTGGTGTTATTTGTATGCTTTCAAACTGGATGAATGGCAGAAATGAAATCTAAATAGGCCATCGGGGAAGAAGCTCACAAAACCACTCAAATAAATAAAGGTCACAAAGGCAGAGCTCCTAAGGCTTTCACTGCAGTAGGAACTACTTATTTCCATTTGGGTTAGTTTACCAAAACCTAAACCTCAACCCAATAAGATCCTATAACTTGGTAGTTGAAGAAAAGGGACAAGAACTTCAGGTCAGCTGGAGTGACTATACAGCATAAGTCAGTGAGAAATCAGGTTGCAAAGAGTGTGAACACGTCAGAAATAGTATCAGCAAGACAGAATCACAAGACATCAGGAACACTCTGTAGATATCTAATTTTGCCTGTTTTAATAAGTAAGTATTATTTTCTTAAAGACTTACATGTTGTTTCCTACTGTGCCACAATGTTTGCTATGTCGAAACGAGATTGAAGTATGTTTAATAATGAGATTTCTACTCTTCCTAGTCATGTTTTGTCTTAATTCTATGTTGAAAAAAAGTGAAAACTTCAGCCTTGTTGTCTGCACTTTAACTGAAAGTACATTAGCTAAGTTCTTCTATGTTCAGCATTTGTACTTACACATCATAAACTGGGTAATGCTCCTTGGAGACAATGAACATGATGGTAACATTAACATTAATGCATGTGGTAGGATTTAGGATGCCAGTAAATATGATTTTTGTTGTGGAGTTTGAAGGTTTCAGGCTTTGTACCCGGGAAGACCTGTGTTCTTCATGGCCAGGCTTAACTGTAAAAGCAGAAACCTTGTTAGATTTGGATCATTACTGATCACTTTCTGTCTACAGAACAACTGCAGGATATAGCATTTCCTTTTCCTTTTTATGACTAAATTTTATACATGCGAATTTGGTTTCCAGAATAAGGTTCAGTGTCAAGACAACACGCAAACATGCCACTGGCCTTTTCCTGAGACTGGATAATTGTGTCTTTTTGCAACAGCTCTGCTGAGGTGCATCTGGTAAAGAAGCAGCACTTCTTGCAAAATCAGCAGTCTTTATAAGGGATCTGTCCTTTTGTGTGTAGTCAGATTCGGCTCGCCTGTAGATTTGAGGGTATCTCTGCAGACACTAAAGTGGCACTCAGGTCTTGCTATCTAAGAAGAATGCCAGTGGAATAAGGAATGACTTGACATGTCCAAAACTACAGAGAGGAGGGTGTAGATAAGAAGTGAAGATCGGAGCTAAACTGTGGATCGGGACTACTAAGCCAAAGCAGAGATGTGGGAGGAAATGAGAAGCTCAGCTCTGGTGGTTGCTCCTGGGCTCTGCCCTCCCTGCATACCTACGGATGTGGCAGTGGTAGCAGTGTTAGGGGGCTGCCCACCAGGTCATGTGCACACACAGGTGGAGGCATTCAACAGTTGCCCACACAGCTGCTCCTCGTTGCCCCCAGGGAAAAGGCAGGGGGCCAGAGGGAAGCAGTTTGCTGACCAGTGCAGAGAAGGTAAAGCTTTTTGTTTGTCTTCACTATGTTTAGTGTGTACAGTTTCTCTGGGAATTTGAAGATGGGGAGGTCTGTTTGAGCTGTTGTTGTTTCCTGTTTAGGTCAGCACCGGACATGGTTGATATGACAAAGCACAATTAAATCTTAGAGAAGTTGTGTTAAATACATGGTTTAGAGGAGAACTTACCTGGAGCTGGTGCTGAAGAAGGCCTGTTTTCGTGATGTGATGAAGCCTCATTTAGCACGATGAAGTTGTGAAATAGGTGTGGGTCAGGATTATACACCCCCAAAAATCCTTTCCCTGAAGTGGTATAAAAAGCATTGGTCACTTGTGGTTTTTAGTATGTTGGACTTTTCATTCTATTTTACAGACCATCAGCTTACCAAAGAGCCCAAGTAAGACTTACAAAATCTAAACCCAGATGGTACACTTCAGAGTACATTCCTTTTATTCTAGGCAGTGCATTAAAATTCTTGGGCTTGAAGCCTTTAGGGGCTTTCTGGTGTTGCAAGACCTATGCCTTAAGTAGCAACTGGTTGAACTTGGCTGAAGTCAATGAAACTGTGCAAAGGTACCATGGCAAATGATTCTATCCTATTGTTATCACTAAATTTTCATGCGGTTGTACAAATAGTGCTTTTGGCCTGTGGCTTGGTTCTGGAATCCTGGGAAAAATGTTTAGTTATTTTTAATTCTATATGATAAAAGCACGTTAAAATCCGAAGCCCAAGAGAAAATCTGTGCTGAAAAAGGATCTGAGAAGGGTGTCCTTTGGCAGGCAAAGATATTTTTCGTCTCTGTTTATTTGTCTTTTCCTGTAATATTGGAAATACACAGACTTCAGGCGAATGTTCTGGGATTGAGTGGGATGAATGATCATGGAGTGATGAATTTGTATTGCTGCATACTATTGGGATATAAGCATCAAGACTTCTTATTGTTTGTGTTATGAATAGTGTGGAAAGGCTTGTTGTGTATAAAAGTTATTTAATACCCAGATAATACCATAGCTCCTGTTATTGTTTCCCTTACCACTCATTTTCACGATGTACGTTGGATGGGTGTGTTTGCTTTGTTCTGAAGTGCAGATGTCTTTTAAAGAGAAATGTGGCCTTAGTAGAAATGTTCTTAATTCTTCTAAGAAAACAGCAGTCTAATAGAAAAAGAGTTCAAAAGTTTTTTTACGTGAATTTTTCACGTAGTTGCAATATAAGACCAGGTACAAAGATAATGTGCATATAATAGAACAGTGTCTGGGGGGGTTGTTGCTTTTTATCATTTTCTAAGAAAAAAAAGAGTGAGGGTGTTCTTTGGCTAAAAGATTACTAAAGGTCTAGAAAGCCTAGCAAAAATAGGTAGATTGTAAAAATAACCACAGCTTTTTACCTTGCTCCCATTTCTGAAAGTGATAAAAAGCTGAGCATTTTTCTCCGTACAAGTGACCTGTAGAGTATCTCTTTGTTGTTTTCTACACTGAGAATTACACACACTCTCCAGACTGTCAGTTTGACAAATGCAGAGCCCAAGAACCTTGTCATAGCCTCGATAATCTCTGGGGACAGTACAAACCTGCAGGAGAAAAAAAAAAAGGAATAAAATAGCAGTACAAGCAATGTCCAGGTGTTTCTTAAGCAGGGAGGGAAATCTGGGCTTCCTATTTGAGGTTGAAGAAGAGGCAAAACCTCCTGTGAAAACACTTGGTTACCATGCTTTCTGTGCATTTGAAAGGACGAGTTTGGGAGTTCGCTTTTAGGGCAGTTTCTGCATGGTCTTTGGATTTAACTAATGCAAAAATTGAAGTACCTTCTCTGAGCAGTAACGAACCCATCCTTTCTTGGTTAAACACTGTCCTTCCTGATTTCGGGAGGCTGAATCTCGACAAACATCATATGTTTGCCTGACACAGGGTCTTCCATCACCTAAGGACCTCCAATAACCCGGAGGGCATGTGCAGCGAGCGTCACGGGGCTGGAAAAAAACCCAGGTATTAGTTTAGGGACCTGCAGTGTCATGCAGACACTGTTCTGTACCTTGCTGCATTAAGCATTGCACCTTACCTGACCAAGGTGAGATGAACCTGGTGTCCATACACATACCCTTTACCTGTCAGTGAAGGGGAAGGATTGACATAGCCCTGAGGAATCTGGGAACATATGTGAATCTGATGTCCCCCTCCCCCTCCCTGTGGGTCTGTGTGATTGGAAATCAAGTATAGGGATGAAGGCTGTTAATGCTAAAGAGACAGACTGAATAGGTGAGGTAAAGAGACTGAAGGATGAAGTGTGAAGCAGTACTGATGTGTGTTAAGACTGAACAGCTTTTGCAGAACTGCTCCTGTACCTGAAAAACCTGACCCTTCCCAAGACAGGTGCATGTGTCCTGCCCTTCTGCAGGCTGCACTGCCTCTGAGCCACATGGAAGACATGCTTTTTGGCCGGGTATGGGATTAAAGAAATCCACTGGGCACGTCAAGCAGCTGTGCGATATCAGTTCTGCTCCTTCAGAACGAAAAGTTCCCGGGGGACACGGAACTGGTGTGATGCTTCCTTCAGGGCAGAAAAAGCCTTTGAACAACAACAACAAAAATTCTTGTTAATTTTTTCTTATGTAACACAGCTGTATTACGTAGACGGATGAGTCAGTGTCTTTGCAATTTAAATATTGTACCTTATTTATGTCATAACACCTAAATTGGTTAAACGAATCCTGCTTCAACAAAAATATTTCCACATTTCAAAATTGGTTTACTAAGCAGTACAGAAAGGAAATCTTCTGATATGGGAATCTTATTATAATAAAATTGAATGCTCTGTACTTCTTGTTCAAGCTCACTGACCTTTTACAATATGAGTTTCAGCAAGCCGGACTGATTATCTAAGAGCTCCAGTAGCATTCAGCAAAATTGAAGCCTGACTGCATTTTTATTAAGCAGTATGTGGCTGAGAAGCATTCTGAAGAAGCTAATAATATCTGTTAAATTATCTACAAATACCTGCTGGACAAACTGGCAGATTCTGTTCTCTTCTTTTGCAGGAAATTCCACTTTCACAGTCCTCATCGGTTTGAAGTTGTAGTTCCCCATTGTCACAAGGCAAGCTTGAAAAAATAGAGAAAACAAAGAGGAAGAGAGCCATTTATCTATTGCACTGAGTAGTTTGAATTACGAAGTGTGGGTGAGTAACGGACACACATAAGGAGAGATTTCCATTCAGCCACTGAATATTTAATGGTCGGTGAAAGTTAAAACATGCTAATGTATTGGTGTAAAATATTCATGGAAGTTATTTGAGCCTATTGTAGCCTCTACAGGTCATAGCAGAAGCTGTGCTCTGTCCAGTCTAAAGAATTCACATATGATACATGACCGTTGCAGTACAGACAAGTGTTTATTTATGACTGTGGACAATTTGCTACCGTACTTTGTGACCTGAAGTTTTCAGGGTCCCTATAGCAGCTATGATTTTTCAAGGTCTGTGAATCCTCATTTACCATAATGGGATCATCAGCCAGTATGGGATATGATGGGTTTTGTTTTTGGGATAGACTGCCTAGTTTACAATAAGCGTAAAACAAAAAACTTAAGCAATTGGTCTCTTTTGGGTGTTTACTAGAGAAAATGTAATTATTCATGGCTGCTTCATCCCCTCTGTTTTTCAAGATCTGTGGCAGATCCCAGAATGCAGTTCACAGACCTGCTTTTGAATGCTCTCTGCTTTTCTGTTCTTCACGGGTGTTTTGAAGGCGGCAAAACCTGCAAGTTCTTCTCACCCAGCTGCCCGGGAGAGCAGGGCCGTTGTCCCGTTAGGCGAGTGCCTTTCCCTCAGCAGAGGGCAGCCTGGCTTCTCCTTAGGGCCGGGGAAGCCGCTCGCCCAGGAGCCCCGCAGTCCTGGCACTCGGCAGCTGCTGACTCGTGCTGGACATCTGCAGGCCCAAGGAACGGAACCGGGGTGGTTCCTTCCCCTTCAGTTTTGTATAAAATGCATTGTGCTCTTCTCGATGTGGACAAGGAAGTGGTAAACTTCTCGATGTCATGTGAGAAACAGATTTTTCAAGGGTAATGCAATCTAGGTAAAGGGAGTTAATGTTTCGTCTCGCATCGATTGGCATTTGAGGCACTTCTGGAACCTTTGACCTTGATTTAAAAGGCAGCTATCCCAGTCTGCATGTGTCATGAAGGAGGTGTCTCCTATCTAGCAGGTACTTCTCTTTTCTTGTGAAGTATTTAATCAAATATTCAAGAGCACTTGTGCATGACATTTCCCACTGCTATTCTCTGTTTGTACCTTCTGTGGCACTAGTAAATGCACGTAACGTTTCTTAAAGATCTTTCACGTGACTAGTAGTTCAAAGAGCTGTTGTTGGGTAGACGTTCTAGGGACACAATAAATGAGTACTTTCCAGATATATTTTGAATGGCAATCATTATTCTACTGGCTAGTCAGCCTGGAAAAAAAGGGGAAACAAGAGAGTGGTGTTCAGAGAGGGGAGATATTTATTTATCTTTTAGCAAAAGTTAGGACTGCATCTTAATTGGCAACATGCGGGTTGCCAGAAATTGTTGGTGCCCCTCTGGCAATTCTCTGGTTTTACAGGGAAGGGTTAGTTGATATAACTTTTTTTTTGTCTTTTGTATGCAGTAATGGCTGGAGTCCCCAGTCAAAGGTTATGTTTTATAGGGGAATGTGCAATAGAGTATCCACTAAACAGTTTGGTTCTTAAAGTAGGATTTACTTAGATCTGAATTGCCTGCACTTTGAATTACAATCCAAAATATTCCCATTCAGTGGCTGCCTAATGCTGGAGGTGCCTAAACTCACCTCCTTGTTTGAGTTTGCATTCCCCAAGTGCAGAGATCTCTGTCTCTGAGCATGCCTGGAATTGCCCCCCATTGGAGAAATCCTGTGCATAGGTCCTACCTAAGACAGATTGGAATGCAGGAACTAGCTGTGATTCTGCCTATTCTCTTGTCCCCTGCAGGGCTTTGCTTTGGTGCCTAGTCTCAGAGCACACCTAGTAAGTTCTGGTAATTGCCAAATTAAGGGCAGCCATTTCTTCTTCTTCTTTGTAGTCTTTTTTCTTCTTTCTTTTCTTTTTTTCTTTTTATTTTAATCACAGATAAAGCCAGAACCATCTGCCAGCCATCATCCATGGAGCTGAAACACTCGTACAGAAATGTACTTTTAAATCCTTTCTTTCCCAGGGAGTTTTCAATCCACACCTCTTGTCTCATAAGCCAGTGCCTTGCTGCCAGTCAGTACCTGTGAGCAGGAGGAGAGCAAAAGGAACATCGTAGAGCAATGACCACCTAATCTCGTTGCTCCATTCAGCTGGAGCTGTGCAGCTGCTCGTGTCATAGTCTGGAGAAAGCAGTGAGTGGTTCTATGGTTGCATTCAGCTCTTTCCTCCAGCAGTGCATCTTTATTTCAGCCAGCTGCTACAAGGCTCTGGATTCCAGTGTAAGTCTAGAAGCTCTGGTGCTGGAATTTTTTTTTTTCTTTTTTTCTCAGGGAAGATTAGGTTGGGCAAGCCTCCTAGTCCTGCGTCTGATAGAATTCAGCCTTTGGAAATGCAACATACACAGCATCGCAGCAATGACCCCAGGGATTCCCTGAGGCATTAGGCTTCATAGACAAAGAATATGAGACAAAGCTAGTAGATTTCCTTCATATAGGAAGTATTTTATAGTCATGTATCTGACTGCTATTTGCTACACAAAGCAGCATCCAGTGGCAGTGGGTCTAGAATAAGGAAATAGCTTCTGATAGCATTTTCCCTGTTGGGTCTGAGGTTAGTGATTGTTCGCTATCATGAGCAGATACACAACTTCCTTTTTCCACAGAACTGATATACAATGTTGCTGTGTGCATCAAGCTGTCATTTTCCTGTCAGGGATTGGCGTTTAATACCCCCATAAAATGTTTTGTGACTGTAATAAAGACAAAGAATCAGTGCCTGAGTCAAGGCCTGGCTGACACTGTGACCTAATAGAAATTCCCTATCTTAACTTTTCAGTCCAGCAAAAGGAGAGAAAAATGAGAGGGAAGCCAAGTACAACAAAGTCCAGTTTTTCTATTCAATTTTTAAAGAAGACGGGGAAAAAATGAGCAAGCTATGGAATAAATAGCCTCTAAAAGCACCATGTTATTGAACACAGAAGTTGGAGATTTCTCATCTTCTCAAATAGCTCCTGAAGAGAGCAAGGCAGTTTCTGGCCATTCTTCTCTGGTGTGGAACTTGTAAAAGCTTCCCTGTAATTATTTTGGTTACGAGTGCTATTTTTTCCCCCTCGCTGAACTTAATAACTGGTCTTTTCAGTCTGTGCTACACCAGATTCGTGTTACAAACTGCATGTTATTGTTAGCTATTTTTTTTCCTGGGCATTAGGATTTGAGAATTATTTGTTATTACATGGTATCTGAATAAGTGGTTAGCAATATGTTTGTAAGACCCATAGTTAGTAAGGCAGTCAAGCAAGACTTTGGTCTTATTTCTCTGTAAAATTGAATAAAGGTTTCTAAACAAGGGGAAGGCGGTGCTTACGCAGCCACAGGTGGTATGTGTATCTTCTGCAAATATTTGACCAACCTACTCTGTAGATAGACCATGTTATTACTTTTTTCTACATAAACTTTATTCTCAACTAGTGTTTACAGTAACCTTTGACTCTGCTAAAGAAGGCCAGTTACCTTTAGCTTTGTTTACAATCATACGGGTTTTCTGAAGAGAACCTTATGCAAATGCTGAAATAGTTTTAAAGGCTTCCAGTGAAAGGCTGGGCTGTGACAGCTGGCACAAAGCCAAGGTAATTTTGATGTTTCTGGTGGCATTACTTATACGTGAACTCTCGGAGGACTTATTACTCTAAAAACTGCAGCTTATGTTGAACCCTTCCACCTTGCTGCAGGGTGAGAGTGTTATGACAAACTTCAAGTGTTCATTGTGCTCCCTTTCAGTTTCACAGCTGTTTGAATTGGGAAGGGAGGCTGAAATTCATTTTATGTCCTAAGCAAAAATCGTTAAGACTGACTACTAGTGTCTGCAGGCCTACTTCCTGTTTGAAGAAGTATGAGTTGCAACATACAACACGTATTTATTTTCCTGTGCTTGGGTTTTCTTTGTTTTGTGGTTTGTTTGGTTTTTTGGGTTTTTTTTGGGGTGTGTTTTGTTTTTTTGTTTGCTGCTTTTTTTTGGGTCTGCGATGTATTTAATCCCTGCAAAAGAGAAAGGAATCTTTCTCCACATAAAATACAAGCATGTGACAGGACAACCTGGAGCTTTGTAGGGTTATTTGTCATTTTCAGAAAAACAAACACCACCCATTAAATTGAAGTGGTGACAGCGATCCAATGTGTGGAAGATTCTGATTTTAGTTTTCCTGCCTCTTTCCATGCCTTCCCTGATTTATTTCTCTTCACTGTTTTCTGCTCTTCTAGTTTTGGGGGAATCAAATGAGCACTTGGGACTTGATTGCTGCGTTGGAAAACAAAAAACCTGAAGACTGGTTATTCTGAGACAATCCTGAAAAGCCAGCTGAATCCTAATTTAATTTTAAACGAATGAGGATGTAGGCCAAAGACAGCTTAGATTTTTTTTTCAAGTCCCAGGGACAATGCAGAGACTTGAAGCTGCTAGGTGTTTTTGCTTTGACTTCACAGATGTATTTTTGCAATAGCAATGTTTTATAGCTAGGTGGATTAAAACCTTGGGGGATACAAATCAGCATCTCTGAAGCTGACCTCTGATTCTGGGAGAGGAGTTAATGTAGGGAACATAGCAGCACATGGCTTTTGCTTCTTCAGGGAATTAAAACCCAAAGTTTTAATTAATCTGTAAGAGAATGTAGGTGAGGTTTTTGTTTTACAATAGACAAGTATTTTGTTGGAAATAGCCTGCTATGAACACAGAAAATAAAAATCCAGTATTAAAATGACCTCTATTACACAGGCAACTGTCATCAAGATGGACTTTAATAGTGTACATGCTTCCCCTTAGCAAACAATCAATTTGGCTATGAGCTCGAAGAACTGCTGGGTTCTGCAGAAGCTTATCTTTTTTTATATCAGAAAAGGGATTGCCTTTGTGTGTGAGTAATAATTCCAGTGAAATTGAAAGGTCATGTTAGCTAGGAGTCAAAACATGTACACCTGGAAGCATTAGAAAAAGAAATCAGAAACTGTCCAACTACTTAAAATCCTAGTAGATTTCGGTTCACTGCTATCCTAGAGTCTTTCTAGCAGGCAGGTATTTCTTGCTTAATTGAAATGTGATTTCATCAGAGCCTGAGTAGAGCTGTAAACATACCTTTTAGTCCTGCTCTCTAAAAAGGCTTTATGGAAGGAGCAGAAAGGGATGCGTAAGAGTCTGGTGAAGAAAATAAAAACTAAAGTTTTAAGGGGGATGTGCTTTGTGGACTCTTAAAACGCTTTAAGTCTTAGGGTTTGTGAGTATGGAAACGTTTTTTGGCCCTTGTGTAGGCCTTTGAAGGCAGGTTATTTTTTGTTTCTGTGCCGCTAGCAACCAATTAGCTGTGAATACCTTTCTAGAAGTAATTGTGAAGGATTCAAAAACTGGTTACTCATCAGTAGCAAAGGGATCCAGAGGGTTTTATTTAAAACAAAGTAAACCAAACCAATCTTAATATTTAAAATCTGCCAGTAGATTTTTGTATTAATTCATGCTGCATGCTTTCCTTTAGTTCTGAAGTGAGTATTTATCCTGGGTTAAAAGGTAACCCTCTGGTTACTGAGGTAATGGTGTTACGATTTCTGTGTGTACTTAATCACACCACACACATTTCAGTATTTGTGTTTGGAGACCTTGTTGTGCTCAAAAATAAGACTTCTGTAAATTTATTTGGCTGGTGATGACAGATAGAGATAACAAATAGAGATAATTAAGAGCTGGGACCTACCCAGACGGGCTTCTCATGGGTGCAGCAGTGAAGTATGGCCAAGCATGGAGCAGAGCAGTGCCTGGGGCCTTCCTGATATCAACCAGTTAACATCATCTTGGGTTTTATACATGAGAAGTGATGTTTTATCCAGTGTCGCCTAAACTCTTGCTGCTAAGCCAAGTGAACCCCAAAGCCGTGCCACTGAAGTACAGGTGAAATGGCTTCAAAACAGGTGACAAAAAATTGTAACCTGGAAGCCCAGGGAAGAAGGAATAAGCATTGCTTCCTAGGCATTGCAGGAAGCTCAGCAAGAACCCCCTTTCCCTGACCATCTTTCTTCAGGAAAAATATTTTCTCAGTTTAAACTCCTTTCTTCTCCTAGAAACCACATAAAATGGGGGGGGGGGGGGAAACCAGGAAAATTATGGTGTGGTACTTTGGGGCACAGGTGCCATGTGGCCAGCTCCTCGTCGATGTAAGTAACTAGGGCAAGTAGGGATGCCTGAAACTCCAGCCCACTTAGATTGTCTCAAGACAGAAGGGACTTCTTTAGGGCTGATCCTGCAATCTCCAGATGCTAAACTGCATAGCATTCTTATTCGCAGGACAAGTGAAACTTCTGGGTAAACATACTGATGAAGCGTGCAGCAACATTGAACTGCAGCTCCTGGCTTGTATGTGTGTGTGTGGCTCGGGCAGTCTGGCTCACAGCGATTGTAACAGTTTGAGAGCTCTGCTGTCTGGGTTGATTGGGAGTGCTGTCCTCTTTCCTTTTCTTGCCTCTCCCCACCATGATCCCTCTTCAAAGTTATTGAGACACCCAGTTTTTCAGTTAGTGAGTCTCCCTTCTCTCAATTTATTTCATCTGTCCTGTTCAGCACCGCTGCAGAAACATGTCTTGTTTTAAATTGAATTGTTTGGTTTCCAAGTTTCTCTAGCCACAAAGAAAGCAGGAAAAATAAAACTTGCTGGGTGAGACTGTTCTAAAAGAATCTGAATCAGCCAAGAGTTCAGCCTCTCCCTCTTGCTTGGCTCAGAAACTTGGCTCCTCCAGCTCTGCTTGCAACTCAGCATGGTTGTCATCACGTGGTGAGAGATGTGGAGTTATGAGAAAAGGGATGCAGAATGGTGTAGAGGAAATGTCAATGTCTTCTTGAATGGCAGCTGCTGATCCATATTCTCAGAAGGGCTGTGGAGGCTTTTTTCAATGTCCAGCCTCCCCCTGACTCTTTTCTTGGTTCCTCATCTAAAAGATTGAATTCTTTTTTATTTGTGTGCTAAAAGGAGGGGTTTTTTTAATGTAATTTATTTTCTTCTATGTGTCACGGCATTGTTCTCTGTTTAACATTATCTGTTTTAGTGGGCAACAGTTCATATGATTCTCAGCTAAGTTTTCGGGATCTGGGGGATGATAGCTTAAGTACATTCCAGCAACCTTGGGGAGTCTTTGATGCCAATGATTGTGGATATGCAGCAAAACATGATTTCAAGGACACATTGTGGAGGATACAAACAAAACAGGACATGGATTTTCTGCTGTGCTCAGTCTTGGTGTGATACCAGGCTGGGGTGATAGGGTTGGAAAGCAGTCAGATCCCTCCAGATAGGGGGAAAAGGATTTGGGTCCTGTTGTTCTATTTGGCACGAGTAGAGGGAAAGGAGAATGCTGGAGCATTTCTGCCCTCACTAGCTACTCCAAGCAGCTCCTGGAGGAGCTGTTCACTTATGACAGTTTCTAGGGCTGTAACAGTCTCCCTTGCTGTCTGCAGAATTTTATGCTGCTGAAAATCCATGCCAGAATCTGCTCTCCTTCTTGTGTGGTTTCTACTCTTTCAATTTATGTAACATCTAGGAGAGCTTCCATGTGTCTGCCATGCAGTTTCTTGTTAATCCGTAAAATATCTTCTCTAATCTTGTAATCTTTTGCAATACCATTTGCCACCTCTGCAATTTATTTTCTGCGTGTTTCATAGATACAGATGAGCTGCTCATACTTTGTTTTTTTACAGCAGTTTATGGTAAACTATACTAAGTAGTTGCGTTACTGATAACTTCTGAAACTAGTGGAAATTGTTCTCCAGACTTGATGCATTCGTGACTATGTAGTAGCAGCATCCAAGCATCTGTGACAGTGTCCTGTTTCCCTCTGGAACCTTAAGATGTTGGTTTTGTGGGAGGAAGGTCTAATATTCAGCCAACGTCCTAGTGAGGTAACACCTAGGATAGAGTTCCTGTTCCCTTGCCTCAGGCTGTTTTAACAGATCTATTTGTTCATCCCCTTGCTGTAACTTGCAACTTGTCTTCTGGGTAACTTCAGCTTTTAGGGCTGTGGCTCAGATACTTCTTTTCACCCAACTCTGAAAGGAATGACTTAGCGAGGAAAGCCTAGAAAACTGGCACAAATACCACAGGATTCTGTACGTACACTGAGGGCCACAGTTGTTCTGTGGTCTTTAGGTACAGGGTGTGTGGCCTTGTGACTGTCACTGATCGTAAATACATGTAGTGTCCATAAGAAAGCCCTGCCAGGAAAGTAAAGTTTCCAGGGCCTTCTTCAAGCCATTACAATTCTGTAACAGATATCTCATGAGTTTCCACTTTCCTGATCAGAAGCACCCCTGAGAACTGCTGGATCTGTTCTATTTATTTATTTTTTTATCTTTCTTTGCTGAATTGTAATTAATTCAGTGGCAAAGCTTTTACACTGCTGTTAGTAATTTTGCATGTCAATGCTCATATATGTTCCAAGGAGCAGGGAACCCAAGTAACCATGCAAGCCAGTGGATGGCACTCACTCTGTAATACAGGTTGAGAAGTGAGGTGAAGATGCTTTCTGCAGCTTCTTTAAGTATGGCCTGTGCCACAGTTCAAAGGCGTGACCATAGCTTGTGGGAGCACATGTGGTCTGGTTCAGAATGAATTATCTGTAGGAGTCATACCGTGAATACTAGCCTGGTCACTGTAACTGGTACTTAGGTGTCAGAAACACAGCACTTGGTCCCAGGCATGTACAGTCTACCTGGGCACCTTGGACTTTATGCGGCTTTCGGAAAGGGACCAGTGCTGGGGAGTTTTGAGACAGGTTGATAATGTCAATGCAGCTTAGAATAGGTCTGATCCCTGCTCTGTGCTGGACAGATTTTGTCCTGGGAATGCTTCTGTCATGTGCTGCTGTGAGTGCAGAATGGTAACTCCTCTCCCTCTGCTATGGGCATGGTAGTAGCCTGGGTCAATAAAGCACAGGGCATATCTTGAGACCAAGAGGTTGCTCCATGGACTTCAGTGACCCGAAATCTTGTTGGCACCAGAACTGAAAATGAAAGCCAATTTCTGTAATCAATGCGAAAGAGGATTTTGTGGGAACATGGGTGTATTTCCAGAACAGTAGGCTGGGGTTCATATGTAAGTATTCAAAACTTCGGTTTAAAGACTGTTGTGGGCAAAGCTGTTGAGTTAATTCTGAGTATTGTAAAATCTTCTGCTAAGATCCTGTTACCACTTCTAACTGAGCAGGTTTGAGCTGGTACTGTCTAAAGAGATCTGTGGGCAGACTTGTAGAGTGTGTGTGGGGCTGAAGGAAGTAGAACTAAGGATTCAGTAACTGCTATCCTTTTCTTTGAGACAGTCCTGAATTAGTAATGGGTCTAGGCTAAGGAGCTGCCTCGTCAGGGGAGACTTCCCTTTTATGGTGAGGAGTGAAGCAAAAGGCTTTAATCTGAACCATCGAGATCACTTGGCCTATCTAGTACTGTATATACAGGTCAGAGTTAATTTTAGTGCTGCCCTGCACAAATTGTTAGTTTATGCTGAGCTAAGCAAACCTCTCCCCAGAACTCACTTGAACTACTTTTTTTTTTCAGCCCAGCTGTTGAGAACATTTGTCAGTAAAGAGCTGGTGAATCACTTCCAATAGCAGTGGCACTAGGAGCAGGGAATATGCAGTACTTGCAAAGCCTTTATCTAAATGCTAAGGGGTCTTTGCTCACAAAGAGGAAAAAAAAATTGTTAGAAAAAAAACTTGCTTTAGGAATGCAAGTTACTTTTATGGAGGGTAATTCCTATTTGAAGCCCTCTTATTCTTTTTTGGCACACAATACTTTGTTGCAGTTAACCACAATGAATGGCTGAAAAGTTACAGCTTTTTCAGCAAACTCTTATATTACTTAATCTCCTTAGGTCAGTCCATGGATTGTTTTTGCTAATTTGAGACGATTTAGTTGTAGGCAAAAATTTTAGTGCTGAAAAAATGTTGAGAATTAGTTTTATAGTTCATTGAAAGAACAGTTGTCTAGCTCCTAGTCAGAGGTAGTGGGTTAATGGATATGCCTTGAAAAGAAGGAAGTTTTTGTGTTGTGGGTTGGTCTTTTTTTTTTTTTTTTCAATTTTTTTTTTTATTTGTGGTAATGCTGGTGATTCTGCACAGGCACCACTGTACTCTTTAAAAACGAACAAAAACCAAACAAAAAACCCCTCAGCAGCAAACCCCTACGTACCTGTCTGCTTAATTTGCTCTATTCATGACATTCACTTCTGTTGTGGGTGTAGTGTGGCTATGCCAGTATATAAAAACCAGTAAGTTACATATTGTATACTGCATGAAATAATATATTTATTGACAAGCAGGAACAATGAAACAAGGTAAAGCGCACCTACTAATGTCAATGCAATTAATGTATAACTGTTGTAGAATATACTTTACAAGCTAGTTCAGCTTTGAGTATATTGAATAAATGATATATACTAATAGCTTAAGGTTCCTGTCCTTTCACCTGAATGGTTTCCATGTGACTAGAAGAAATGATTAATATTGTATTCTTATATGATAGTTTTCTACAATATTTTTAAGATAGCCACTAAGCAAATTCATTTTTCTTCACTGAGAATGCTTATTGATGCACTTCTCTGTTCACCATACTGCTGCGTTCTTGTTTCTGTGTGAGATGCAGAATTTCTTGGTCAGTTTTCACTGAAAATAAGGAATCTTTAATTTCAATGAGTCTTGGATCTGATCCTTAAATCACACAAATGGAAGCAGGGTAACCTAGAAGATCCTCATTAATACTCTTCAAATGAAAACAAGGTTCTGTGAGCACAGATGTGATTTTAAAAATGCAAACATGAAGAAAGAATGAGTGGTGAGGGGGGACAGACAAAAATAATCAGAGGGGAAAACATTTGTATTTCCGAGTAGAACCTGGGACAAAAAGGGCAAATGTAAAGGCTTTACATGACTAAAACATGAGGCGCACCTATGAAAGGAGGTGGATGAATATTCCATGATGTTTTACAATTCATCATGTGAATAACAACTTTTTTTTTTTTAATAAAATACTTCAATATTTTTAAGTGTCATGTCTCATTCAGACCAGAGAAAATACAGAAGAGTACCATTTAGCTGCTCAGGACATAAGAAACAGAAGATATCACCCAAATCCCAGTGGAATTAACTTAAACACTCATTTTTCAGTAAAACATTGTGCAATGTAGCTCTTGGAGCTTAACAGTTAAGAATATCCAGTAAGAGGAAAGTAACCTTTTTTACAAGAAGAAAACAGAAAGGGTTTATTAAAATATATTCCCCAAACATGCTGAGTACTTAATACTGGATCCTGCAATTGTTACACGTGAAAAATCTCCTATTTACTTCAACAGGAGGTACATACGTGAGTTGATTGCTAGATCAGTCACTTTGTTGGTTATGTAAATGTAGATTGCTCCATATGTAGCAAACAGGGAAGTTTCATAGAAACCAGCTAATTCACAATCAGAAGTTAAAATGAAATGATACTATGTCTGGGTAGATAATCCTTTTTTTCTTTTTTTCACAATAATTATCTAATTTATAGGAATTCTGCTGAATACTTGGATATCTGTCAGCACAGAATAATTTGTTCCTTGTTGTCCTTCTAACTTACAAAACTGCTTAGTATAAAAAATGATCCTTGTAAAGTGTTGCTATATATTTAAATTTTATCAAGGTATATCCCTCTGTTAGATCATCCAGAATGAAAGGAACTGATTCAAAACACTTTCTGTCCCAGACTTCACCTACAATTGGTGGCAAATTCTGATTGAATAAATAAAGAGCTTGATTTTTTGGTTGAAAAAACATGCTCAGTGTGTGGGGTATGTTTTATTTTGGAGGGATTTTTTCTCCCAATAGGATTGCCTTAAAGCGTGACAACTCCAGACTTGGACAAATTGAGAGCCAGACTGCAGAAAGTATTAAATATAGCCCATCAGATTCTGAGTTCCCATAGCTCATGTTAAAAATTACACATTGCCTGGGATTTTCAGGACATCCAAGCATTACGTTCAGACTGAGAGACTAATATTATACTGTTACCCCTAAGACTGGGCTCTGAATGGCTGAAATCGAAGGGTATTTTTCTTTAGCTACCCACCTGCATTAAAACATTGTCAGAGCTTCAGAATGTAGAACACCTACAACTCAAATAGTCTTCAAAATGGAAGTGCTCAGCTTTGTGAGAAAATTAAGACCTATTCATTTACTGGAGCATCTAACACTGAATGCCTAATACTGTTGAAACTTGGCTCAGGGATTTTCCCTGTTTATTAGTTTACTCTTTAAGTCTGGGTACTGAGGAGATGTTTTCAACAGTCGGTTCAAGCTATAATACATTTGAAGACTTTTACTCTCTGTTCTCTGTCTATTCTTCAGCCACAGTTGCAGCACATGGACCATGAGATGCAGATAATGAGCCTTATCAGCATTTCCCTGGAAGGCAATAAACCAACAAATATTCAGCTCAATCTACATGCTAATCATTCCTTCTAATGCCACATATTTACTGCCTTATTTTCTACTCGATTTTGGATGACTAAGGAGTTTTGTAAGCAAAAGAGATACTGTGCAGAACTCTGGAGTTCATCTGAACTCTTTTATTTGTCACTGGGTACCTTCTTCATCAGTTTTGCATGGACTGATTAATTGCTATATAGCAATGCAGGGAAGGTATTGGAACTAGCTCCTACATTACAGCTGTTGAGTTACAAAATCCCCAACTAGGTAAAATCAGTTTCCTACAACAAAATACCTTTAAGAATGATGTCAAAAGGATCCGAAGATGATGTGGAAAAAAGTTCAGAAAAGTTATCTGGTGACGAGGGACTGGGCATTCTTTTCAGAGCATCCGGCAAACTCTATAGAGATGAAGAAACCAGAACAGTGAATTTTGAGCTTTAAGAGTAATGAAGGTTTTGTGTTAAGAATGTGTCCTGGTTTTGGCATGCAAAGACCAGATTCTCCCCCTTACCATAAGACTGGAGAGGTTGGCATGCTTAACAATTCAGTCAATAATGAGCTGGATTGAAAACTTTTTTTTCTACTATTTTTTATTTCCTACAGATCATAACTGTTAAGAAGATAGATTCCTAAATGTGGCTTTAAGTCTGTATTTCTAATTGAAATCTTACTATGTGATCAGTTTCTGTACATGTACGCTGGTGGGGACTCTTGACTCAGAGTCAAAAATGACTCTGGAAAGGTAAAAGTGCTATAACTTTTAAGCACTGAATATTTACTTAGTCTTGTACAAGAATACTGGAATCAATTGTGGATATTAAAATATTTCAGCGGAGCAGGATTTCACCCTAGAAACTTAATCCTCTGTTAAACACTCAAGCTTCTGCTTTTCAGTGTTGATGTCTTGTTCCCTGCACCAAAAATTTAACAAGAGATGCTGGTACCCACTGGATGACCGGTTATCTTTTGGCCCAGTAATGCAAGTTTTGGCTAGCTTTGGTGTTGAATGTGTGTGCTAAGGGGCAGAGAAAATGAGCTCTTGCTCTTTTAAGAAGCTGCTGAAGGTAATTGAATATAGTGGCAATACTTGGGCCTGTAACATTCTTTTATCGTGAGAGGAAGAATTCCCCTGGTGTTGCTTCTGAGATACCTGTCTCTGGCTGGTGCGCTGTAAAATGTTGGAAATGAAGGCATAGTTGCTAGGGGGAGTTGGACTGGGGACACGTGTGAGCAGTACGCAGGCAGCATCGGCATGCAACTGGACTGCTCTAAATTACAGCAAATAGAGCAGTCCCTAGAGCTGGGATGGGACCAAGTGTGATAAGAGCTCATCCAGCACTTTTTCCTTGAAGAGGGGATTTTCTGCCCTGTGCAAGGTAGGGCAAGACTTGGAGCATCATCTACTGTGTTTACAAAGTGGTACAGATTGCATTACTGTATTACTCTAGCATTTGTAAATGCCTGTGTAAAAGTGGCTACAGTTAGTTACCTCTTGAAGAATGTTCTGTCCCTTAGATTTATGAGTCTGAAGCAAACACATGAGTTCTGTGTTCTCCTCGATTTTTAAATAGGTGGTGGTAATTCGACATGAATTTAGTACCTGCAAATGACAGTGAAACCTGTGATTACAAAAGAATAAGAAAACCTAAAGCCACAGTAAACACCCTGGTGCCAGTCCTCACCTGCAACTCAGGCTTTCCTCCCATTTGTAACAAGCAGTTAATTCCTTCAAGAATTTGATCTTTGCGTAGTCTGAGAAACCTTCCCATGTCAGTATCAGTGTCAGTTTTTTGAGATTCCGTAACTAAAACAGTGTGGGCAAGAGCAGCACAGTGTAGTGGTGTTAAACCTGAAGAGAACAGACCACAGAAAAGTCAAACGAATCCAATGCCTGAACACCTCACCGGAGTAAACTGTCCCACGCTTGGCTGATCATAAGGGGGTGCCCTATTAAGACTGATTGGCTCTCCTCCTAGACCTTTTAGCTTTAAACATGAAATTGAACATTCTTTGGCCTAGATAAAATCTGTAGTCTGAAACTTTTTGAGTCTACGCTAAGCATCTGTGTGGTTAAGCTTTTCCTCTTACCAAAATGATCAGTCAGATTCACTTCCAGGCGCACGCCGTTGTTTTTGCAATTTTTCAAAACCTGACATGAAGAAGATTGAGATAAGTCCTGATTTTCTGCAGTACCAAAATACTCCCTCCTTCCCCCAACTCCATCTTACTTTAACTGCATGAGACCAAAGCTAATTTTCAGGTATGGAAAACCTTTGTATACTTTAAACAAAAGAACATGCTTTTGTTGTCTTTGGTCTACCTCTGCACGTGTCTTTGCACAACATAATATACCAGCTTACCTCTAAAACTCTCAAATATCCATGCTCTGCACACAGGTGGAGTGGAGTTTTCCCCAAACTGTCCTGTTCATTGACATTAGCTCCTAGGGATATCAGATCACTCACCATCAGATGTTGGTTCTTTTCTGCAGCAAGATGTAATGCAGTCTAAGAAGAGAAGAATGGGAGAAACTCATTGCAAAAGGCAAAAATAGTTTTAAAACAACAATGCTTGTTAGAGAATGAGGTGGGGAGTTGGGGCTCTGGATTCTCTTCCCAGTTGCGCTAATACTTGCTCTATACAGATCACTTCCTCCCTGTTCCTAGTTTCCTCCTCTCTTTGCAAGGACAGTAGCCACACCTTATCCAATAGGATGCTTGATGCTTGACTGGGGTTTGACAGATGTTTGCATGTAATAGACAATTACCCTATCCTTGCAAGTTAGCATCCTACCCGTTTCTCTGCATCCTTCTCATTGATCTTATTTAGGGACGCAAATCTCCGTGCAAGCGCATAAGTCAGAGCTCTTCTTCCCTGAGCAACAGCCTTGTGCAGCAGCCTGGAATAGAATGCAGGTTTAAACAATTAGAAGATAAAGCAGTCGTTAAAACACTCCAGTGCAACAGGGATTATTTTAATGCATGAAATGTTAAGGTTTACAAGTGATAAAATCTTGGGATATTTAAGCATTTAATTTATTTAGTCTCTGTATTAATAACGGAGTTGCTGATTTTGTCTGCTGGGATTCCTTGGTCCTTCCTTCTTGCTGTTATACCACTCCTCTCCTATCCAGGAGCTACTCCATGATTTCTTTTTGCTAACAATCTCTATTTCCTCCCCCTTTTTTAAAGCATCTTTCACTACAGGGAAAAGAGTGTAAGGTAGCTAAAAATCGAGATAAGGGAAACCCTCCTTTTCCACTTAAAAGGAGTATTTCCAAACTGTAATTCAGTCCTGTGGAAGAGGAGAGCTCAGTTTTTTCTGTGTATTCAGTCTCACTGAACTACTCAAAATAGTACAAGTGTTTCTCCTGAATTTCATCCAGAAAAAGACTTTTTTCTTGTAAATTTGGGTGTGTCTTCCTTGTCTCCTGGAGGAAAAATTAATGCAGGCATTGATTTTATTTATTTACTTGTTTCCCTCTTGTCTTCTAGCGTGATATCCTTGTCTGAATAACTCTGACACTTATTGCTGTTTCCGTTCTTTTTTTTTTCTGAATGGAATGTGGTACATCATGGAAGAGAGCAGTGCTGTGTTTAGCTTTCCCTGCATGGGTTATAAATACTTTAAATTGGGAACAGGATTGTCTATGTGAACAGGAATTCATCTCTTTCTCACCAACATCAGGACAGTTTATAAATTGTCATGCTTTCTGTCAATCTGATTTGACACCAGCTTCCCCAAACTAATTGAACTGTATGGAGCCTAATAAGAGATTTGAATTATTTTTTTTAAAAAACAGCTTTTTTTTTTTCTTTTTCTATAAGCATCCTATTCTAGGAAATATGGGATCAGTAAAACCTTTGCTTTTGTTTCATTTCTAACAAAACAGCCACTCCCAGTTATTTGGAAGTCTATGCTCTAGACTAGCAGCATATGTATGTTTTGGTGTAATCCTCCCACCCGTTTTTATTACCAACTAATAGTACAAGTAATTATCCTGAGAGCATCTGCAGCATGGAAAAGATCTCTTGCATATCTCTCTTTTTCAGTAGCAATTACTTGTTTTGCTTGGTTTTAATTTCCTTGTGAATACCTACATACACAACTCAGTCTTTAATATTGTTGACACTCTAAATTTGTCCTGATGTCAGCTGTAATTTGGCATTACTACTGCAAATATGGAATCTTTCTATTTTTAACGTCTGCCTAAAACAGTGTGTCAAGTTTGAGCTTCCCATTGAGTGAGGAAGCCTTTGCTACAGGTGTGCCCAAAACTAGCAGTTGAGGTTAGGGCAAAGCCTCAGGACCAGTGATGCCCCAGGAAAGAGAAATCAATATATTTCAATAGAAAAATTGGAGACCTGTTGCCATTTTCATCAGGTGCAAGCAGTTTTTCCGCTGGGATATTTCTCAGTAAACTTTCTTCCCTGTGTAGCTGGAACTGGAAGAAAGAGATGGCAGAGGGATCCTGCTGTGTGAAAGACGGTGGGGTCGACTTCGAATGTCCTTCAACATCTGGAGAACCTGTATTAGCTTCCAGAAGCACCTCTGAACAGCTTCCTGATGGGTTAGAGTATGGAGATGTGTTCTGTGAAGAATACCTCGGGAAAGACTTCTGGGTACTTGTACATGCCTCCTGTATCCACCAGCTACTCTCTTTCTCACTTGTCCTTGAGAATGTTCCTTGTGAGTTGGACTCTTGCATGTTTTTCTGATCATCACAAAAAGAAGTCTCTACCTTTCCCAGCAATACTGAGTTGAAATCTTTAAAACAGCAGTATGAACGCAACTTGGTCAAGCTGTGGCATCTTTCCTGCAGGCCACCAGCTGCCTGCTTGTTTCCTCCAGTTTCCCCGCGAGAGGCTTGCAGATCCATGGAGGAGCCCTGCCAAACACCGTCTGGCACAGAATGCAGAGACTCCTTCTCCAACTGGCTTTTGTTCAAATCTTCCTGCAGTACCTCCACCAGGATATCGAGGTCTTCTAAGCTTTTTAGCGTTTGCCCAACGCTCTGCTTGCTCTGAAACAGCAACAAAAATGGGGAGGGTGGAAGATGGGGGAGGGAAATCAGACATGAAGTGTCCTGTTCAGTGATATAACATGAAATATGCCTGAGGAAGCTGGCAGCGCAGAGTTGAAGGTGTTATGCATACCTGTCTAAGCTGTTTCTCTGTATAAGGGTGAACTCTTCTCTTTTCTGTTGGAAAGAAAGGAAGAAATAAGCTATTTTGAGTTGGGGGGGGAGTGGCTGACACATGCAGCAGATATTCTCATCAGAAGTTTTGCCCCAGATAACAGATAGATAAACACGTACATGGTGGTGATGTACAGCTAGCCTGCTCCTGTAACCTAAAGGGAGTTAGGAACCAGCATGGGTCACTGGCCATGGGAGAGCAGCGGTCCAGCTCTTTGAGTACGTAACAGTGATGATCCTACTAGAAAAGGAGGCTTGGGTACCAAGAGAGGAGATTCCTAACCTGTTTTTCCTGAGGATCCTTTGGCTGCCGTCTTCATTAATGAGGCTTCCTGAAGAGGAAAAAACACCCAACTCAATTTGAGATGCTTGCGCATAAGTGGGGATGAAACACTGGCAAATATTGTAACACGAACAAAGTAAATTGTGTCCTGGGCTATGTACTTTGCACAGCAGAGGTTGCAGGTGAATCAGTTTCCCTGAGTGGGTACTTCATGGCAGCCTTATAATCATCTTTACAACAGACCAGGTATCTGAGAATCTACCAGCTTCTTGGGCTGTTTTTTCAGATTGTTCAGAAATTTGGGTTGCAAGAGCAAAATTGTTATTGGTTCTTGGGCCGTCTTTGGCTTGATTGCATGACGTATAGTATCCAGGGCACAAACAAGTTCTTGGTATCAGTGTCTTAGAAATGTTCCTAGCACAGGTCCTCAGCCTGGTACATTCTCCACCTTCATCAAAAGCATTAATTGTGTGGATGGAAGAGGTGGCAGCTGTAGGTGTAACCTCTCCAGAACACTGGCAGAGTGGGAGTGTGATGTGCGTACACCGGGATGCTGCACCTCTGGGAAGTAACCTTTCTAAACTCAAAAAGAATCCTCACCTTGCTGTGAGCTGGGTCCAGGCCTTTGGAAAGCCGAATTTTTCGCAGCAATTCCCGTACTGGCATCTTTACTCTCACACCCATGTAGCGCTTCTGAGGGGGATCAGAGCTAAGTCCAGAGTCTGGAAAAATCATAATATGGTGCTTAAAGTAACATAATTCTCTGAGCTATCATAGAATAGTGGGAGGATGAGGTCAACCTGAGAGACAGCCTGTGATTCTGATGTTCATCATCAGTTGTGGGAAATTTCTATGTCGCCCCATGTGTTCCTGAGCTCTGGCCTACTTCCTGCTTAACAATTACTCTAATGTGTTGCTTCTTGGGCTACAACGGACTGTGGGGCCGCACAAAAGGAATTATTTTCTTAAGGAAGAAAACAAAAACAAACTCCAAAGCTGGCTGTGGAATCTTCAGTCTGAGGGCCTAAGCAGAGAGCTGAGTTAACCTGGAAATCGCCACATGAAGGACATTGTCAAACTTCAGTGTGCAGGCACAGTTTCAATTTTGAGTGAAGGAAGAGGAGAGACTGTCCCAAGTGTAAATGTGCCACTGAAGCTGGCAAGAGAACAATGGAGCAATGCAGAAGGTAATTTGGATGGATGGTTGGGAAAAAGAAGGAAAAGAAGTTAGATGTTTCTACTTTAGAGCTTTCACTGGTGCAGAAATAAACACACTATCCTGAGACTTGGCCTTGGCCAGGTTTTTTTGGTGTCCTTCAGCTTGGGGGTGCCATGTGACTTAGAGCACACAATTACTTTTGTCGAACATGTCAACACTGTGTAGATTACTGCCCCTCTTAGTCATGTTCTAATTTTCATCTGTTGCAATAAATCTGTCTTTGCAGTTTCCTGTCCTGTGGTTTGTTACACTGATATCAGTGGAACAATATGGAACAGAATAGTTTCAGAAATAAGATAGTGGTGTTTTGTCCAATGTCTTTTTCCAGTGGTTCTTGGTGTGCTTGGAAGTCAATGTGGTGTGATTCAAAGGGAAGCAATGATTTTCTCTAGTCAAGTGAAATAGTTATCTGAGAATATATATAGTTGTCCAAACAAGCTTGTGTTCATCAAAACAAGCTGCTCTTTAATTGTTTGTGTTAGGTCTTCTTGCATCTTGTACTTGAATCCCCAAGCTTGAAAGACTTGCCCAGATTAGGAGCTTAAATGCATTGCTTTTGAAATACCTTTTATGTAACACTGTGTCTTACTCCTCCACCTCTCCTTGAGAATTTTCTTCTTTATATAGAATGCATTCAGGAACAGCTATTGTCACTACAGAGGACAGCTTTATTGCCTTAGTTCAGGGTCTTCCCAATTGGTTAGCACATAAAAGACACCATCTACAATTCTGGCGTTCCAAAGAAGCCCAGGTGCTGGGAGTCAGTGTGGGCTACTGAGAATAAGGAGTCATCCAGCAGCAATGCTTACTGGGGCAGAGAGAAGGTTCTTTTCCTAGCGCAGCTCGCAGCATGAGGAATGAAAACAGCACTTGTGATTAAAACCCACTTATGATTAAACAATGCAGCAGCCTAAAATGAAAAAGGTGTGTGCAGCTTGGGCAAGCAGTTCCTGGTAGAGGAGCAGTCAGCATTAAGTAAAACATAAGGTGCCTGCACCAATATTCCTCCTTGACCAAAGTCTGTGTGAGCCTGTAGCAGCTGCTGGAGTCTGGCTGGCTAAGTCCTGTGGAGGAGAACTGTAAGAGCTCAACAGATGGGAATGGTGCGCCTCCCTAAACTTGGGCTGTCTCAGGGTAGGCAATATTGGCATGGAAACCAGCCACACGAGATGTGGTTTCTAGTTGCGTGATATTGTTTCTCTTCCCTGCTCCAGGCGATGAGAGACTGACACCCCTTCAGCAGGAGGGTGTTGAATCCCAACTAGCAAATCGTGCATTCTGAATATATATTGATTTGTTGTTTTGTGCTAAGATTTCTGGCATTTCTGAATGTTTAACCTATCACTGAATAATTAAAACATTAGGACCTCAAAAAATGAAGTTTATTTCTCAGACCACTAGAAATGGGAATAATTCCTTTTTTAAACTGGTGTTTTGACGATGAATTATTTACTCTTTGTAGAGTATTGTAAAGGCCTCTATGAATAGCTTTATAAACACAGCACCCCCCCATTGCTGATATACTATTATCTTTCAAGCTATTTTACAGTAAAAACACTATATGATGGATCAGACAACATGCCCAGATGTATCCTTGAAACTGAGGCACTCGGCAAAGTCAATGATTCACCAAACACACTTTCATGTGATTTTGTAACGTTAATAACTCAGAAGGTCATATCTATTACCTTACTGTTAGATTCAGAAGCAAACTTGCAATTCAGAATGTAAATGAGCAGCAGAATTCCAGAGAGAGACAGAACTAATGTAATATTGAGCATCCTTTACAAAGGAGAATAATTTCTGCCTTCAGCAGCAGACCACAACAAAATAAAAACAAGACCTGAGTAGGAGCATGCTCCTACATCTTCGATATTATTGCTACAGAAGCTTTATATGTGCTATTGTTAGTACAGCTCTGCTAGCACAAAAGGAGTTGCAAGTCATTGTACTATATCACTTTGCAAACGAAGCATAATAGTGTTGCATAAAATAGAAAACGTGAATAAAGATTTGATCTTACCAGTGGGAGCAGACATCTCTTGAGGTTTACATGAAGGAGGAGGGTAGATCTTGGGACTCGCAACATTAAATTCAGTTAATCCAGAGTCTGGCAACGATGGGCTCTGTTGAAAATAGCTTTTGGGACTGGCAGTTTCTCCAGGCAGTGGAGATCCCTGGCCTGGACTGTAGCCGCAGATTTCATTTTCACCGATGTTTTGATTGACCAGTAGTTCAGGACTCATGCAGACTGTTTGCAACATTACCACTGTGTGTGTAGAAAAAGATGAAAAAGAAGAAGGGAGGAAAAAAGCTTATTCAGTGTGTTTAAATAAATGAAAAAAAAAAAAGTCAATCCAGTTTCATATTGAGAACGTGGTAATTGTATTTAATTCTCCAGTGTAATTAGCCACTATGAGCTGGGTCCAGCTTCCCTCTTCTCTTTTTAGCAGGAAGTTATAGCAGTTGCAGAATAAAGCCAGCCTTGGAATCCCAGCAGTCACTGGAAACAGCTTTTGAGTTTCTTGGCTGCAGTTCTCCCTTGCTCTTTGTACTCAGGTATGGCTTGAAGGACGTCAGCCCGGGAAGGCCCCACCCTCTTTCCTAACAATCTGCAGCAGCTGATGAAGAAATTACTTTTCCCAGGAAGAGACTGAGTACAAGTTGAAAAATATTTTTTCCCCAGGTACGATGCAGAAAAATTAAAAATTAAACTCTGGTTGATGTACTACAAATGACATGAGTAGGTAAAAGCAACCACTGACTTAACCAGAGTAGTCGATAGATTGTGCAAGCAAGTAACAGATCCTGAAATAAATGTTTTGTGAATCCTTTTCTAAAAAAAAAAGAAAAAAGAAGGGGGGGGTGGGGGGGGGGGGGGCAGTTTTTCCAAGGCTGTGTAAGAGGACCTATTGCTCACAGCCTTCATGAAGCAAAAATAAGTCATTTTCCCTTAAACACAAAATTTCAGCTAAGGAAGGACATCCCCTACAATCTGCATAGCTTTGAATCTGTGAAGAGAGGGAAGTGCTATGTGCTCCGTTAAGGATAATATTGTTTCCATTTGTGCGGGAGTTTGGGTTTTTATTTGTTTGTTTAACAAGGAAGGATTCTTAAATATTGTGCCAGGTGCAACTATTAAAACTCAGTAGGATTGTGAATCTATTTGGATGGGTACTCTTGTTGTAGTAAGTCTATTTCCTCGTTGCAAGGGGACTTTAGTACCAGATTTAAACTCCATTCTCATGTCCCTGGGAAATATATTTCATTGTATAATCCTACTGGTGGGCTATGCTCTTTCAACTCAATAAGCAGGTATTTCTCTCAAGTACATAGTTTGAGAAAAGGTTACAGTGCTTATCAAATGCAGCAGCTTCCTTAGTTGTGTCTTGGAAAGCACTCCTGCTTTGCTCCCAAGCAGAATCATCTTACATGTCAGTCTGAGCAGAAAGCAGCCAGACTTTCTGGAGCAAGTTAAAAGAACACGTTACATATGTGTTTTAGTTTACAATGGATAATGACTCCTCTCTACAGACCTGCACTGTCTTCTGTCTCCCACTTTCTCTGTACTGAGTATAACAGCTCCATTCTCAGGGACGTTGAAGGAATTATTAGGCATTGATCAAAGCCAGGAGATTTGACTCTTGTAGAACAAGCATAGAATCAGGAACAATCTGCATTGCAGTTACACTGGGAAGGCTATTGCTTGGCTTCCTGCCCCGCAGATCTTACTATCTGGTAACGTTACTGCATTTGGATCTGAAAAACAATGAATGCATCGGGGAGAGGCATGGCTAATGCAGCCACATCTTTGCGTGGCTGCCCGTGATTTTAACAAAGAAGGGCAACGCAGCGCTCTCTCATTGCTGTGAAATCCACAGGTCTCTGTAGGTTGTATTCAGGGATTAAGGACGTGTAGTGAGCCAGCGTTCCCTTTTCTTCCTTAGTGGGTTATAACCAGTTGGCTTCAGCGAAATGATTTGTTAAAGGATATTTTAGAAGTTAAAAGCTTATTTCCCTTTCTGACTTTGAGACAGCCACAAAGAGTGCCTATTTTTAACTAGGGACGCATTCTGCTCTGCTTTGGTAAATATTTTCCTTCTGATTTATGCACTTTGCCTTCTTGATTGTATGAGTATAGGACAAGCTGGAGCCAGGGTCCAGTTCCTCAGTGACATGAAACTATGTTATTCTGTAAACGGTACTGTTCAAATTAGTAGGATGAGGCATCATTTAAGGAACTACTCAACACTTGTATAGGTGGGAGAATTTGGCCTACTGAAAACAGGAAATTACTGTGGTGAAACATTGCATTTACTGGGCAGTAAATCACACCAGAGATTTCTCATCTTTCTCTTCCATACTGCAACCCATATATTGGATAGTTTTCACTGTTTGTTTATAATATGCTATTACATTCACAGTGCAAGCAGGAATTAGCCTGGTTTTATGGTAGAAAAAGGACCAAAATGCATCCCTATAGCCATGAGCAAGCAAGCAGATTTCCAAAACTAGCAAAAAAACCCTTGGAATGTGGCCACCACAAGAAATGGTCTCCAAGGTTTTGTATTTGTTTAACTGGGAATCTCGTGGTACTCCTGCTTCCAACTTCAATAGGTACCTGATATTTTAAGCAAATACTTTGTTACTCTAATTTCAAATAGCTCTTATGAGCTTTATTCTATAAACAAGTACTAGTGGAAATGAGCTGACCATTTACAGCTTCATCTCTGCCTTTTCAAAAACAATTTTAAATTTGGACCTGCTAATAATGCTACATCATGTCCTCCTGTATACATCATGCCAAGGCAAGTTTCAGCACGCACAACAAGCAGAGGGATTGATAATATGGCTTTCTAGGATCTGTAGATACTGCTTCAGTTGGTACCTCTCGATTCCTACAGCTATGGACAGAACTATTTACTATTTATTACCAGTGGAACCTGGCCTGGGAAAAGTATTTTCTACCCAGGGGCATAGAATATTTCCATTACATTCCACGATTTTAGTGATTTCTGCTTTTTTAACTTACCCTGTACTAGCTATTCTAAGAAAGGGAGGAAAATTCAAGCACTGAAGATGTAAGAAATGAGGCTAAAGTGTGAACGTTTGGGTAATGAAGTCAAAGCACAGGTTTGGTCATAAACCTGTCTGAACCTTTAGGATAGACTGGTTTGCACCACTTCTGCTCACGCTCCCCTGTAGGAAAAATTGCGTGTTGGATCTCTGTGTTAGGGGGTGGGTTTTTTCCCATTTTAGGTATACTGATATAATTACTGGTATACTGATGTATGTATTCTGATTACTGATGTAATATTTTCAGAAAAAATGGTTGTCACTATCTGGAAATTTCTAGTGGATAACTGTAATTAAAGCAGTTCCTTTCCAACTGATCTGTGATGGGCAGCTCTGCAAACCTCTCTCCGTGTAAACTTTCAGGTTATGCTGCCAGTGGGTAGAGCTCCTTTTATATCTTTGGATGTAGGATGAATGCTCTCTAACTTCCTTCATCCCTTGTTGCTACATGTTTCTTTAGTGCACACACCCACTTTAACGGCATTTGCTGGGTTAGGTGTTTGTCTGTCTTTCCCTTTAGATGCTGCTGTTTTGCCAACTGTTAACTCACCTATGAAATCCTTTGTTGCAAAGGCTTCCTTTATTAATATTCTCTTTCACATATGCAGGGATCAGGAGATGGTGGGCTTAATTTGCACTAATGTAGAAAGCAAGCATAAGGCTTTCCTCTGCACATGCTTACAATGTCTGATTAGAATACAAATAAAATATCAACTGTATGCATATAATTCTCTTCAAAGGTGAACATTGTACTGTGTAAATAGGTCTTGAACTAAATGGATGACTAGTGACTTAAAAGGCACGCACGGCATAACGAAGCCGTATAAAATTCAGAACTAGTGCACAGCATGCGTGGATTTTCCATTCTTCTACCTCTCCTGGGAAGCAGTGCTCTTGCATTTGCACGCTGTCAATGGAAAGCTTAAATTATGCTGTACTCTACATGAGCATACTTCTAACAGCTTGCATCCATGCTAGTGGCGAAATGGGGTTGTAACATTGCCATCGAGTTTGTCTCGCATTTTCATAGTAAAGACGGTTACCTAATTAGCGATGCTGAGACAAGCCATTGGGTAATTGCATCTGGGACATCTGCTGACAGTGGCCTGTATGTGATGCTTCAGAAAGAAATAAACCATAATGTCTGATGTCAGTGCTGAGCGAGTGAACCTGAGCAGCTCTTAGTCATTTCAATGACTGTGTAATATGAACTCTGCTTACCTCTAGCCACGGTACAAAACTGTGTTGCAAGACAAAATTAATTTCTCTTACCAGTTGCAGTCATTCAGATCCGCTTAGAATGCCTGTTCTGGTAACTGATATCCTGCTGTCCTATGGCTTTGAAATATGTAGATTTGTTAGGTGAAAGATGATGTATTTTCACTTAGTGGCGATTATTTTCTTTCAGTAAGCATTCATGCTCTGCTTTGCCTTTAGATGACAGAAACAGAGCATAGGACATGGACAAGGTCAGTTTTCATATGTTGTGCTTTCTAAATGCATTTCACCTTTCCTTAGAAATGCTGTATGATGTCACCTCATCTGTGCTTCCCCTCATAATGACCATCTTTCCTGAGAAGGGAGGGTATCAGAAGGACTCCTGTTTATTTGCTCAATGCTAACAGAGCTTATCTCTGTCCTGAAGAAGTCATACTACTTGCTTTGTACAGATAGCTGTGTTTCTCCACCCACTTCCCACAGCCATGTGTATCAGGGCTGAAGGCATCAGAGCTTGTGAAATTGTCTGAAGTCTGTAGAACAATCTTCACTGGAGAAGCTGAAAATATATAGTGAAGGCACGAGAGTTAAGAGTGGGTTGCAGCTGTAATGAAAGTGTAATTGATGGTATCATTGCTGCTTTTTGTATGATTTTTATTGTAAATTTCCAAGAATTGTCTGCTACTGATTCATCTTTAATGATGCTCCATGGTTACTTCTAAATGTTTGCCTTGGATTCAGAGATCCCTTGTGATGACAGAGATGGCATGTTCAGACTATTTTTACCTACCTGAAATACCTTTTATTCAACTGTGATGAAATTTCTCTCGTGTCAGACTGCTGGTTTCACTCAGTCCCCCACAGATATGAACCAAGAAATTTCCCAGACTGCTCGCACCTCTTTGGACCATGACAAGTAAAGCTGGTTCTCCTGTGTGACATCACTTTCTAATGCCGTTGTATGTAGTGATCAGATGCAGTTAATTGTTGATGTCATTCAATTCTCTTCTAAGCTGTGCAGTCAGGTCTTGAAGAATTGCAGGCTATCAAGGGTGAAGAAACTGTTTTGATCTGCCTGTTTTCAATGTCTTAGCGCATCTGGAGATGTGATTTGGTTTCCTCTTAGTATAGCTCTGAGAAGTATCAGTCTCCACTCAAAAGTATGTAATTGTATGCTTGCTTTTTGGTGTATTTGTGGAAAAAGTAATTAAGCGGAGAAATGCTGAGCTGCTACAGAGGAAGGAGTTTGTTGGTGTTCCTGATCTGAACTGTGCCATTAACCTAAAACTGGATCATCTGATTCATTCTATGAAGCAACAGTGACCTCCCGTGGGCACAGATGAGCTGTCAGCGGTATGTGTTTCTATTTCATTGACTTGACAAAGCCATTATGGAGTGGATCATCTAATCCCAAACTGTATGCAAGATTTCTCAGCTTTCCAAATAAGTAGCCAGGTGTGGTATTAACCTTGTTTGTTTGTCATTTTTCCCATGCAGATTTTCACCAGCCTAATATCACCTGTCACAAATATCCAGCAAAGCGGAAGGCACAAGTTTAAACGTAGGGTCCTAATATGCATACAAAGACAAAAGGGAAAAATATCGTTATTTGGAGAATTGTGATAGGTATTCCTTTGGGTGCTTCTCACTTAAACCAGTTTTTGAGTAAGAAAGTTTTTTATTCAGACAGACCTTGGGAAGATGTTGCAAGAAAAAATTTCCAGATGTTTCCTCTGGGTTTTTTGTTTGTTTGTTATTTTTCTTTTTCCTCTTCTGTTTTCTTTGCCAAACCCAACCTTTAGGAGCTATAGAGAATGGACCTGTACTCTGAAGCCTGGTTTCCAAGGCAGCTTGTCTGTGCTTTCTCGGCAGAAAAGTCCCAGTAGGTGCTGGTTCGTTAACAGAATATGGTTGTTTTCACAGAGGATCTAAGATGGGGGCTAGAGAGTGAAATGCATAGTAATCTGCTGTTACATGTAGCTGTTGAAGTAAAACATGCTCATGATTGACAGTAAGTGCATTGCTGAGCTCTGGAGAGGAATGATTCAACTTGAGTATTGTTGAAGTGGGCTGATGGAAGTTAGCAAAAATTGATCTGCATTTGCAGGCATGAGCAGGTTTGTAGACTCATGTCTTACAGACTGGTTATATTTACTGTATTTTTAATGTGTTGGGACCGTCCTGGCATACTGTGCGACAGGGAATTGGTTCACAGCACTCTTCCATTTCCCCTCTATTTTCTTAAGCTCTCTGCATTCTTTCCAAACAGCTGAGTCGTCCTGACTGTAGGTGGGGAAGAGCATTTCCTCATGCTTGAGGAGGCAGGGATGTCTCCGATGATAAAATTGACCTTCCTACACAACTGCATGCTATTACTGTTGGAAATGGCAGGGTCAAGCTTTTCATACATGGCCTGTTACCTCACTGTCATTTGAAATCTGAATATTTAGTGGTCTGAGTAAAATCATTTGTAGAAAATAGGGAAGGGGAGAAAGTGTGTTAAAATATTTCATTTTACTCTGTCCTTGGGCAATGTTCTTGCTACATTTTAATAGAACTGTACAGAGCTGCACCTGCTGCGAACAGGGTTGCTACATGTTTGCTCTTGGCGTTATTTTTTTATACCTTCAGCATGAGCACTGAAGCCTGTAGAAATAATGTAAACTTAGGTCTTAGGTTCAGACTTAAGTGATGACTGAGGAACAATGGGTTATTGTCCCTCAGCTAGGCTAAACTAACTGAATGGAGAAAGAGAGAAACGGTGTGAAGCAAGCCTATGGGGCTTCTGGGGACTTTGCTTCTAAAATGAAAACTGGACACTTTTGCTTATTCAGAGGAGCTGGTATGGGGAAGGGGAGGAAAGCCATCCACATACACATGCATTTGTGTGTACATTAAATAGTTCTAATGTAAATTTTAACGTTATATTTGCAATATGACCATGCTCTGAAATCCACAGACGATTCATCTTTCAAAGAAATAACCTTCAGATGATGGAGTATGATCATCTAACTGTAGCTACAGGGCACCAGCGGGAAGGAATTTGGAAGTAGAGCTCAGCACCTTCTGTTCCTTGTTAAACGGAGATTTAGGCTGTTTTGTGAGTTTCTGTACTTTTATTTTGGTCGAAGATTTGAGCACAAAGCAAGGGAAAAATGCAAGTACTTAGGTTTGACTTTATAAGAAATTTTTTAAAGTATTTTTTCATAAAAGTGAAATAGCATTTTAAGAACATGTTTTTTAAAAAAGTAAGTAAATCCCCAAATTAAAAAGAGCATTTAGACCTGACCCAATGAGCTCTCTTCAGTGACTTCTACGTTTCCGGTGCAACTAGGGAACCAAACCAGTAAGATGGTCTCAGTGTATACTGTTCCACTTTTACTCACTCACTGAGCATCTACTTGCATTTAATTTTTCATCGTCGTTTTAATTTGCAAAATTAAAAAACAAAATTAAGCCAAGTAAATCGAGAGTGAGGAATGTAAAATTTTGCTCCTGGTGTCCCAAGTTCTGTCACTAGATGGTGCTGTGAATTAGACCGTAGGAAATCTTCACTAGCAAACAAATACTAGATACAAAAAAGAGATCAGCAAGGAACATTATAAAGGGAGTATATAAGTGCATCGAAATCTCATGTTGAAAAAACTCTGATGCACAAGGATTTCCCTGTGTTCCCCAGTGTTATTGTAAAATGTATATCAATGAGGAATATGGCAGAAATACCATTTTTATTCCTTTTCCCTCCCAGCAAAATTGGTGACTCAAACTTGTCAAATATTTGTGTTAGTTTCTGAACTGGCTGACAGTTTCACTGCGAGCTGTAACTAGAATTCAGGGTGAAAGGGACAGTGCGTTTTCAAAAATGCAGTTGGTCTTAGGTATTAAGTCAGAATAGTCCAGCTGGAAGCTCAGGTGAAATTATTAATCTCTAAACACTCACAGAAGGCAGCATTTAAGTGTGAGTATTTTAGAACACAAGGGACTATGTGGTAGAGACTGTCATGTGAGCTATGGCTTGATTCATGTGCCTGGAGATGTCATTATTTTAGACCCACTGCATGTCCCGCAGTCACTTGAACAGTGCAAGTCTTCTGTGAGTACTGTGTCACACCTGCCAGCTCCCTGCAGATATCTTGGGTACCCCAAGGCATCTCAATGAGCAGAAGATGCACATAACAACATAGCTGGCTATTGATCTCTATGTTTTTATAGTGTCTTGCTATAAATATCATAGCTGCTACTCCTTTTTTCTGCCCTCTCTGTGTTTCAGAATCTTGAAATTTAGCTATGCTGCTTCCTGGCATTCATGCCCTTTTTATCTCCCTGCAGCTTATAGGGATTGTTTCTGGGTGTGAATTTAATTTAAACCTGTACATCCCTATCAAAACTATGCTTCAGTAAAATAGAGGCCTATTGTTGGCTCTGCAGAGGATAGATTTAATTTAAGGAGGCACAGTTAGGGTTAATATTTTGTGTCCGTAAGCTAGAGCCACAAACCCGTATTCTTTTTCAGACTGGGTACTTGAGCAGTCTTCTCTATTTACAGTCTTTTTATTCTTTTTTTTTTTTTTTTAAAGGATCATTTATCTGCTTCGTTTGCTTAATTATTGAAATACAATGACATGGCTGGCAGCCAAAGTGCTTGGTTTCTCCAACTATTTCACAATATTGTCTCTCTCACCTTCTAAGTCCTGTCCCTGACAGACACAAGCACATGGGATCTGCTGTTCTTATGCCAGGAGACTGTTGCTACTCCAAGAGTTTTTCTTGCTTATGTTGCAAAGTGAGTTACTCCACGTGAACAAGGTGGGGAAGTTGAGCTCTAAACCCCAGAATTTTGGGATTATTTTCATACAGCTCTTTTATTTGCAAGTCCTTTCTCTTCATTCTTGTCTTATCTTGACTAAGATAGCTATAAAATGCTTCATAGTCTCTTTTCTTTCTTTTTCTGCTTAATCTCAGACTTGATGGTGATCTAGTGGAAAGTGTCAAGGATACAAGATTGCTCTCTGCCATGCTTTATCTTGTAGTTGTCTCTGGTCTGCCTTTTCTGGCAGGGATTCAGTAAAGCACTTAAGTAGGGAAGTTAAATGCTAGCCTGACATTAATCATAAATATGTGCTATTTGAATTGGGACCCTTGCACTTTTTTGTTGACAGTAATAAATAAATACTCCATGAAGTTCCTTGGTGCATAAATTTTGACATCAAGCTAGGCATGTCTACAAGGGTATTGAATTTGCTCTTCAAAGATATGTGATGCCTGAATAACTGAGTACAACTTGCTGGGCTTGACACAGACTCAGTTCTGGCAAGCACAAAGAACGTTTGGTTATTATCCACTGGATCGCTTACAGGGCAGCAGTCAGTGAGGGGAGAAAACACTAACATGGAAGTTGTACAGGTAGCTATGAGATTTTCATGCATATAAGGCACTGCACCAGTCAAAACTCTTTCAGTAGCTACATTAATTCTACATGTGAGAGGGTGACACTGGGGGGACGGTCCCACAGGTGATTCCTGATCTCCTATACTCTGTTCTGCCTGGTATGTTTTTAGACTCTGAATCTTCTGGGTTTCTGTCTGTGGAATATCAGAAGATTTGTTTTCAAATGCTTCTCTGTATACAGAGCAAGGGCTATTTCAAGTCCTACTTATATTTCCTTCAGGATGTAAGCTTCAAGGTGCCTGTATTACAGTAGAACTCCTCACCGTAGACTGAGGCAAACACCACTTCTATTAGCACACGACTCTCTTCCAGTATGTTTTAGTCCCTTAATGTTGAATTTCTACTGCCTTTGAAAGGAATTCGAACAACTTCTAACATTCACTGAAGATACTTGCCAGAAACTTCACGCTTTCACAACCAGATCCACAGAGAACCTCTCATCTCAAAAAACCCCCAAAAAATCAAACCCACAAAAATCACCACAGCCAAAAACCAAACCCGACATAAACAATGTTCCTTAATATCTGCATGCCAGGGAGTCTGGAGAGAGAGAGGTAGCCTATTAGTCATTCAGCAAGCCAGAGCAGCTGAATGAAACAAGAATTAAGATGGACCAAATTGCAAATGCTATTCTATTAACTGTGCAAGTTAGCTACATAAAAATTTGCTTATTTAGGGTTAATAATTAAAGTAATACATAAGTGGGGACAAGAAAATAAAGGCCCTAAATCCATTTTTCCCTTCTGAACAAATACATTGAAAGTCACAGACAACAATGGCTTGTAATCTGGGGTCAAGTTTCAGAGCCTTTTTCCCATACACTGAGATTATATTTCACTCCTGATGGCCTTCATCCAAATTCTTTCAGCATCAGGGAAACAGCTCCCACTGAGGTCAGTTAATGCAGTCCTACCATGGCTACATAAGGAAAGAGAGAAGTGATTTCATACAGACCTAAAAATGCTGCTTACTCTGTGTATAGTTGGGCATGGTTCTGCCTAGACTAAGTAACAAGGGAAGAGTCACAGAGCATGGCGATTTGCACTGTAGGTGGGTCGGCTGTGGGAAAGAACAAGCAAGTGTCCCCTAACTTGTCCCTGCAGAGATGGGTAGGGTTCGGATATTACTTTGCCCTTTGGCAGTTATTTAAAATGTGATGTGGGGTCTTTACTGACTACTTTAGGCCTGTTAGGCTCTTTGAGATTTCATCTCATTTGTGCTGGTTGCATCTGAAAATGTATTGCACTTTTCTGAAATACACAAAAAATCCTACTCTGAGCATGCATATAATACTGGGTATTTACAGCCAACAGTGGGGAAGATCAGAGGTGCTGGAGTTATTGCCATTGTTTGTAGTATTTTTGTACCTTTACTGAAACAAGAATAAAAATACTGTTATTCCTTATCCTCAACCTAAAGCAGTCACTTTGCAAATGGGGAAATAATTTTTATTTAAACCCACTCCCTTCCCACCCTCCCCANAGCAGAAAATGTTTCCTGTAGAAATGGAAGGCAGAGGTTTAAAAATATTCTGGCTGGCTGGAGAGGACATAGCAAATAAAACCCCTCTTATAGGGAGTAATCAAGTTCATGATATCTGAAGTCAACACTTTATTATGAAATTGAATCCAGATATTGCTGTGATAATCTCTGAACAATAACACAATGAATAAGAGCAGAGCCCTGAAAAACAACTCTGTAAAGTTTCCCAGATTACTGAACTACTTTATTTGTTCAATGTTATGTATAGTATTGCTTTTTGATTTTCCTTAATAATTGTGACATCTGTTATTTATCTAAAAATAAGGAAGTACACCTTATTAATCAACAAGGCTAAGAAATTTATTCAGCAGCATTCAGTTCCTTTGTACTAGAATAAACTAATCTCTAAGACTTTTATGTATGCACAGCTCTGTTGTGACATAGCTTTAATAACTAAGCTTTTATGTTCTATTAAGGCTAGGCACAAAGTTTAAGGAGAAATATCACAGTAAGATGGGGATGCATGAGGGATCTCACAAGGGCCAAAGACTGGTGAGTTTTACAGGATGGCAAGGTGAACATTAGTCTCAGTTCAGAACTTTAAGAGAACTCTTGCTGATCTTTATGGGGGCTATTCCTGTTGCTACAGCTGAGCATGTGCTTAAACAGTTTACTGAACTGAGACTTAAGCAGTAACAGAGTTCTGGGTGTTATTTAAAGCATATTAATTAGCTACAGTGCTATAGAGGAGAAAATGTGCTAAGCATGCAATTATCGCTTCACCTTTGTATTTTAGAACTGCGTTCCTTTTTCATTGGAGTCAAGGAAAGCCTAAAGGTAGCCAGAAATGGTGGCAGTAACCGTAGCCTAAGAAAAACAATGCGCTGGATGCATGCAAAGTGCATTTGCGTGCAGTTTGTAAAGCGTTTGGTAGCTCTGTTTCAAAGGGGGATGTGTTGCTGAAGCAGTTGTATAGCTTTGAACTATTGAATGGCTACACAGCAACAGCTTGACAACATCTGGCCACAGCTGTTAAACAGGCAGAAATGTGGAGCAGTTGTCCAGAACTTTTTGTTATAATGCACAACAGCCAAATATGGCAACCCTGTGCTCATTCCTCCAGGGACCTGTGTTCAGACTTTCTTCCCAGAAAATTCAAACCTCTCTGTTGCAGATATGAACTCCTTGAGAAATCCTTCATTTCACACCAGCTTTTGCCATCTACAATTGCATGTGTCAAATAAGTTTGTCAAGTAAAACATGCCATATGCTGCAGATGGCAAAAATAACATGTATCCTATAGCCCTCCAATAACAGTATGTGAATAAATCTTCATTCTATGCAACTGATGTCTCCTGGAAATGTGTCTAACCGGACAAATGAGGAAATTGCTCCTCTTGGGTAGTTATATTTTACAGAAATATATTTACTGGTGATAGGAAAGATTTACTTAGGATTGTTCTTGTTATAGGTCGTATCATTTGCTTGAGCCACAAATAAATAAACGATTGCCATGTCGGCTTTTGAGGATCAGACTCTCTGACCAAACCAGTCTAACCTGGTGATTGTTTGGGTTGGTTTCTTGCCACATGTATTTTTTTTCTTGAGCAGCAAGTTCCCATGAAAGTGCCAACATATTCCCCCTTGTTGTGAGTTAATATTTCATTAGCATAAATCATTTCATGTCTTGTGGAGTCTGACCTAATTTTTCCATGAATATAAACCTGTATCTAATCCTTCTTTGTCATTCCAGTACTACTTCCTTATGCTACCACTCCTGCCCCTACAATTTCTGCTCTTAAAAGGTTTCATTCTTTAGTCTCAGAGCTCTTAGGTCTGTCAGCAAGCTCTTTCACCCAAGGATTACACAGACATGGAAGAAATGGAAACACCGAACAACTCCACCATGTGATACCTAGGGTTTTTTAGAGCCACACTGGTACTCCCTTGGAGAACAGTAACCAGCAGATGGAAATGCCCACAAGAAAACATGTTATTCTCATCAAGAAGGTTTATGTCTCTCACCTCAGACCGCAGTCTTAGCTGCTTTAAATTAGGGAGGTTCCACTGATTCCAGCAAGGCTTTGCTAACTGAGCCAATGCATGCAACCTGAGTGCTTATTCCTACAATGTACTGCATCACATTCCAAAATAAAAAATAAAATGAAGGATCAGAGGTGAAAGATGATGCAACTTTCTAGGATATGGAACTGACTGAGGTTAAGTTTGTGCAGGGAAATGATTAAATGCAAAAATACAGGTATTGCTTGAAATTTGCTCCTCTTTATCCAGGGTTAAGAGGCTAATGGAAGCACAACTCATACAATGAGGTGTTGCTTAAAAAAAAAAAAAAAAAAAAAAAAGAAAAGAAAAAAGAATTAAATATTTACCTAGTGAAAGAAATGCCAATTGACAGATTAAATATGCAGGTTCTTTGTTATCATTCCAATAATTCCAGAACAAAAAGTCAGAGCTGAAGGAGGGGCAAATATCTGGTATAAGCCTTACACCTGTGCAAAGCAAGAAGAGATTTGCTACCTGCAGTTTTCTGGAGAGCAGTGACCCCCTAGAAACACTGTGATTGTTTCTCAGTCCTTCTGCATCCTTTTTCACCTCAGGTGCATGTTTTTACCTTATTGCCACTTGTATATACTAAAGGGGAATTAATGAGGAGAACCAAGCTATCTAATCTGTCGGGTAATTCCTGCATTGAAATAAACCAAGCCAATACAGCTCAACTGATTTTGAGGGACCTAGAGCAATTTGTGCCCCTGATGATGTGGTCACTGGTGTAAGTGTTGTGTGAACAGACATTTCTGATGCTTTTATTGTTAGCTTTGGCCTGATGCAAGAACTACAGGTGCAGCTTTATGTGGGATATATGCCTAAGAACCACAAAAATTCAAGTTTTTTCCAGTATTGAATGTGCGTGAGCTTCAGTGAGTGGTGGATACTCTGATTTTTGTGCTGCATGAAACTTTATGAAATAAAGTTATCCTGTAGTTTCAGCCCTTCTCAGATCTGTGGCTATTGCTTCGGTCTCTGGGTAACTCACAAGTCTTGTTCTCTCTCCACTAAAACAGACAGAACCTGGTACTCAGTGAAAAGACTTTATATATAAAGTCCTTTAGGTAGACCCAAATATTTTGCTTGGGTGTTTTTCTTCTGCTGTGATTACCTCTACATCCCCTACTTGTGATGTGGTACGTAGTAATACTAGAAGCTCTACACCTTGTATCCCTTCCTATGTGATGGTTTGCACCAACAGTGGCAATCGGATCATGGCGAGTCAGTGCTGTTAGCTGAGCTCTATCACCTGATTGGGTGACAGCGTTTCATGACTCTGCAAGCTAAATGCATTCGTGTAAATAGTCTTGACAGAGAAAGTGCTATATGGATACACATTTTAATTTGCATTTCTACTTTGTAAAGAGCAGGGAAATTATTAAATCAGCAGAACTCACTGTGTGAGTTGCAGTTCCATTTGTAAGTGTCCAAACCTACCCTGATTTTAAGATTTAAGAGCAGTGCTCCCATAGGCTTGAAAGTGTGCTGTGCAGGGATGGGAGGTACCCTTTTAAGGGTACCAATGCAATACATGGACCAGGATTCAACAAGCTGTTTCAGACTTCTGCAAGGCCCTGGGGCTTAGCTTCCAAGTAGCTCACAGTACAGTACCTGTACAACCATCCTAAATGTTCAGAAAACACTTGATTTTGTTGCTATTATTGGAAAGCTTGAAAGTTAGCCCATGCAGTAGAAATAAATTCTTTAGCCTCAGACTCAATCCCTCTCTTAAGTTCATCTCAAAACAAATATTTACATAACCTTTAAAGCACCAAAAAGAGATTCTTCTTTTATTTTCCTGGTCCCATGAAGCATGCTTAGCTTGTTTATATTAGTACTACTGTTTTTTTTTTTAAATACAAATCTGTCAGAAGCACAGGCAGTATTATGCAAACAAAGTGCAGGTGCGTTAGTGGCCCAGTAAGCCACACCAGGCAGAGACACATGCTGGATAAAATATCCAGGGAATATGCGATATACACATCAGATGGCACTGGGAGCTTTTCAGTTAGAATATGAGAACTATTCATTTAGTGTCATTAGGTAGACATTCGATGCATCAACAAAGGGAAAACTTTTGTGCTCAGCAATCAGACTAGAATCTGCTGAGAAATCCTTTTGAAATCACAAGCTTTGTTGCTCCTTAATATGGTGCATGCAAATTAATGGCTCCTCCTTTAGTGAAGTTTCAGTGGAAATTGGGTGTCAAACATGGTTTTTACTAATTAGCCTCACTTTTGAAGGCTGGCCTCACTGCTGGAGTGGTGAGTACCTGGGAGAAGATTGCTGAGACTTCTCTTGTTGGGCACCTTCACAGCCAGTGGTGAGATGCTTGTTACAGCTGAGGTTACTAGATGTAGTTGCAAATACACTAACAAGTCCACTTGTTTTCTTTTTCTTTTGTGTGCAAATGTTAGCCGTGGAAGTAAGCACTCTAGTGTTTTATGGGGTCCTAGTGGCAAGCAAGGAGGCTACAGAGGCCAGAATGCAAAGTGCCAGTCAAGGCTTAGCCTAAAACCCTGCCTGTGAATTGGGAATAATACTTGCATCTATTCTCCATACTTTTTTGGTTTAGGTTGTAACTTCTTTGGCACAGAAATTCACTTGCTCACTGTGTATATAGAGAAGACTGGTTTCTTCTGTGGGGTTCAGGTATTGCTGAGGCACAAATCAGTGGCAGCAAACTGTCTGAGAAGGGCGGATTAGCAAATCTTTGCATGTGGCTCTGATATGACCAGTGTGAAGTGTCCTGCCCCATCCCTGATAAAGCCATTTGCATGTGGGAACCACCCAGGCTATGGTCAGTGATGAACATCTAATTCCTCTGACTATTATCTGCTCCTGGTTGTGCAAGTTGGGAGTGATGAGGTTGAAGACAGGAGTACAAAAGCAACTAAAAAGGACTTCAGGCCACTGGGATGACTGGTTGAGGAATCAGGAGCACAGGTGGTGTTTTCCTCAATGCCCTCAAGGGCAGGGAAGGACACTGAGAGGAACAGGAAAACATACCTGTTGAACACGTGGCTCAGGGGCTGGTGCCACCAGTGGAATTTTGGTTTTTTTGATCATGGGGAAGCTCACACAGCACCAGGCCTGCTGGCAGCAGATGGAATTAGGTTGTCTCAAAGAAGGAAAAGGATCCTTGCGCATGAGATGGCAGCGCTCATTGAGAGTAAACTATGTGCGAAGGGGGAACGGGATAGAATCAAGCCCGTTAGAGACAAGCCTAGGGGCAGCGTACCAACGCTAGGGGGAAATCAATAGCCCAGTCACAAGTCTATGGGGCCNCAGCCAGGGGATCAGGCCCAGCCAACGTGGGTTCATGAAGGGCAGGTCCTGCCTGACCAACCTGATCTCCTTTTATGACCAGGTGACCCACCTGGTGGATAAAGGAAAGGCTGTGGATGTGTCTACTTGGATTTCAGTAAGGCCTTTGACACGGTCTCCCACAGCATTCTGCCGGAGAGGCTGGCAGTCCATGGCATTGACAGGTGGACCCTTTGCTGGGTTAAAAACTGGTTGGAAGGCCAAGCCCAGAGTGTTGTGGTGAACGGCATTAAATCCAGTTGGCGTCAGGTCTCAAGCGGTGTTCCTCAGGGTTCAGTTTTGGGGCCAGTCTTGTTTAATATCTTTGTTGATGATCTGGGTGAGGGGATTGAGTGCACCCTCGGTAAGTTTGCAGATGACACCAAATTAAGTGGGAGTGTTGATCTGCTTGAGGGTAGGAAGGCTCTGTAGAGAGATCTGGACAGGCTGGATCGATGGGCCGAGGTCAATGGTGTGAGGTTTAACAAGGCCAAGTGCCGGATCCTGCACTTTGGTCAAAACAACCCCAGGCAGCGCTACAGACTTGGGGAGGAGTGTCTGGAAAGCTGCCTGGCAGAAAAGGATCTGGGGGTCCTGGTCAACAGCCAGCTGAATGTAAGCCAGCAGCGTGCCCAGGTGGCCAAGAAGGCCAATGGTATCTTGGCCTGTATCAGGAATAATGTGACCAGCAGGAGCAGGGAAGTGATCGTACTCTGCACTGGTGAGGCTGCAGCTTGAGTCCTGTGTTCAGTTTTGGGCACTACAGTATAGGAGGGACACTGAGGTGCTGGAGTGTGTCCAGAGAAGGGCAACGAAGACGGTGAGGGGTGGGTCTGGAGCACAAGGCTCCTGAGGAGCAGCTGAGGGAACTGGGGTTGTTCAGCCTGGAGAAGAGGAGGCTGAGGGGAGACCTTATCGCTCTATACAACGACCTGAAAGGAGGGTGTAGCCAGGAGGGGTCGGTTTCTTCCCCCAAGTAACAGGCAATAGGACAAGAGGAAATGGTCTCAAGTTATTCCAGGGGAGGTTTAGATTGGATATTAGGAAAAACTTCTTCACAGAAAGGGTTGTCAGGCATTGGAACAGGCTACCTGGAGAGGTGGTGGAATCGCCATCCCCGGAGGTACTTAAAAGACGGGCAGACGTGGTGCTGAGGGACATGGGTTAGGGCTGGTTTTGTCAGTGTTAGGTTGATGGTTGGACTTGATGATCTCAAAGGTTTCTTTCAACCTAAGTGATTCTGTGATTCATTGCAGGACAGAACTTTAAAAAGTGATGTGGAAACAAGACTCTTGTTCCCTGTCTGTATGGAGCTGGTGGGTGGAAAATTTCTTCCTCCTGTGAAAAAGTATAACCTGAGTCCTAGCTGCATGGGGAATGACTACTTGTAGGCAAAGAGGATGTCTGTTTGCATGACTCACGCCCTCTTCGTAGAGGGTGCGAATGGAGGGCAGATGCATGTCAGTATGCATGGCAGGCTTTAAGAGGCAGATGTTTTTCTGCTAAAACTTAAGCTAGGAGTGTTAGTGTTAGCACTGGAGTAACACTACACCTCTCAGTAACAGCGAGCTTCATCCAATACCTCATTGCACTCTCCAGCTTTCTGTACATACTGCTTTCCCTCAGGACAAATTCTTTTTGTTACAGCAACCTGAATGGCAGCTGATATAATCAGTAACACTCGGACTGGTAATTCTGCAGGGCTGTAACTTGCATTGGCTGCTGTGTTTGTTCTTCCCAAGGAGAGGAGGACTTAACAAAGAAATGGATGATGCTGTATATATTGCTCAATAGGACAACTTCTGCACGTGTTTTACAGACAGAAAACCAAGCGTATATGATACCATCAAACCGCTTCATTCCAAAACCTGCTGCTCTTTAGAATGTCAGATCCATAACCTTCAGACACTATTCTAAGTTTTTTGAATCTTTGCATTCCTGGGGATGCTGCTAGGCCCAACTGTGCTTTAGGCAAATGGGGGTGTTGTTCCCTTGGTCACTCTCTCCTGTGGGAGAAACCCACTAGAGGAGGAATAATGTCTATGTGATGTTTTGCACACTGCTTAAAACTCTTTCTGTTTGTGCTCAGGAAGTGCTGTGTATGTGCAGGACTTTAATCCACTTTGCTAAGAGTGCTTGTGCTTGGTGTAAGGCCCGTTGAGTCACTACAGCTCTGGCTGGCGCAGGACCCAGGAAGGCTTGTTTCTGTCTACTTGGGAAGACCTGTGATCTGGGGGAGTGGGTTTGTCTGGTGTCAGATTCATAGCTCTGATATCAGCACCATGTGAACTTGAAGACAGGTCTTTGGTCCCCATGGTTGAATTTCATCTGCCTTAAAGTCAGTATCTATAAGCTAGACATGGAAATCTCAGCTGGTCAGCTGAGTTCTATCCACAGTCAAGAAGGAAACAGGCGTCCTGGTGGTTTTGCCTTAACTCAGATGGGTTGCATGAATTATCTGTTGGAAGCTGTGTTTCTAGGGACTAGTGATGGGATACGCAAGTCCTTAACTGTTTTTCTCTTCACAGTCAACATGATGGGTGTGTTAATAACTCTCATTTCAAGTTTTTTTTCCTGTTTGTGAGCAACTGAAGACAGTCATATCATTTCTGTGTTTGATGCCCAGGACAGTATGGTTTGAGGCATCTGTCCTCTGCTACAGGAGAAACAATAGCACATTGTTAACGCTTTCTGATGGCCTATGCCTCCCACTTGATCTGAGCCTTTGCTATTTAGAAGCATAAGTTCCTAAAATGGAGTTTGGCTGTATTCACTAGAATGGTTTCATCATTGGGCCTTCACCTTAGCTGTCTGGATGCTGTGCACCATTATCTGAGCCAAAGTATGCAACAAGAGTGGTCTTAATATGATACAAATCTAAAGCAATGTGTTCTGCATCAGTGAATTGCTGTGGAACTAGGTGTATGATAGGTTTCCATGGGTGAAGATGGGTTAGAAACTTGATGAATGTGTTACTGATGAAACAGAAATGACTGTTGAAAAGACCAATTTCCTTGGGAGCTTGCTTAGTCAATCTAGCTAAAAGGGAAGGAGCTGGCACAGATCTATTCCAGGGGCTGTGCTAAGTGTGTGTGTGCTTGTGTCTTACTCATGTGACAACTTCGACTCATGTTCCTCTGTAAGCCCCAAGCTAGATAGATTCCAGTAACCTTTCATGGCCTCTCGCTTACACAATGTGTTGTTCTGCTCTCTTGTAACCTGTTCCTCACCTCATGTTTCTGTTGCTTTTTCAGTTTCCAGCTATATCTGATAGACAAGGAGGTGGCCTTGTGGATCTTGACAGTTAGAAAGGAAGGATTAGTGGTGAAATAACATTATTTTAGTACAAAAAATATCCCTTCTCTTAATCCAGAGCTATTTTTAACCTGAGTGATTGTGAGATGTAGGTACATAGCACGTTACGTGCAGAGATGAAATCTTTCCTGAATGCAGGGAAGAGAGGCATTGGTATCCCTAAAGAAATGGGGGCTGAATTGTGGCTTACAGTGGGGCTCATCTTCGTGTCTCACTCAAATTGCTGAGAATTCCCACCTTCAATGTATTTGTGGTCCTAATCTTCAGCTATACTGAGTGTCACTCGTGAGGAACTGTCCCTGAACTGTGTGGCAGCCAGCCCTTTAAGAGTGTTGTCTGAATACACACCTTGTTTTGGTATTTGGGCTTTTTTGTTTTGTTTTCNAGCTCTGCTGCCCCTCAGGTGTCACAGATGAGTCTCTGCATGTACCAGGTTCAGACCCCAAAGGGAGAGGCTGGAAATCAAGAATGTTTCTGGATTAGATTTAGTTTGGAGTTATTTAATGCCATACTTTGAGCCTCTGTCCACATTGACATACTCTGCCCCAGGCCCAACACTGGAACAAAGTATCTAGACTTGGGCTATACATTTCTGGAGATGAAAGACCAGCTTCTGGATTGAGGGGAAAAGGATGAGGTGTGGAAGAAAAAGCTTATTTGTGATAACAAGCCTGCTGTTTCCACAACACGTACACACACAGTTATGCAGTAAATATTTCACTGCCAGGTGTTTCAGGGAATTATAAGCCAGAAACAAACAAATAGTCAGGAATGACAGAAAAAGTCTTAGACCATCCACACTTTGCCCAGAGGTCTCTGTAAATCAATGACAGCAGGATTAGCTGCTCTTCTCTTCCATGTGCTGTCAGACTTACCATAGCTTGCGACTAGCTGAAGAGTTGTTTTTTTCCTCTCTGAGGCTAGCTGCCTTTTTACTTGTCCCCAGGGATTATGTTTGTGTTGCTGTTGGATCCTTTTCCTCCTCCTGCTCTTGTGCTGTGAGGTAGATGCTATTGTAATGCTATTATTCCAGCTGCAATAGCCACCAAGAGCCAGAGCATGTGGATGCTAATGACAAGATTCCACGTTTTAAGACCTTGAGGGGAGTGTATCCAGCTCTTGTGCATGTTACCAACTTTAAATACTCAAAAATCCCAAATCTGATCCTCAAAACCGTAAGATTGGTTTAAGATTAGCAGGATTAAATAAAATCAGTGGTTTAGCATTTGTGGTCTGTTCTTGAATCTGAAACATGCTTAGGCTCAAGTTTACAAGTAGGTCTCTGCTGTTTGAGTCCCTGGGACTGACCTTTCTTAATTAAATGGAGATATACTCTAAACCGCTTGATTCCATGTGCTGGTTCTTTAAGACAAATGCCAAGTGTCACAAATTCGAAAAAAACCCCCAAAACAATTGGAAGAGAAAAAAGGTGAAAAATCTTGGCACCTCAGACCTGGCAGTGAAGTACCACAAGAGGTATTTTACTTGCTCGTATTGTTTCACCCACTTCTCTCAGCGAGTTGCCAATTTGCTCCTGAGAGATTAAGCAAACCTTACTCTTCCTGCAGGACAAGTGGTCGTTTTCAGAATGAGTCAACAACAGTGAGCTCCACTTTATTAGGCTGCTTGTGCCTTGAGCCAAATCCAAGCAGTCAGAAAAATGTTAAGATCCTCATAAAACATGTCGCAGTCAGAAAAATGTAATGGTCCCTACAAAACAAGTTGTGTCCTGCCTTACTGAGCTTCTAGTTCAAGCTTCCTAGCTTCTGACTGCCATCTTTCCAGGTGAACGGAAAAGGAGCAATCGAGAAATTTTGGGCAGTGGGCTTCAAACCTCCTGCAGAAGATGGGCCCAGCTGATGTGAATGTGAAACCAGCAGTAGAGAGTGACCGGATTTATCTTTGCCAAGCCCTAAAGACATCCAGGGTTGGGGACATAGGTGGGATGTTAACCTCAAGCACAGCCGGGTGAAGAGGAACTGTGCTACTACACTATCGTGAGCTGGCCCTTCCTCTGTCTGCACAGTCGGCTCTCGGCCTCTTCTCCTTCCCCTATTTTCTGTTGTCAGCAGCTGGGCTTGCTTTGACTTTTAGTGCCTAGAAATAACCAGAATACTTTGCATGCTTTGTTGCAGTGGTTTGTGCTTTAGTAATTCCAGAAGAAGTCCCCCAGTGGAGGTCTTTGAGCTAGAGACAAGTCCTGGAAACCAGGGAGCACACAGCAAGCCTTGTTAGCCCGCATTAATTACCAGCAAGAGTCTCGTCTGCTAAGGTGATGAGTGTTATCGCAAAATCTCTAAAATACACTATTTTGTTTGTGGCCCTGGGACCAGTGTTAACATTATTGGAGATTGGATTCACTGTTCTGCTGCAGGACATATGTGAAACAGCAAAAGACTACCCTTATTTGGTAGCTGAGGCTTGAGAGAAATTCCAGGTGGGAGGAAAGTGGCAACAGATGGTACGATAGGGCTTTTCTCCAAGTCAGGGGGAAGTAAACTTTAGTTAGTAAATTAACTTCCTCCTGAACAGACAGATTTCCAGGGTCCAGCTGGGCTGGGCTCTCTTTCTTTTCCCAAAGCTTATTTTCCTGAAATGTTCTTCTTTTGAGTCTTCTGCCAAAGTACTATGGGCAGGATATAAACCAGAAATTTTTGTTGGTTACAGAGGATGGAGAGCAGTATAAACTTACAGAGAGCAGGACTTAAAAGTTATCATAGGTACGTTCTAATCTGCTAATGGGATTGTCTAATGAGGAGGAGCTTTCTGCAACTATGTTTGTGAAATGGTTATGATTGCATATGGCTAAAATCCCTGTGTGACTGCAGTCAAATGATTTAAACCACAACCAATCATCACCGAAGCGTACACAACACTATGGACCAGTGTAGGCTTTCATCCCAGCTGATGTGTTGCATACTTGAAATGAAGTGCAGACCTAATGGTAATGCAATAAAGTATTTAGTACCTTCATCTTTCAATCTTTCAGTGCCCATAATCATTTAGGGAGGAAAGCAGCAGTACTGACTTTTCAAGCTCATGAAGAATTACAAGATGTAATTTGTTAACAGGGTTAAAAAGTGCAGCATCTCAACAAAACATTGCTGTGATGACTGTGACCTCTGTGAGAAGTGATCATGTATGTCGCTAGTTTAGGCTAGTAAGATAGTTTTAAAAACTTTAGGTTATTTTTATCCTATGTTATTATTATATCAGTAAATAATTTCAGAGACACTTCTTTTCTAATACCTTAAAAGGAACTGATTTTCATGAAAAGCAGAATGCTTGCCCCATAAGTATTGGGCCCTTTTTGAGAGACATTAAATTTAGATGATAGAAATTTGAAAAAATGCATATATCTAACAATTTTCAAAAAGCATCTTTCACTAAAAATGGGAACAGAACTCAGCCCTCCCGGGGGCTCTTTCTACCTGAATCCTGAACTTGATACTCTGTACCTGTGAATGTGGGTCATGGTTGGACGTGTTGTGTTTCGGGGGTTTTTTGGGGTTTGGTTGGCTTTTCTTTTTTTTTTTTTTTAATACAGCCAAAAAGCTCATTCTGTCTCTGAGTATTCAGTGATTTAATGACAGGGTAGGATTTACTGTTGTGCTTTGGGTCTTTATGCCTCAGTTAAAGGGGTGAAATGTTCCATTTGTTATGGTGGTTAAGAAAATATATTTGGTTTTGACTAAACTGACCATTGACAGAGCTTGGAAGGGAAACTGAAAACAATGCTTTTCCTTATATGAAAATATTTAGCATCTGGAATAATTTGTGTGTTTGTTCACTTGTTTCAAATGTTTCATTTATGCGTTACAAAGTTAGGAGAAACACATCAGAATAATTGAATCATAATATTTTCACAATATTTAGATGTTTAGATGGGAAAGTTCAAGTTTACCTCACTGTAGCAACTTATAATTGGAACAGTATAATCTGATTTGTTTTGGTTTTGTGTGATGTTATCAGATAGAATAGAAAACTTTATGCAAATTCTGGAGAGCCTTAAGCACCACCAACATAATGCAGATATTTGTGCCCTGCACCCTGACCTCATGACTTTGAAAAGTTGGTTTCTGCTGCTGGCTGCAGAGAACCTAATTCTTGGTAAAAATACATAAAGTTCACTTATCTGTCTGTCAAGCTCCAGTGAATTTTTCCCGTTTCCACAACATGGGATTGTGAGTGATAAACACACAAAATATGTTGGCTGGAGAGCCAAGCATTCACCTTCCAAACTGTTCCTTCGTACAGGGCAGCTGTGTGCGTGCAGCATGTGAGTGGATCCATCCACTCTGCAGCTGAGTGCCGAGATGATGATTTTCTCCAAGAGTGGAGAGGAAGACAGGCATAGAAAATAGGTGATGTATAGCCACACGTTTCCCATAGTTTTCAGATCAGCATTGGCAATGTCTTCCTGAAACCTATGAATTTATTCACCTGGCCAGTGTGCCTGCACTTGGCACACTTCTGTGCAATGCACTTGAACTCCAACAGACCCAGGCTTTGTGCCCTCACTACCTGCAATTGTAAAGGAATAAATGATTTTAACATTGTTTAATGTGTAATCCAAACCATGTGGAGCTCTGTCCAATATGAAAATTCTGCCCTTCAGTAAACAGAACAGCAACTTAAAATTCTTTCTCTGGAAATCACCTGGCCTTGTCTAATCTGGAAAAACACCACAACTGACTTGCTTGATATTTGGGTTTAGGTCTTCCAAACAGTTACAATTGCAGTTACAACTAGACCTGGTGCAAAAGTGGGCAGATCACGCCGTAATCCAAAGAGGATTAACAAGAGAGGAGTCTGTATGCCAGATGATGTCTGGTGTTTGAATTGCCTGTTGGAACTTTTTGGTGACCTAGGTGTATGAAGTTGCAAGGAAAAAAAGCCTGAATTTCAGTGCACACAGAAGTTATTTCCACTTTTGTCTATATGCATTGTCATTTTTCCTACTTATTCAGCATTCCACAGACTGATTGTGTGAGGGGAAATCCCCAATTATTTCTCAGAACTTGGGCAAATGTATTCCACTATGAATTTATGTTGGCTGGAAGAAAAGTTGTTCCTCTGAGCACAGCTCGAATGCAACTCCATTCACTAGCCATAAACAATCATGTCCTTTTGCCAGGTGGGGATATGCAGCAACGTGTCGCTGAATCACTCAGGCCAAATAGATGACTGGGAAGTGTAGGGTAGCTATCAGACGGGAGTTGGAGCTCCCAGAATCTTTGTTATAAGCAGGTTTTTCCAAAGGGACTGGCTAATATTTTCAAAACTAGTTGTGTATTTTACTGTTGCACAGGGATCACACTCAGAAACATACATTTCTGTCTGGCTTTGCCTCCTTATTTTGACAAAATATTATTCTCAACAAAAAAAAATACAACTCAGAGTGCAAATGAGTATGTAACTGTGATAGTCGTAACACTTGAGGTTTCTACATCTCGCACTAAGAGTGTAATCATTGAATTTTATCAGATTTTGTCAGGCTTTAGTTGGAGCTCCTAAAATGCATTGAAAGTTCCTTTGTAGAAACAAATTGTAAAAGGTAGATAAAATTGTACTAACTGTAGTGTCTTACTGAAGAGATGCTGGGTCATACAGTAACTGATTCTAGGACTGGCATTACATAAGAGAGTATGAGTTGAATGAATTCTGGTAGTTGACCTCACATTACAGGTGAGGATTCCATGGCCTGAGTTTCTTGCATGGTAAACTTTCAACATCAGTCTCCCTGGCTCAGAGCACCTTAAGAGGTGAGATTGTGTGGAAAATAAATTAAACTGTGCAAAACTATTTACTGGTAAACAAAAGAGAAACAAAGGAGAGGGTTAAATGGAAAATTAAGTGCCTTCATTGGTACTTCACTAGAATCATCAACTACAATAATAGCTGGTTTCTCTACCTGCATTTAATACAATAAAAGACCACCCAGTGAGAGTTCCAGTCATTGAAATAAAAGAGCAGGGAGTTTTCACAACTGAGTCCTACAAAAGGAAAGACCCTAAATTTCCAGGGAACTGTCAATGTTAATCAAATGCTTTCTGTGCATCTGGAGTGAAAGAAAATACTTTTATTATTCTGCACTGCAATAGATGAGAGACGGATTACTCAAAAATATGTAGCATAGATGGTTAGACAGCAGTCAATGCTGTATTTTAAATGAGAATGTCTGATTTGAGCGTTCTTCTCAGATGCATTCTTTGAGTGCTGCTGATGTTATTTACATGAGTTATGGTGATGAAACCTCTAAACACCTGCTATATTTGAAATCTCCATTTCTTTACAGAGGTTAAATAAAAAGTTTACAGATGGAGATGGATACCAGAAAATTCATGTCTGCAAACAGTGTTTTTGTTTCATAGCAACGTGCCATAAATCTGCCTAGAGATAGCAGTTTAGCTGACTGCCCTTAACAAAAAATCAGAGCAGAACATCAAACGTGTTTGCCTAAGAATGATGCTGCTCTAATATCCACGTTTGGCTAAGTGTGTTGCTGCATAGCTTCCTTTTCAAAATGATGATTTCAAATTTTTGATGGATGTAGAGTTACAGGATTGAGGGAAGCAAAAGAGGTTGCCTCTGAATTATTTTTTTAAGCTCGTTGCTTGATTTTACTATTTCAGTCACAGAAACAGGCCTTATTGTGTGTTGTGAGGTTCCGGTCACTTCTGAGGGGTGTGGCTTGCCAAGTCGTACACCGGGAGTGGGTTTTTCTGCAGAACTGAAACCCTTCCCTGTGCAGGACAGCAAGAAGCACTCTTGTTATTCCAGATGCAGCTGGTTATTGGTGGTTAAAGACAGCTCCTTGCTGAAGCCATGGGTTAGAGCAAATGGAAAAAAATTCAGAGCACGTCAGCCCTGGGGAAAACTATCCCTTATTCACCCCATACACTCTATTTGGTTCTATCCTTCCCACGGCTTTATCTCACTACTTACTTTCCCATGTGAAGTGGCATGCATCATATCTACCAGAATGCTTTTGCTTCCAGCTCCGCATTGAGCTGTTCTCTTGGATGCACTGGTAACAAGGAACCAAAAAAGAAGTGTGTTCCTTCAGTAATTCTGGTCTGCTGTAGATTTATTAAATAAGACATGTCTGTGGCATGCTTGGAACCTGGGGGAAGGCTCAGCGGTTGTCCTGCGTATTGCCTGCGTAACTTCAGGCAGGGCAGCTCTCTGGGTTTTACATGTGACTGTACACAGAGTTGAAGGCTCACTTAGGAGAAGCAGCATAATCTCAAGACCTTGGTATAGAGTTAGTGCCTGTGTGTGCATGCTTGTGAGTGCCATTCTTATGTCTTCCAGGGAGCTTTTCTTTTTAATAAGTAACTAGGCATGATCATCTGATGGGCTGAGAGACATGGCCAAGGACTGGCCTGTCACAGGTACTCAGCATTCGCAATACAAATATTAAGGAATGCAACTGAGCATGTGAAAGAGACTTGCAGGGCTAGGAGTCCTCTTGATGTCCTAATGGTTTCTATGCCATGAAGAACACTCTGGTGAAGGCTTTTGCCTGTGGGAAGCTATGTCTTTATGCACACAGAGCAGTAAGCATTGTGTTTCTGTCTGTTTGAGAACTGTTTTGAGCACATTTCCTTTTTTGCTATTTCCTTAATCCAAAATTTTGTGTTCTAAAGGTATAGCAGCCATGTTATTTTCATCATCCTTTACACAACAACAATGTACATCCTGGAGCATGTGTAATTGCTGTTAACTTTGGTTCCTCTGCTCTGTTTCTGGACAGCCATCTTTAATTATCTTTGGAATGTTCTATTACCAACCTAGTGTCAGAAGACCACAGGAACTTGAGTTGGAGCAGGCTTTTCAGTAATGTGGTCTCTTTCTTTTGGGCTTTTAGATGATTCCTGACTGCGGTGGGTGGCAGAGAGCACATTGTCCAAGGCTGAGCTGCAAGATTTGGTGTCTGTGCTTTTGCAAATCTCCTCCTCTTTGCTTTGTCAGCCTGGTAACACAACTGCTGAGCCCTAAACCTCATTTAGATTGACCAGCAGGTGGCAGTTTCACCCAACTAATACAAATCTGTTAGACGCACACAGCTTTGTATGTAACTACTAACTGCAAAAATAGATTTTTTTCGTTTTTACCGGAATTATAGCTTTTGCTTGTGCTCCATTGTTCCTTTGGATGCTTTTGATGACAGAATTTCAGGACAATGACAACTGCCAGTAAGCGGTTGACATAGCTATTGCTGGAGTCATTGGTGCAGTGCTGGACTGTGCATCAGTACTGGTTTTTGCATTCAGGAAGAATTGCTTTGAGTGTATAGGGACTGTTTGTCTTAGACAAGCAAGCCAGATCATTCAAATGTTGATTCAAACTGTTGCGTCCAAGGGCTGGCACATGTTTGAGTATTTTTCTGAATGTGGCTGCTGAAATCTTTCCACTTATTTGCAGAAACCGTAGATTCCATCTGACTAAAACCTGACAGAGAGCTGCAACATTCTCCTCAAAGTAGTTACTTTGTTAAACACAAAAATGCAATGGTGCTTCATGACATGAAGCCCTTGTCTCGCTAACTGTGCAAGGGTAGAGAAATTTGTCACTCACACCTGCTGATGTGGCCTTCTTTTAATGCCAACAGTAGGCTTTTTTTTTTTTTTTTTACTGTCACAGTAGCACCAAAAATGAAAGGGTATATACATGGAGAATAGCAAGTGTAGTATAAAGCATTGCAAGGAGAATAAGTGAGTGAGAATGAGGGAGTCTTTGGGACATCATCATCATTACATTCCTCTTTGAGGCTTACATTGTGATTTGCCTGGATAGTGACGCCCATAATAACAGACATTGAGATCTAGATTCCTGGAGCTAGTCACTAATAACTTTCAGCTCTCTCAGCTGCCAGATAAATGTGCCTTCTCACCCCTATGAATATTTCCATCTTCAGATTTCTCCACTTCTATGTATGATGCATTTAAACTAATTAATTTAATCTCATTTCTAGTGGGGAAGTAAAATATGAGTGAAATGAGTAGATTTGAGACAAACTCTCTCCAGGATCCCTTTTTCAGAGTGATTGGAAGCACTGCATTTCAGAAGAAGCTAAAGAAACCCTGCACAGGCAGTTTGCCTGTAGCAGAGGCTTGAGCTGTTGGTTACACAGAACCCATGATCGGTTCCCACAGACAATTCAGCATGAGGATGCAGAAGGAATTCCAGCAATGACTCCTGGAGTTTTATTTCAGTTTAGAGCAGACCTAGGTGGTTTTTGCTTCCATGGCAGTGGCCAGAAATTGGCATTTCATCTTCTGTTTCTGCTAACCACAGCAAACATTCATTATTTCCCTTCCAATGTAGAGCTTTCAGCTGTGCACGCTTTTCTAGAGTGGGCAGTAATGCTTCCACTTTACCAAGCTTTTAATCCTGCATTTTAGTCTGGGGTTTTTTTGGTTGGNGGTTTTTTGTTTTTTTTTTTTTTTTTTTTTTTTTTTCCCCCCCCCATTCTTTCTAATCAGTTGTCAAATAGGCAAGGAACTTGGTAAAAGTTCTCCCTGCAAGTCCCCAGGTACAACTCTGCAAACTGAAAGTCAGGTTTTCTGAGTGTAGCCTAGCCAGGAACTGGAGCTGATAAGGCAGAGGGGAGGTTTTTAGTTCCTCTTTCTTCATCTGGATGTGAAATCAGTTTGAAAATTTTGTGCTCTCTCTTGAGCATGAGGGACAAATGAAGAGGTAACAAGTCTTGTTTTCTATATTGGGGTCAATGCCTTTAGGAGGGGGAACTGACATTTCCACTACAGCTACATAGGGTCCATCAACCTGTATCCTTGCTATTGATGATGAAAAGGGAGGTCTTTGACAGGAAATTCCTCCCTTCCCTCGACTCTCTAATGGTGTCCTTTCCCCTAGACTAAGCGGAGATTTAGTTTTCTGAATGATGAAGAGATGAGCTGAAAGCTGCAGATGGTCCTGTAGGCAGTAGAGAGAACTGTCTAACCTCCCATGTTGCATGTGCCCTGGGAAAAGCAAACGTCCTGAGTTTTCAGAACCAGCTGCACCCTTAAGGGTGCATCTGGGGGTTTCCCAGATGTTTGAAGAAGACCACGGAAAAGTAAATGCTGAATGAAGCAATGGGAACTTTTGAGTAGATTCACAACTCAGTACAGTGCTATTGTTCTCTGTAGGTCTCTGCCCACTCCTCTGCAGCTGTACATCACAGGTTTCAGGGTAAGGCAGGCATGAGGATGCTGCCAAAGCTGCTGAGTCCTGTTTCTCTATGAAACTCCGGGGGCAAATGTGCTTAGAGCACGCTCTCAGCATGAATGTTTTCTAGAAGGGACCAGGCACTGGTGACTTGACTTTCTTTGTGACACAATCAGGGCTCAAGCTTTTGCCTCGGTAACAGCAGCAAGGTTCATGTTCTAAATGAACCAGCTAGAAACAACCTGACAGTATGGTTTCTGGCAGAAGGTCTGATCTGATAGTAGAATATCTAGCACCTGCTTAAAGTCCTTAGCTTGAAGAAATGGTGGTTGCTTAGGCTTTGGCAAGCCTGGGCTAATATCTGAATGTGAGAGGAGGTGTTGAAGTCCCTGGTTTACTCTGCTAAGTTGAGCACGTGGCTTGGCTGAATGGGGCTTTTTCAACCAGCCAAGAGAGATACTCTCATCTGAAATACATGTCAACAGTAACATGCATTTTGAATGAAACCCACGTCTACAAATGGTGAATATAGGTCGTGAGAAGTATCACTGAATTCATGTTACACAAAGTCTTCCTTGTTCTTTAGTTTTGCTTCTGTGAGGAGAAAGAGAGGCTATTAAAAATGTGAGGTAAGAATGCCTTAAAGAAATACTTCTTTACTGCTGGCCTCTGCAGAGCAAACAAAGAGGGACGGAAGACTTTAGTGCAGCATATTACTGACTTCTATGCAGTACCACTGCAAAAGGAAGGGAACGTGGAAGAAGCCTTTATGCTGCATCACTTTCATAACTGATGAAACCCCAAGATTTCTTCCTGTCTCACATTGCCAACTTCCAGAGCTAGTCATGCAATTTCTGTACGTAACATTCAATTATATTCTTAATCCTTTTGTCATGAATCATTTGAGATCTGCTTTTGATTTATGCCAATTTCAGGTTTATTTTGGGGGTGGTGCTGTGTGCAATTTCTCAACAGATAGCTTGGATGGATGGTTTTCACTGTGTTGGTGCGTGCAAACTCTGGAAGCCAGTAGGTCACCAGACTGGTGTTACTGTGGGTGGGGACGTTACAAAGATGCCCTGCTCCTTTCACCCTTTAACACCATCTGTTTTAGCAGCCACTCTGCAATGTGTGAAAGGGGAGAGGCTGTGCAGCTGCTCCCAGGACAAGCTCACCCAAGATCATCTATTGGCACCGCAGTCAGAGGCAAGCTTGCAAGATGCACAGGCATACACAAACTAGTTTGACCACCTAACTGCAGAGAGAAGCTGCAGTGGCAAGGACAGTGTGCATTAGCTACGTGATAGCGTGCTTGTGGTCCCAGGCTGGCTTTCAGAGCAAGCCTAGGCTTGTGGGATCATCGCTGTTCTTGGTCCTTTTGCTGGCTCAGCCAAGGTTAGTTGACATCTCACTTCCAGCTGCAGTATGGACACATGCTGTTATGTGCTATTGTTCCTGCTGCCTGACTCAGTACCGGAAACGAACTAAACGTGACTGCTACTCATTCACAGACAAACACCTGAGTGTGTGAGGAGAACGGCTGCAAGCAGACAGTGCTGAACATTGCATGTGTGTGAGCAGCAGGAAGGGAGAAGCAAGGACAGGGTAGATGTGAGAGAGTGTGTGTGTGACCACTACAAACAACTTTGTATATTTAGCTTTGAGAATTGGTGGGGTCATTTCAGGTTTGATATTTTTTTTTTTCTTTTTTGGGGGGGGGAGAATGGTAAACCAATCACATCTTGGAGCTCAGGAACAGACCAGATGATCTTCTAGAGAGTATAAAGTAAAAAGAAGTCCTGGAAAGGTCTGTTCTAGACCTTAATGTGTGTTAGAAAACACAAGTGCTTGTTCATGGGAAACTCTCTTCTCTCTAAGCGCAAACAAGGTCTCAGTGTGAGAAATACGGCTGGCTTGGGATTTTTACTTTCTTTTTACTCTACAACTCAGAACTTTCTTGAGGATGCTGAGAAATAGCTTCACTTAGGCATTTGTATGCAGAAGTTCTGAAGGATTTCATGGCCTCCTTTATGCCCGATGTTAGGCCTGATCAGTATGGAACACTTCTTTGTGTGAAAAAATACGTGCAGTAACCTCGGAGTGGATGTAGAATGTCCAGGGTTCAGATCTTCACTGTCTAAGAGGCTGTGAGGGGTATGGTGATTTACACTACCCAAGGATTTAATCTGTAGCACTGAGCGTATACGAAGGCTGCATCGTTTGTTCCTTATTAAAGCTGAGATATGAATCAGAACTTGTTTCAGAGGGTGAAGTGGGAGGTGTGAGGCTCACATAAAAAATAAAAAAAAAAAAAAAAGAAAAAAAAATCACTGAGTTTATTGTACCACCCTTGCTTCAATGTTACAGTATTAAAACAAAACAAAAGGTGGTACACTCCTCAGGAAGCACATGATTAGCAAGCAGACTTGTACGTGAGGCTATCCCCAAAAGCTTGCCTTCTGTTCCCAGTGCTACTACAGTTTTCTTACATGACCTTGAGCAAAGCACTGAAGCTCCTATCAGCTGCCTCAGTCTGGGTCGCGTGATGAGGTGTGTATACCTCTTACTTCAGCTCTGTTCCTGGCTCTGCCTTGCTATGTATGTCTCTTTAGAGGGGTAGTGTTCTCAAGAACAAAACAAAGAATCCCCAAACCCACAAAACCCCCACAGGACTATTTATTGATGAGGGGTTGATGCAAAGCTAGTATGTCTCTGTGCTTCTCTGAGTCGGTAACATGCAAAACTGATGGAACAGGCTTTCTCAGCAGGCGATGCCATCTTCTCTACCTCTATCAGACCCTTTCCTGAGTCCATGTAAAATCAGAAATATGTCCTTAATTTTTTTTACTGCCTCTTCAGTGGGGCATGTAGTAAATTCTAGCGTTATTCAGAGAGGCTTTGGGATTTATTACTGCTCTCATTAAAAGTCTTTCTTGCCCAGCCTGGTAAATCTATCTGATCAGGTTGTGATGATCTCATTCCTACTGTGACTCATAGACTACTGGTATCCTTCACACCAGCCCCAGATTCTGCTGAAAATGGGAAATTGTCATCTTTGTTTCTCAGTTTTTCTCGTTTCCCCACCACTTTGTTGAGTGAAGTAATACTTTTTCTTCAACCATGCTTTATAAGTGTGTGAAGAATTGTTCCCTAGTTAATGGTCTGTAGATAGAGCATGAAAATTCATTCTGCATTGTGACACACTCTGCAGCTCACTGCCATTGTCTCTGTCCTTGCTCATAGTACTTGTCATGTTCCACATGCTTTTCAAGGAAGGCAGCTAACTTCTCACTGTTTGTGGCAAGCCATGGCATCCAGCAGGACTTTGACTTTGGGAAAGGCTTTGGCCTTGAGGTTTTTTAGACCTTCATCCGTCCCACTCTTTTGATGCCTACTCAAACTACTAGAATTAGGAGCTTCATTGTACTAGTCCTGCTCTCTGGTCTACTAAAGAGATAAGCACCTCCAGAATGTGATTCAGACAGGTGACCCATACCTCTGGAGATGCCTGTTTTTCTTTTCATTCCGCCAAGGCAGTTCAACAAGGTGTAGTGTGCCGCTCCTAAGTTAGGTGATGGATTTACATAAGCTTGCTGGGATGAACCCTGATCTCATACTCTGTGGACTTTGGTTCTGGAGTGGTTTTTGCTATATTTTCACACATGATTAGGGGACTGGAACATCTTTCTTATGAGGAAAGGCTGAAGGAGTTGGGTCTTTTTAGTCTGGAGAAGACCGAGGCGGGGGGATCTCATCAATGCTTATCAATACTTAGAGGGAGGGTGCTGGGAGGATGGGACCGGTCTTTTTTCAGTGGTGCCCAGTGATAGGACAAGAGGTAATGGACACAAACTTGAACATAGGAAGTTGAATCTAAACATGAGGAGGAACTTCTTTACTTTGAGGGTGGCAGAGCACTGGCACAGGCTGCCCAGAGAGGTGCTAGAGTCTCCAACTCTGGAGACATTCCAATCCCGCCTGGACACCACTCTGTGCAACCTGCTCTGGGTGAACCTGCTCTGGCAGGGGGGTTGGACCAGATGATCTCTAGAGATCCCTTCCAACCTCGGGGATTCCATGATAACATCATGCTACAAAATAAAGACGTAGGCTATAGAATTTTTAGTCTGAAATAGCAAATAATTTTCAGTCAGATGTAAGATCTTGTTGCCTTAAATGATTCTCAACTTTTTATTTCCTCTGTTCTCTCTCTTGACTGATTAGGAAAGGAGTATGAGGACCTTTTCTAAGCATGCTTATCTTTTAAACACTCATTCAAACCTCTGAGATAGAGATCCATTTATTTAGTTACTGTATTCTCAAAGGTAAATGTTTGTGTTTGCAGACCACAAAACTTCCTGAAATATCAAACTATTGCTTATATATTCCTATTTCTTATGTTGTATGGCAGGATTAAAGTACCAATATTGACACTTAAAAAAAAAAAAAACAAAACCAAAAAACAAACAAACAAAAAAAACCCCACACCCCACAACGAGAACAAAAAGCAACAGCCAGGACATCTGTCAACAGCATTAATCCACTTTTTGAAGAAAATTACTTATGAGCTCAACTCCTGTCCTGGGAAAAAGACTACTTCAAAGAGATGAGGAAGTGAGATAAAGCTCAGGTTCAGATTGTCAAACATAATATATCCCTATGATTTGATATCATTTGTATACTCAAAAGTCTTGCAGAGCCATGTTGCTACCAGGCAGAGCAGGCACAGTTCTTGGGTTTAGCTCCTCCTTAACATGAGCATCAGGTTTACAGTATATATCCATTGGTGTTTGCAGCAAGCTTAGCTGCAAGATTATCAAACCATGGCCTTCTCTCAATCGCTTTATTCTGCTCATCTGCGTTTCTGTAGTGAGAGGAACCAGCGGCAAGAGATTTCTTTAGAGGCCATATGGCTTTTTGCCATTTGCAGTGGATTTTGGTGAATCCGCTGCTGCCCTCAGGTGAAATGGGAGATGGAGGCAGTCTTTGTCGTGTAAAAGAGGAAAGGATGGATTTGTCTGAAGCTTTGACTGTTCAAAAGAAAGTCGTGTGGGCTGTTTGGTGGCAAGTGGTTTACTAGCAGGGGAGTTGCAGATTTCTGAACGCTGCGGATGATGTATTTATTTTCCAGCCATCATTATCTGATGAAGTACACATCCCGCATACCTTAATGAAGGAAAGACTGATGCTAGGTATCTCTCTTCCACACTTGGATCACCTTGCCTGGGAGAGGAAATAAAGCATATCCAGTTTGAGTCATCCTTGCCCTCCGCTCTTACCATCCTTGCTGAGATCAGCTACAGGGATCCAGTGGGATCTGCTGCAACCCTTGATTGGTTCTTGTGTGTACAGAGCCACCAACCCCACTTAGGAGAAATGCATCTCACTGTTGGTCTAAAGAGAAGGGTTTCTGCACTGTATACAGTGCATGGGTGCTCTAATGTGTTTTGCAGCTAATTTCAGGTTATCCTTTGAACAGCTGTGTGTGGCGGTCAGACTGAATTATAACGCTGCCTGTGAATCCTTTGGTCTCTAGACGTGACTCAAAGGGTAGCCACCAGAAACATAAGAAATTGTACCATGACTCAGGGCAGAGATATTCCTTGCCAAACCAAGGTTCGATTGACTCTAACATACAGCCTGACATAGAGCTTGTGGCTTTGGTCTTATGGTAACGGGTCAAGGCATGACCGGAGGCAGATGGATTTGCATCAAGTCATCTAGTGGCAAAGGCTGCAGTTAATTTTTGGAGTGTCTCTTAAAGGTACAGCTATCCACAAGCAGCCTTCCTGCTGTCGGTGCTGTTTGATCATCTAACAATAGCCTGAGCTCTAGCCATATTTATAGACTATAAACTGGAATCATGATTTGCAAACAGTTGTCGGAGGAAGAGGCAAATATGATACTTGCTAAGCAATGTTTTTCATAGTTCTCTCTGCTTTTCTGTCTTGCTTTGGACCTCATTAGTGAAATGGTCCCTAACCAAATCGTGTTTTTCTGTAAAACGCATGAAATGAGAAGAGGCTTATATTTGACAGAGCTTTTGTTTTGCTTGGTATGTTGTGGGGTCATCAAGCTTAATGTATAACTTTGAAGTTACTTTTTGGAGAGTGATTCTTTGTTAATACTTTGAAGGGTTATCTGGTAAACCTGTGCAAAATATGGAAATGGATGATTATCAGCCACCGAAATAGGGCTGGCTGTTTTATCTGTGGAAAACATGCCCTTTTTTGCAACTTCCTCATTTTAGATGTTTATTACAACAAGACTTTATCTCCTTGGTTTCATATTTTTAAAGTATTGATATCAAGACCTTAAAAACAGTTTGATCCTGAGTGATTTAATGTTATCCACAGCTTTTCTAAGGACAACTAAAGTATAGTTAAAGGTGAGATGATATGCATGTATGGATTCTTTTAATGTGAGTCTATATGTTTGCTTTTGTGTATTACACAGTCTGCCTTCACACAGACTTACAAGACTTGGTGTGTACAAATCTCACACTGTGCTTCTGCTACTTTGCAGAGCACAAATGTACACAGGTTGTGTTCTCATACTTAAAAAATCCTGGCAGAAACCTGTCCTAAAAATTTGATTTACCATGCTGTTTTCCAGTAGCTCTGTGATGTCAGAATAAAGGTATTTCCAGAAGAAAACTGCAACAGAATACAGTTCTAAACACTCTCTGACATTGTCTTGTGCACTGACTCAAGCCAAACTCCAGGAACTTCTCCCAGTATTTCCTGAGATTTTCTTGTGCCGTAAGCTTTAAGAAAATTTAAATGTATGATCGGGCCCTGGCTTTCAAACAACATAATTTGTCAGGAAGAGATTTCCTGTTGCATTACAAGCATTTATCTTAACTCTACAAATTTAAGAGGTTTCTAAAATGAAGTTCCATTAGTTTAGGGAGAAATATGATACTCCTTTCATGTTGGAGATATGAGAGTCCACAAATTCGTCCTGCTTCGGCGTAACTGAAATGCCACCGAAGCCAGTTTCAATATTCTTCCTCACTTCGTCTGGCTTTGTTGGACTGTGAGTTACACTCTAGCTTCCTTGTCTATGTATGAAGTATTAGCTAACAGGTTGCCTGCTGTTATGAAGCACTTCAACAGCAGAGAGGGTATTATACTGTGTGGTTGGTAGTAAGCATTAATGCAGATATGCAAAACGTGTCTAAACAATGCCCTTGTGCCTGAGAACTGAGGAGGTGGGGTGCTATTTTGGAGGGTAGCAACGTAGAGATACACATTCCTTGTTTCTTTCCGCTGTGCTTGCTTTTGGATTTGCTTCTTTGTGGGTTTCTTGGACAAACCTTTGAACTATAGGGAATACAATTAAGCATTCATCTTCATTTGATTAATTTGGATTTTTTGCATTAAATGGTATGTTGCAAAATGCTTCACGAAAAGGACCTACTCCTGAGAGGTGTTTGGCATACCTTAAAGGAGGAAATTCTTTTAATAGACTCCTGGCCAAGGAACTGACCAGATCCTCCCTTGTTCTTCTTAAGGGAAGAGGGCAAACTTTGGGGTCGTAGCTATTCAGTGATGAAAAACTGAACAGGAAGATAGGAATACCAGAATTCTAAAATCACTGTGCAGCCTCCAACAAGGATTTTTCTGGGAATGAAACTCCTAAGTTAGTGTTACTTATGAAAATTCATCATGATGGTCTGATTTTTAAAGGAAAGAATGTTAAGAGGTTTGAGAGGTAGTGTTCATGCAATGGTGTAAATGGGTAAGATATAAGAGTGCTGTTATTAATGCTAAGAGTTTATATGAATACCTATTGCACATATCTCTCAGCTTTGCAAGCTATTTTGGAAGGGCCATCTCTTCTTTAGTAGGAAGTGTCATATTTTGATAAAAACAAAACAGAAAAAATGGGTTTCTTTTTTAAATGAAGGACGTCCTCGTTTAATGAGGCTTGAAGTGTTTACAGGTGTTTCCTCATAAGATCAAATTTAGTGGCCCCAGGGAGTTGAGATTCTCATAAGGCAGGAGCAAACACTCAAGTTTTGTATTTTAAAAGTGTTGCACATTTAAAGGGCCAGGCAGACATGGTGTGTGGGCTGGTTGAGTCTAGCTGAAGTGTACAGAGCCAATAGCTATGCCATCTGAAGCAGCAGAACACTGTCTTATGTAAAACAAGACCCTCCTTAGGGCCACAGAAGGTCAAAATCTTGCTAAAAGACCCCATGTTTTTTCTGCTGTACGACCTTTTGACCTAATTTTGCAAATATATGGTAAAAGTCCCACAAGTGGCAGGTTGCGGGTTTGATTGATTGTAAAAATACGTTTTGGTGATGTTGAGTACCCTTTTGTGCATAATATCTTCCAGAATTCACTGCTCTTGGAGGAACCGTTTAGCATCATGAAGAACAACATAGAGCAAGGGAAAATATAGAAGTGGTTGTGGTTGGAGGATGTGATGACATCACAGGGTTCAGCGGGAACATGGGGCTTTTAAAAAGCTGAAAGAAACATCCTGACAGTCAGTTATCACATCCCCGTAAAGGAGTCAAATACACGTTAGCTATTAAAAAGCCAAGCTATCTTCATCAAAGAGAAAAAAAGACTCCATCCTGACACAGAATATGCACTGGCAAAAATGTAAGTGAGCTCTGATTTGTTTTTCATAGCTGTGATAAAAACTGAAGATTGTAATGAATGAGTAAATATTAGCATAGCATGGGAGACAATAGTCATGAAGAGATGCATGGCTTAAGAGAGGCAAATGATAAGGCATGATGCTAATTTTCCAACAGGGATATTAACACACGGCGGCATTGCTGCTTTGTTGGCATTCATCACTATGAATCAAGTGGAAGACTATGATTCATAAAAACAATAACAGGATGCAGGTATTATATCAAAGGTTACAGTGGTTACATACCAGAAAATTTTCCTTTTTAAAAGTGAAACCTGTGAGAAATCTTATTTCTGTGCCTTTTTTGATATGTACTTTTTTCAACTAATAAAAAAGATAAGGAACAAAGCAGTTGAGGGCAATACAGTTATGACTTTACAGGAAATCAGTTTTCTTGTTTTCAAGATCATTTCACTCCTCTTGGCCCACCTTTGCTCGAATAGTTTACTGATCATAACACAGGTAGGTGTTTGCTTCTTGAAAGTTTTTTGTTCTCACTCTATGGATCTGTAGAGGATGCTCGTTTTTGCCACTGTGCTGCCATCCTTTGCTTCACCACGCTGTTCCGTTAACCTGGAATAATACAATATACCCGAATGGAAGAAGCTAATTTCTTAATGTTTGCCAGTGACTTATCTCATACGGAACTAGCAGTAATCTTCTTTATATAACAGATTTTGTTGTTCAGAGGTTAGTTTACTATGCATATGCGTTTCTGAGCTTATTAGCAGTTAAGTCTGTTTTCTCTGTTGCGCATTTCTCCTGCTTTTTTTCAGTTGAAGGTTTTGGGAGCTCAACTGTATATTTGCAAAAATTATAGTGTAGACTGTAACGTCCTGTAGCAAGAGGCACTGGCTGCTTATTCAATCATGTTTCAATTTGTATGACAAGTACTAAGCAGCAAGCAGGAGCACTATGGCAACGCACCTTGTTTCCCCCTTTACCTTGTGTTGTTTTCAGAATCAGTAGGTATATGATGTGGAGCACACAGCAAGATGATTAGGTTCAAATCTTGCATCTAATCTTCCATCTCAGAAGTCCATTAATGGTTTGTTTGGGTTGGGGTTTTTTCTGCAATGACAAAGCAATATGAACAATTTGATGTTTTAGGTAGAACAAAATTGGTAACTGAACTGGTATTTTTCCTTTGCGTTTTTAATTTGACGTGTGCAGTGTTTTCAAAGTTAAGCAGGAATTACAAGCCTATGTGAGAAGAGATCAAAATCTATATCTTAGTGTCAGCCATTCCCTGTTGACAGTTTCTAGACATGACAACTTCTGGCCAATACCTGCCTGTCCCTCCAAGCCCCCTGAGCATCTCAAGACTTGACTCTCCTGTTATAGCAATGCTTCCCGGCTGTTTTGAAAGCCTGCATGAGACGTAGTAACTGCCTTGATTTTGACTAATGTTGCTGAGGAAATCCTTTTCACATCGGTCAGGTAAAACAGCCAGTGCAGCGGCCAGACTTCTCCCTAACTCCTGGGCAGGTTGCTAGAGCAGCCTGGCATGACGCTTACTAAAGGGCCTGAGGGGAAATTTCTGTAGGTGGCTCCTGGCTGAGTCTGTGCTCACTATTGGCATTGGCTGTCTTTGTCTACTGTGTCATTGCATGGTTAGGGTTCCTTTTTCCAACATGAAACTGTTATCTTATTAACCCTGCTTCTTTTCTACACCATTACAGTAATGAATTATGTGCTTTGGCTTTGAAGGTAGACAGGAAGAGTATTCTAATGACTGGGATGCAGGCAGCTTGGGTGCAATTGACCTGCTCTCCCGGAGACCTCTTGCACGTCTGTAGGTAGGTTGCTCAGGTCAGTGCAGGTATTCAGGTGCCAGGTCCAAAAGGCTTCAGTGGAAGTTAGATTTCTTATTATCTCTGTGAGTCTTCATTTGGTGCCTCTGGTGCACCTATATTTCCTGTTAGTGTGACCAGCTGTGGCCTCAAGTTTCCTGCACCATCTGGCTCAAACCACCTGTGACCACATGGATATCCCAGTGCCCACATGTGAGTGATTGGCTTGCTCTGAAGTACAGATTGATGCAGAAGTAGTGTCCAGAGAACTTGATGTGTGCTTGCATGAGCCCTAGGTTAATGTGAGAGTGTGAAAGCCCTGCTCTGCTCTGCTCCCTACCTAGGAAATAGGAGGAACTTCCCTCTGCCATGCAGAGACTTTCAGTACAGTTAAAACCAAATTACTTACTCAAGTATTCTGGCAAAAGGGCATCCTGGATAGATGGGCCGTAAATCTGTGTGGAGTTCTAGGGGGTGGGTGAAGCTTCTCCCCGAGTATGGGACAAAGCATCCCATATTCAGTGTAGAAACAAATGGCTCTAATCCTGACAAGAGCAACTGTTTTGTTTTGCGCACCTGTGGTACTGTGCTGCCAGGCAGCCAGGTAAATGATACCTAGGCTGACACCTAGCCACGCACTCCCAGGAATGGATGTCAGGGTTTGACATTTCTCACCCTGCAGGTAAATTACTTCCCCTTGGTCTAAGATGCTGTGTTATGGAGTAACCAGATTAGAGAGGCGTATGACCGCGTATTGGGGAACGTGTAAGAGAGACTTTTATCCCTCTTGGGATCTGTCAGAGACAGCAGGGATTCTGCAATAACTGAGCCAGTAGGAAGGCAAAGGGAGGGGCAAATGGAAACGCTGGTGAAAGTCAACTGGAGTCAGGCATTAAATTTCCTAAGGCTTCTTTGCAAATTTCATAGTATGAACCTGGTTTCTGGAGGAGATGGGATTAAAAAATAAGACAATTATTAAGTCCAACTTCACATGCTTAAACAACAGGATGACTAGGGGATATGGGGGTACAGGTAAGTTATGTACTGTTACAAAAGGGCACACTGGATACTAAAGCATTCCTATGTTACTGGTACAGAGTTGGTTCCGCAACCGGAGCTGCATTTGCAATTCTGGTCAAGCGCAGGGCCAGCTTGAAAGCAAAGGCAGAGGGAGACACTTTTGTTTTATCTTTATCTGTGTGAAAGGAGGCTACATGGAAGTCCTGGGAACCTCTTCCATCAGAACACCTTTACTTGGATTAAAATTGGGTTTTAGCAAAATAGGAGCTTTCAAAAGGAACGGTACTATTTCCATACAATTTCCCCAGTTTTATTTTTACATTTTTATTTAAAATTAAAACCAAACAACAAGAAAAAACCACCAAAGAACAAAAATTCTCCCAAACTGAAAGCCCAAGAGTGACACAAGAACTCGTTTAAATAGGTGTGACCTCACCAGAGGGCATTTCTCATGGGCGCTTTCTGAATGGTAATTTTCCACTTCTTCAGGGGACCCTTCTGTGGAAAGCCCTGCAGGAAAAGAAGGAAAACTAACAGACCCTGCCCTCAGCTGCTATGGTCAGAGGCTCTTGTCCTCCAGGCAGTCTTGCATGGCTGACCCTGCGCACTGGAAATCGTTCCCTCAGGGTCACGGTGCAGTGCACTTCTCTGCAGGAGTGGGGCCCAGAGCTTCCGCTCAGCAAAACCCCAGAGAGTGTCTCAGCCTGAAAGCATCCCCTCCCACGGCAGAAATGAAGTGACTGGTTGGGGGCTTCCCAGCTTTTGGCAGGATTCCGCTGAATGGAAGCAGGCCTGCTCTGCAGCCCAGCAACCCTTGAGGGATGGGAAATTTCCAATGGGCAGCACCAGCTACTTTCCTCTTACGTGTCGTTATCCAGATAGATACCTCATGTTGTATTTTGAAAACAAAATGAATGTACCTTTCATGCAAATGGTTTCTGTTATGAGAGGGTATGCAAGCAGGTTGAAATTCTGCAAGAGTTTCACATTTAGGTGATGCTTTTGGCTAGGTCAAATTGCTTTGGACGCTCAACTCCTGTGCAGTCCAGCGTGACTTCTGCTCATAAGGCAGCTAATTAGCTGTTCCACCGACTGCTTGGATTCACATGCAACTGAGCTATGTGAATTTGAACCTTTGAAAAGCTCTTCCCAAATGCTTTTTAAGCGCATAAAGCCTTTTCTCCCCGCAACAGATGTAGGGCTCTATACAGCCTTTCTGAAAGTATCAGATAACAAGACTGAGAGGTGAAACTGCAATGTGCTGCACCTTGTGAGTTTTAATTTTGGTAAAACCCCACTGGGAAAGATGGATAGTGTGAAAGTTGAGCCCATCCATGCTTTACAAAGCAGGTGCAAGGCTCTACGAATGACCACATAAGCAATTCAATGGAAAGCTTGCATTACTAAAATGGAAAGAGTATTACAGGCTGGGAGGAATTAGGAGGTGCGGGTGAGACTTATGGTTAAGACACTTTCTGTCTATCTCAGCTTCCCCTTTGTCATAGGGGTTCTCTTGTTCTGAAACAGATAATTTTTAGTAGCCCTCACGGCTACATGGCCAATGTATCCAACTCCTATTTGCCACTTGGAAGCTTTGTTGTTTGGTTTGGTTTTTTGTTTTTTGGTGGGTTTGTTTGGGGATTTTGTATGTTTTTTGTTAGAATAATCAAAGAAGCAGGGATTACTAGCCAGCCTTTCATGTTGTTTCCCACCAGTCTTCAGATCTCCCCTTGATTTTGTTTCTATCCAGGTGGAAAAATACAGAGTTAACATTTTGTTTGCCAGTCTCCAACACTTTCCTTGTGTCAGAACAGAATGTGGGTTCTGTACAGTGCTCTTCTAAATTCCACTCATTTAGACCTTCCGGAGGTGTGAAGGAGAAATTTTTTAAAAGGCCAGTAGTCAAAAGCATACCATGTTCCCAAGAATGGCTTAGGCAGGGTACAAGGGCACATGGATCTGCTGGAATCTAAGGCTACTTTGATTCTTGGCTATCTTCCAACTGCAGATAAACACCTGAAAATAAAGCTACTGGGCATAATTCTGAAATATACTACTGTCAAACTACTACGTTTCACTGACTGGTAGTTACAGTGCCATGTAAGAGAGCAGAAGGAGACCTAGTCAAATGCTGCACTGAATTGTTGGTAAGCAAGTGAAATATTTAGTCTATTGATTTAATTATGCTCAGAACCCTCCTGAGTTCATTTCCTTATGCTGAGCAATGAACCATCACTTGGCTCTTTTGCTCATGCTCTAAGTTCTTCTGTTTATTGTAGAGCAGATTCTCTGCCCAGATGTTTGCTTAGTACTTTGCATTTAACTAAATCTTTATTGAAATACCCACCCATAGTGCGACAGTACAGTCAATAATCCACTCCAGTCCAGTTCTCCTTATCAGGGTTGTCTACAAAAAATAATGGTAAGGGTTCAAAGGAGATTTGGGATGTGTCAAATGCATAAAAAGAGCTTCATGTTCAGGCTTTCCAATGGGCCTTGACATGTAAACCTGGGGCCTTGAGACATATCATTTTAGATGGAAAGGCTACTGACAAGATAATGAAGCAAGCAATAGACAAATGGAATACAGATAAACATTTTCTGAGTTGTTTCATGATTTATTTGGCAATCATGTACACACAATTTTGGGTCTGAGCACAGTATGGCAGGTTATCCATTCTCGGGGCTAGCCAGAGAATGTATTAGTCAGGTCTGTATTAGTCAGTTTAGGCCAGGTACTCGGGACCTGGTACTTACTAGCCACCCAAACCTGTTACCGCTGACACAACTCACTGAGATGGATTTTGGTAGAAATAACTGACTTTTGTTTCCAAGGGCATGAGTTGCAGATGGGTCACTTCAGAGTGTTTCACTTTTGACTGATCGGTCATATCAGTTAAAACAGGGACACACCCTGGAGGATGCTGAGGGCTAGAGATGAAGTTGAAATGAAGAACCTTTCTCCCGAGTGACTCCCTGCCATCAGATGCTGTCTGGGATCTTGAACAGTTAAATGAATTTTGGTGCTTTGTCTCCCTGCTCCGGACTTACCACAAAGCACAGACAAAGACAGACCAGTCTGTTTTTTCACTCTTAGTAACATATTAAGGGAAACTGTGTAATTAGCCAGCATATAGGTACAGGGGTCATCATCTCTGGTTGTGACCCTCATTCTACAACGCACTTTAAGCCTCCCAGCTGGATGGCTATGCTCGAGGGAGCACAGAGACCTGAACAAATATTAGACTATTTGCTGCCTTACATAAATGGGTATTGGTGTTGTGATTAGAGTCAAAGCATCCAAGCTCTGGCAGTTGCCATGAGAATGGCTGCAGTTGGATTAGCTTTCCAGCTCCACCTAAATACCCCTGTGGGGATTGGCAGGTTGTTGTTGTAAGAGCGGTACAAACACAAGAAAATCAAAAGGAATAAAGACTGGTCTTCTGGTTGCATAGATTTCTAAAGTTCTGAGTTTTCAAGGGGAATCTAACTGCCCAAGGACTGCAGATCCTTCTTTTGCAGGGACTTCTAAAATCACTGAGAACTGCTTTTGACAGTTCTGTTAAAGCATTTACCCATGGGCAGTTGAACAACTTTGCAGATCTACCAATTGGATGACGGTTCCCTCAATTTTGCACAGGAATCCTGGCTAAGAACCAGACTTAGGTTTCCTTGTCTTTCCTTGCTGATCCACTACTGTGAGTGGTTAGATAGACTGGATGTAAATACAGGGGGAGCTGATTAAACAATTCTCATATGAAGGATTGCCTGTGTAGCTGTTAAGAGCTACGTTTTATCAAAGTGCTTTTCACAGTGATCCACGATGTACTGTGGAACATTATTAATACGACAAAAGCAGCTGTTTCAGTTCTGATGGCAGCTCTGATCACACAATTCATTTCCAAAGCAGCAACAGACCCACAATAGTTTTACTAGCTTTAATACTTTAAAAAAATTTTTTTTGAACGGTTCTGAACCTGAAGTCAATGTAAATGCAAACAACCATGACAAAATATTTAATCCCTTGCTAAATGAGCATTGATATCTTATTGTAAAAAGATTTTGATTACAGTCTAAGCATCCAAATACTATATACAAATCTAAGCCACTCTTTTCTTGTTATTAGCCAAAGTTCACTGTGTATGATAAAAACGTCAGCAGCTGCCTAATGTAATTTGGTCTTCAATATCCAAGCCAGAAACTCACCAGTTTGTTAATTGAAATCTACATTTTTCTTGTTATTCAGGAGTTACTGTTTGCCTTTTGGTGTTACTGCAAATAAGAAAAGTTTTCTATTGTATTTCTTGTCAATTCTTTATTATACTGGAGGTGAAAAAAGAAAAGAGAAAAATATTTACACTGTTAATGCTGATCAATTGATAAGCTTATCACATGTCAGTGTGTGAGCAAAAAAACAGTAAATCTTCTGAAACAGTGACAAGTGTCATTTGTTGTTGCAGGCAGGTAGTCGTGCAAACTTAAAGATTAGCAGTGTATTTCAAACTGAAAATTGGCCTGACGGGAAATCATTCTGACTTGTTTGAAAGGATGAAGGTTTAAACTGATCTGCAGTTCATGTGTGTGTGAAGGCCAGTGGTGCTAATATGAAGTTTAGTGATCTGAAACTTGTCATGCTTCAATGCTTGCAGTCTTCCAACAGCTGTTTTGCCATTATCTTCCCTCCAATTTTGGCAATGGTTAAATAAAAACGTAGAGGAAGAAGCATTTTGAAGTTGCTTGGTTTAATTGCTTGGCAATGTCTTGGTATGCTTTCCCTGTCTGATCTTTTACTCAGACCAGCGTTTCATGGATGCTATTACCAAGCAGTATCTCTCAAAAGACTGTATCTGCATGTAGATGCTGTACTGACAAATATCATGCAAAAATGGGATACTGTTGAGCTACATGCTCTGAAGCGTGTTCCTGAAGCTCTTGTCAGCCCTTGAGCTGGGGTTGGAGCTGCTGCCCGAAAGCCAACAGCAAGATCCTCATTGGCTATGCCTGCTACGTTCAGCACAACTTGGATTCACACTCAGCAGGAAACCTTGTATTTTTTCTGAGGTGCAAACCTATTGGCAGAGGGGTAACCAATGTAGACAGATAAGTGTATTGACGTTAACAACAATGCTAACAGAGTTGTCAAATCTTCATCCAGAGTCCACTGAAACTGGCAACCTTCAGCCTTGTCTGTGCAGTCTGGGTGCTTTCAGGCTGAGCTGCAGAGTGGTCTGGAACCAAACATCATTATGGACTTTCTTCTGTTGTCATTTGATACTTAGAGCTAGTGGGACTGCTGCATTTGGTAGCTTTTCATTAGCTGTTACGTTATCCAGGCACTTTGAAAGATTACTCAAAAGTCTTCAAGGTTTGTGCAAGGCTTTTGTAGACATTCAACAAATACAGTAAGTGATAAGACTGATGAAAGGCATGTAAGTGTATACACACACCATGGATTTGTAAGGCAGCCTGACAAAAGCATTGCAATGAGCTAAAATATATTTACACGTAGGAACTATTGCAAAGCTTCCTACTGGTTGGATTAGATTCCTCCTCTTCTTTCTTGGTTTCTGATGCTTCATACTGCTTCAACTTAAGAGAGCAGTTGCAAATCAAGATCCGGTGCCTATTAAGGAACAGCATATGGCTGTTCTGCGGTCCTTGAATTGTATGAGACAAGCAAGAACACAGTGGGCACTTGAGCACACGTGCTGCTATTCCTTTTATTTGTTTGAACAGAATTTGGGCATGCAGACCTTAGTGAATTTGCAGCTCATGACTTAAAAATATAATTGAAACTTGGTCCACACCAGGCTTCGTAGTTTATTAAGACAACCCTGGTATAAGGAGTTGGAGGCTACTAAATCCAAGTACTTCCTTTACAAGGGTGTTTTAACTGTCATTATTTCTCAAAATACTTTTATTTTTAAATTATCATATTTCTTTTACTTTATGAAGAATTGTACACTGAAGCCAAAAGTCATTTTGCTGTGGTTTGTCTGTAATGCTCAGACCTGGTAGACTCTTGAACAGTGGAAAAGCAGCTGTTCTAGCATTATTTTTATTTCTGGAGGTCAGCTTGGGGGAACTGAAATATGTTCTGCAGACTTTGGGTTTTTTTCTTCTTTTTTTTTTTTTCTTCTTTTTTTTTTTTTGGTTACTCTGCTTACACCGGAAACTCTGAATAGATATATTTGTCAGCTTTTACAGTAAATTTCTTCTTTCCCATCCCCCAAACCTGGAGCCAGAAACTGCCATCCTTCCCCACCCTAATTCTGCAAGGAGGCCCTCTGAAATCGGTGTGATGACTTGAGGATAAGATACTACCCAAGAGGTACAGTTCTGCTTCTCACGCAAGCTGTAGCAGAGCTCATATTTGCTTTGGAGGAGTTGATGTTTTCATGCAGTGTAAAGAACAGGAGCAATGTCTGACTCTGAAGAGCTTTTCAGTAAAGTACAAATAAGTTCTAAATGTAAATAAAAACCTTATAAGACCAAGAAAGCACCTTTGTGATGGTCTTTATTTCAGACCTTCTGTCTAGTATTCAGCTCCTTTTCAGAATTCTCAGTACAGGTCAAACCACAGCATTTTTTAGTAGTCTATCATTTCCACTCAGATAAATTAATACCAATTAAATTTAAACAGCAAAATGTGAACTGTATGGAAAGTGGGTGCTTGGACGCAGAATTGTTAATTTACAAAGCCACAGGATTCATGAGAATGCAAGGAACCCAATTTAAAGTCCCACAAAGAATGTCCACAGAAAGCAAAGGTAGATCAGGCAAAGGCTGAAAAGTCATCTTTTCTTCAGCTACTATTTTAAAGCAAAATATTTTCCCCATATGCATAAAGGTAACAAAGACAACAGTTCAACACATAAGTATAGTGCTGCATGGTACCAAAAGTATTTATAATGGCTGATCAAGATTTCATGATTAAATGGTAGTGATCCAGAAAGAGTTAATGGTAGAGCAAAGTTGAAGGGAAAGTAGTAGTTCATTTTTTTAAAAAGAAATTAAAGCATAAATGTTTATTCTGTTAAATATTTTTTGAGGCTGACTTACAATGTCTGTGTTTAGACTCAGTTTTTCTCCCCCCAGAAATGTGTAACAGAAACACCGAAGTGTGCATATAATTGCATGTAACAGGGAGAGATGAGCAGAAGAATAATGATTCATTGTGTTCTGTGATACGAAGCACAGAATGTCAATCTGAATAAATGCTTCCTGGGTGGAATAACATTTCAAGTTTAAGATTTGAGCTGGGTATCCACCTGTACTTCATAAAACCAAAAGCCAGTTGCGATCTTTAGAAATGGAAAATTATCAATTAGCATATTTACAAATCAAAGTGCAGTCAAAAGGGGCAGGTAGCCACGACTGCTATCAGTGGCTTTACAAATATTGGGCCTCCCTGAGCTTTGATATCCTCTGGTTTTCTTCTGCTATCAATTGCCTCCAAATACTTCATCTAAAATATGGGTTGATAATATTGGCTTCTGAAGAACTGTGCTTCCTCTGCTTTCACTTGTCGCAAGGCTTTGTGATAGGCCTTTTTAGCTGGCCATAAGCCTTACTTTTCAAAGTGGATCAGACTTTATGGGTATAAGCTCTGAGATGTGTTGTCAATATAGCTGCCTGCAAAACCGTGTCATGTCCCAGCTCACCAAGTTATAAACCTCCTGGCCAGGCTACGAGCAAAGCTCTGTTTGGAACAGAAACATGACTCTGGTCCAGGGTGGCACTTAAGTGTACCTGCCTGTTCTCAAAGGCTATGAGGTATGCGTGTCAAACTGGTGATGAGTTAAATGGCTTTCCAAATGAGAATGCTTTTCTAATTTGTGTTGCGGTTGTAAGTCTAAGTACAGAATATGATGTATTTCTGTGGAATATCTAATCTCTATTTTATGTAGCTACCTGGCTGGGAATTATGTCATAGACTAGATATCTATAACCAATCTGTGTTATATGGCTATTGGGTATAGTCAGTCTGATTTGTCCTTCAGGTGGATGTAAATTGCTGCACTACAGATCAGTGGCACTGAAGCAACATAAAGCAGATACACACAAGTGGAGTCAGGAGGAATAAAATAAACACACTATTTTTGTGAGAAACCTAAAGGAAACAGAATTTCAGGCTCAAGGATTAAGGAGGGGGGGAAAAAAAAAAAGTAGAACATCACAATTATCACACTGAAACCTCACTGAAGGCAGCAGAACGAAAGGTTTAGTCCAGAGACAGTCAGAGGAAAATCAACATGTTTGTTGCCTCTCTTGATTTTTGGTTTTTGTCTACCTGGTTGGTAAGTTTTGAAGAGGGATGCCCTTTTCTACCTCCCTTCAGAGTGTGTGGCTCACCACTACTGCTCTCATTTCGCACATGTATAAAACATCCCCATAAGGAGGTGGAGGTCTGTCGATAGCTGTTGCTTTTAGGAATGGAATGGAGCATTATCCTTTGATTAACAGCAGCAACCCCTTTTCTGTGTACAACATCCTCCCTAGCTTTCCATAAGCGTTTAGAGCAGTATGGCTATTTATTCAACAGCACACATTCATTACACCCTGTGCCTGACAGGACACAGCTTCTGCAGACCATAAAGACACCTGCAAGCGCGGCAGGGAGACTGCCAGCTCTGGCTTCCAGACCATCCTGTCTGTGAGGCCTGCACAAGCTCTCATGCTGTGAATTATCTATGAATGCTCTTTTGGAAAAGAAAAAAAAAAAAAAAAAAAAAAGGGGCTGAGTTCTGAGTTTCTCGGTATTGCTGCAGCTATTTAACAGCTGGCGGGAATTGCAAGCATACTTCTTTCAGGTTAAGGTTGTCCTCACGAACCATCTGTGTGATCACAGTATCCAAGCAGCAGAGGTAGAGAGAAGGCCTGTGCTATCTAACGTCGTGTATGGGCCAACAGACATTATTAGTTAAGTAAGAAAATGTTTATTATGAGTCCAGACTTCAGCCACATTGGCTAGTAGAGCCCGCAGGCAAACAGGCTGCCATGGCGATTTTGGCCCAGGGCAAATGACAGAAAAGGAAAATAAATGTCACCTGCATTTTTTTTGTTCTCAGCTTCTGCTCCAGAACAGCAGCCACAGCCTCGCCCCTATCAAGGTGTCCGTGTGAAAGAGCCGGTGAAGGAGCTATTGAAGAGGAAACGGGGAAATGTTCATAATGCTGGTGCAACGGCAGCTACAACGGTAGGAGAAAAAACAAACACAGACGGAAAATTCTTCCTCAGTAGCTAAATGATTGACCAACCCTGGCACCAGTTGGCAATACTTTGGCAATAAAAGAAATCTTTGCATCTCTAAAACATTTTGAAGGCAATGCAGCCTCATGTTACCTGGAGATACCATTAAACAGATCTTTAATTTAGGGAGAGTGCCTTTGGGGTGCTGAGCACCTTCAATCGCCACTGATTTAATGGAAGGGGGAAAGTGCTTTGCACTTGGCAAGATCTAACTCCTAGGAACAGAAAGTGGCTTGGAAGTTAAGCAGCTTGTTCAAAAGCACAAAAAGAGATGAGCCAGAGCCATCCTTGGCTATCTGCTTCTTGGTTTCAGCCCACCTCTATCTGTCCTCTCAGGAGGAAGCAGATTGACTGGATCCTCCCTGAAGAGGAATTCCCTCTGCAACACAAGGTTTAAATACTGTTTAAGGCCCTCTTGAGGTGAAGGGACATATGTGGACTTTGGTTAGATCTGCGGACAGGGCTGGGGTTTCGTGTGGTGGCTGCCAGGCTCAGTTCTCCTGGCCCCTCTGTAGAAGCAGGTGGGAACATTGAGGCACTGACATTGAAGTAGTAGCTGATAATCAGCTGATAATAGCTAATATGCTCTGTCCCTCAGTGCTTCTCAGAGGGGATTGAATTTAATGCTTATGGTCTTAATCCCTGGATATTTTTCTTCTCTCTTCTAGGTTGTTTTGCCCCATCAGCCGCTTCCTTCCTATTCGTCAATGGGTAACGTTTCCCTGATTTTCTAAGTGTTTGTCAGCCCTGCCACAGGGAGGGCTAATGCTGAACTGGGCTTTAATCCTCTCCTGTTTTTTAGGCCAGCCTTGCATTGATATGGATGTTGCTGCCTCTGCCTTGCCAGTCACAGATGAAGGAGCACTCTGTTCTGGCTGGATCTCCCAGCCCTCTCCCACATCCTTACAGCCTTTAACTCAGTGGACCACTTACCCCGATTATGTGTCCCATGAAGCAGCCAGCTGTCCGTACACAGCAGATATGTATGTTCAGCCTATGTGTCCCAGTTACACACTGGTTGGACCTTCGTCTGTTCTGACTTATACTTCTCAACCGCTGATCACCAATTTTGCAGTAAGTCAAAAATACCTCTGTATAAATGACAGCAAATTCCCTGCCTTCTAGCAAGAGCCATGGCGAGTGCTGGATGTAAATAGCATAATTTATTTAATTACTATAATGTTTTGTGCCTTTACATCCATGCCACATACTTGTTCTGGCACTGGTGCTGTCTGCACTGTGCTGGACACCAGTATGGTTTGAGTGGGACAGAAAGTTGTGGTTGCACTGAAATCAGGCATACTTCACTGGCTTTTCCCCAGCTCTCTGCACTCCGCCAGACTTCCCATGTTAAACTCATACACTGTTATTTGCTGTTGTCCTGGGAAATAAGTCATCTCTCATCAAGTCAGCAGCAGGGCTGCCACTGCCCTGAGTTCGTTGAAGTCTGTGAACAGTTATTAACAGGAGAACACTGTTTGCAGCTCAGGGATAATAACGGCGAATGTTACATTTAGTGTTGTCAGCACTTCCAACTTTACTGAGTGGATGCACATTACAGTCAATAAATGCTGTTGTCTGGACAAGGACTATGGACACAGTCCCACCAGAGACCTAAGCAGTATCCAGGAGATTCTTCACTATTTAATTCCAAACTTTTTTTAAAAAAAAAAAAGAAAAGTAAATGGGATTACAGGAAACACATCCACCAGGTGGAGCAGGAAGAATAACTTGGCAACAAATTTCTCAGAAATTGCTATTTGAAGGTGGAAGCTCAAGGCCAAAATAGCACATAAAGATAGCAGAACATTTGGTTTCAGTTTGGACAGAACCTGTTTGGCTGACCCAAGAGGATTTGCTCTTCCTTAGAGAAGAAGGGCAGAGAATTCTGTTTCAATTGAAGTCAAGGAGCTTATTTTCCTTTCAGCGTTTCTGTTCGGCTGCTGAAACTGACACACCAAATCAACAAAGGCCCATGCCTGCGACCTGCAGCCTCACTAGTGAGGAAGGGCTGTCGTTTCAAATGTGGCTCTGCCTTGGCTAACAGGGGCTGGTCAGGGGCGGCAGAGGCCAGAATACGCTGCTGTCAGCCTTGCAGCAGCAAAGTTGTCCCCATACATTCAACTTGCAAGAGAGACTGCCAGTTTTCAGCACAGGGTGTAACTGTCTCGTGGGCTTTACAGTGAGGGTGGAAGTGGGAACAGAAATTTAGAGGGAACTTGACATGAGTGTGAGCTACTGGTAGCAAGCACCTGGGACACCCACAGCCACCGGTCTCATGGGAGCCAGCGTGGGAAAACTGTCGCACTAGTATAACACTTTACCCAGAGACACAGGAAAAGGGATGTTAAAAGTGAGACTGAGCATCCTTAGTCTGTCGTTTTGTGTCCTCCCCCTGACCCACCTGGCCAGTTGTTTTATTTTGTTTTATTTCTCTTCTATTTTAACAGCCCCGAAGCACCACCCCTGCTGTAGTGCCTCAGCTCGAGGTGACAGATCAGCAGCCACCTCTCACGTATTTCCCATGGGCACAGCCCCTCTCTGCACTGCCAGCCTCCACTTTGCAGTACCAGCCGGCTTCTTCCACACTTTCCGGGACGCAGTTTGTGCCCTTGCCAATCTCCATTCCTGAACCAGCCCCCCAGGAGCTGGAGGATGCCAGACGAGTCATCGGCACACTGCCCATTGAGAAGCTTCTTCTAGAAGATGAAGACAATGATACGTATGTTTTAAACCATGCTCTCTCTGTTGAAGGGCTTTAAATTGCACATCTGGGGCCTGATCCTCACCTACTCAATACTCCACCTGGCACCACAGTGAGTTTTGAGTACAGAGGAAAAGCACGCTGGGGGGTGGGGTGGGAACTTTACTTGCGATTTTGGTGTCCACCTCTAGCCTGCCATGACTTGTGTATTGTGTGAAACTTGCTTTGTCCTGGGGCCCAGCACAAGGTTTATCTGCTGTTACAGTCCCTGCTACCTGTGCCAGGCAGGGTTTTGATACCGCATAGTTCTTGTGCTCAGCATCAGCACCAGGTGACTTTCATCATCAGACACGTGGCATGGTCTCAAATTAACATACTATAATGCAGCCGTAGCCAACTGTAGCATTTGTTGAGGGTGCACCTGCCTCTAAATATTGGCAAGACCTAGTTCAATAGGACTGCTTTCCAGAGCTCAGTGTAAATGCCTTCTTTGTGTGTCTTTGCCCTGTCCGTGGAGGATCTTCTGTCTGATCTAGGCTGCTAGAAAACATTTTGGGGGCCTAAATTGACATTTTTCTTTCCTAAATTGAATTGCTCCTTTGGAAAATAGGAAAATGTAAATGTAGTTTTGTTCTACTGCTGCATGTAGGTGCATTAGTCTGAAGACAAAATGTCAGTATGGCTGAACTAAATGCTAGTGCAGTCAGACATCCCTATTTACAGAGCAACGCAAAATAGCCTAGGTGAAAGTTTTGAGTTTACGCAAAGGTGTATCTTGAAGGTCTCACCTTGTCTGCCATTGGAAGACAGCCACGCAGCCGTGGGACACTGGTTTGGAGTCATGGTCTTTCATCTGCAGAATGTTTTTTGACTCTAAAATATCAACCTTCAAGACGGGGGGCTGATTTTGTGTCTGGCTGGTAATGCTGCATGTTCTACCAATGGACAGATCCTGGTCCCACTGAAGTCACCGGGAGTTTTGCCGGAGTCAGGATTGCAAGGCATGGCCCTATATCAGGAGATCATGGAGAAGACAGGGTCTTCCAAAATCTGGACTTCAGTCTAACAGGAATTCATGGCATTACTACTAGCCAGCAACACTTTTGTCTGTTCTGTAGCATTTGAGTGTGAAGTCAGTGATGTCGTGCTGAGCCAGGGAACCTTAGTGACCTCTCTTGTGCTTTACTGCTATGGAAAGTTTCTCTGTGCTGTAGTCTCCCAGGCCCGCAGGAGCACATGTTTTCTTTATAGCTTTCTGATTTTCTTTCCTGGAGAATGAGTAGCTTTACTTTTTCCTCTGATGCAAGTGTAAATATTATTGTTGATGTTCAGGAGTGCCATGCCACAGGCAAATGTATTTGCAGGAGATATATCCCCTTTTAACTCTGTTTGTCATTTTCTTAATATGAGGAGCTCTTGGCTGGTGAACAAAATTTCTCTGGGTTTTTCTGCTTTCTAAAGCCCAGGATGCTTAGGTGATTTTATTATTTGCAAGACTAACTGCGAAATAATTTATTGGACTGTTTATTACCTGGTGTCCAGCACCCCAGTTGCCACGCAGGCAATATTTAAATGACCTTAGAGTTTATGCCTGAGTGGGTTTGCAAGCTCAGGTTGAAAGTCTTGAGGACTTTCAAAGCATATTTTGTTATTTAATATTTACAAATCTGGAAGACATAAGCAATAGATCATGTAAGTGATCATAAAGTTGTTTAAAAATAGCAGTAGTTCAGGTGCATTGAAATTAGTGGCTTACATTTGCAGAAAAACCCAGGAAAGAAATTAATTAGAAGGAGCTTAGTTCACCACTGCTTACACCAGTTTTATAAGTACAAAGACATTCAGTAGGTGAAACTGGGATAATGCAGTTGTGAATCAAGCCTGCGGTTGTTAAGATTGCTTTTAAATTTCACTCCAATGTATGTAAATTGTGTGTGTGAAGACAAAACAATGATGAACTGTTTCAGAATTTCTTTCTGGGTTGTTCTGGTTAGAAAAAGACAAAATCTTTTTCAATAAAGATCTACAGTAACTTTCATATGCCTAGAGTGTTTTATTTCCTATCCAAAAGGGTAACCCAGCATTGGTTTAGCAACCAATTGGTTCAATAACATGTGTACAGGCTAGAATCACAGATGAACTGTTAGACTTTCTGCTAATTTTGCATGTTAAGGCAGACTAAGGATGAACTCCAGTGATCCAGATATGGCCTGGAGACACTGTTTACTCAAGCAGTCCTTACTCACAGAAGCGCTCCTGCAGTTCAGATGTCAGTCCAATCACTATTATCCTCTGTTGGCATCCCTGGGGAGATGTGGGTGTGCAGCCACAGCTAATGCTGAACTTGACTGAAAATCAGACTAGCCGTAGAGTCGCATTTCTGCCTCCTGAAATTGCAAGGTGTGGCTCTGGGGTACAAAATTAGCTGAGGAAAGAAACGACTGCCTACCACTGTCTGACTAAAAAGTATCAAAGGGCGCTGCCTGGAGCAAAACAAACCCAGGAGCTGGTGCAACTGCCTGTAGGATGGTCTCCTCCTGTGCGAAGGGGAATTGCAGAGCTGCCTGTGATTTGGGTGCGCCCAGTGCCCTTGTAAATATGACCCGGGGGAATGGAAATGGTGCGTAGCCCTGTAATTCTCTCCAGCTCCTGCCATGGAGCCGGGCAACCAAAGCGAAGCAGTGTTTTCCCTGTCGCAAAGGGCCATGTCACCAGCAAGCCCGTAACTACTGTAGGCTGTGACACCACTTTGTCTTACGCACAAGATAAGGACTCGGTCGCTCTCACCAGTAGTTTTAATAAAGAAGTAGAGCTTAGCAGGCTGTTTACAAAGCACCGTTTAAAAGAGGCTGTTTGTTACCCTGGATGGTGAGGTATCGCCAATGCATACAAGGCCGTACCCCCCCAACAAGTGATATGTACACACAACATGGTACGCTGGGCCCCAGCACTAGGCTTTGTGGAGGAATTCAGTACCTCCCAGCACAAGGGTGAATCTCACCTGAAAGAAAGTGCTGGAGTGGAAAGGAGACAACATGCCAAAGCTCAGGAGCGCTGAGGGCTCTTGAAAGCTGCAGTTATTGTGAGGTAGGAAGCCCTTTCCACGGGAGTGGGTGAAGACCTTTGGGGCTTATGGCATGTTTTTGTGGAACACCAGGTATAAAACTCCCAAAGTGGTTATACTACCCTGTAAAACTGTTAGCTCCCAGGGTGGTTCATGGCCAAGCAGTGATCAGTGTCTTTATTTACTGTCTTAGAATTCTACATATTTATGCAGCTAAAGGTATGAGGGCGTATACATTGGCAGCTGCAGAGCGCATGAAATTGCTGAGAAGACTTGATGCCAAGGAGCACAGAGGAAAGGTAATACAGACCACTTTCTCCTGCAAACAGTGGTGTTTGGGATGCTTATGGGCTTTTTGTCTGACAACAACAGATGACTCAGCTGTGTCTCTCCGTTACTGCAAAGGAAGTCTTGGGCATTGATATACCTTGCTTGGGTGCCTCTGGCAGGATCCTAAGATTAGGTGGGATGAGAATGACCTTTTTCTCTTTTCAGCCCAGGGTTCATAGAGAGACCTAAGGCGACACTGGTCCAGGAACATATATGTATGTTGGCAGTAGTGTCTGAGGCCAAGGGTTTTATTAACAACAGATTTATGCCAAGTGCTGCACCTGACAAGAACAGCGTTTTGAAAATGCTGGACTTGGGTTGTCATCCAAATTAGGGCCAAAGAACACTAGAGGGAGTTTAGCAGGAGCTGGGAAATGCCCCCCATCTTGTGATGGCATGGGTCCTAATATGTGGGATTCAAAATGTGCCTGTGGGCTGTCTTTAGTTTACGCACCACAGTCCTTGGGATTCTAGATACCATTCAGCCCAGACTGCCTTTCCCGGTTCCTTGTTTTATGATAGCATCTGTTTCTGGACTCTGACGTTTTATCTGCTGTGCTGCTGTTTTCAGACTCCTCTGCTGGTGGCCGTCACTGCCAGGCAGCCAGCTATTGTCTATGATTTGATCCAGACAGGAGCAGATGTCAACGCTGTAGACAACAAAGGGCAGTCAGCTTTACATCTTGCTGCAACATACGGGTATGCCCAAGTTCTTCAGGTAGGAAAAACTTTTATGGTTTTAATTGCTAGTAATATAAGCCTACAATAAAGTCTCAATACCGATGTCTTTAAATAACTGTCTGGGATGGCAAGGTGTCAGTAAGCAGCAAAGACTGATCAGTTTCTTCTTCCATTGTGCTAGGAATCGACTTCCCAGGTTATGCCTGTTCTAGGACTGTACTTGCAGCTACCATCAGCCTCCTGTTACAGAGGAAATGGCTTTAGCGGATCTGTGGGGGAAAATGAAATCTTTTCTGCAGATCACAGCTCTAAATCTGCTGATTGCAGGCCAGGCAGAGTGGGCTTGCTCTGGCTTGAGCCCGCGGTGTTGTACTGATGCCTGCATTGGAGGGGGTTCCCCAGAGGCTGCAGGCAGCTGTGGGGTGCGAGGAAAGGGAGCAATAACACCAGTGTGAAACCCCCTCCTTGATGTCCGTGTCAGCCAGACGGGAGCAACGAGTTTTGTCCAGAGTCAAGCCAGCTGAAGAGAGAGCAGATGTGACCCTGTAGACAGAGCCAACGCAGGCAGAGCCTTCAAAATGAGACACGTTTTTCAGATTTTTTGCAAAACCAAGATCCATCGAGAAGATTTTCCAGGGTGTGAGAGAAACTAGACACTCCTGTATGGCCAGAATCCACTAGAGCTTTCAAGACTTATATGACCAGGTCTTTGCTTCTCTGTTTCTTCACACATCTTTCTGTAGACAGGGTCTACATCTAAGTTGTGTGCCAACCAGACTGTCACAGCCCCGAAGAGCAAATTAGCACATTAGAAAAGGCACTGCGGATATTTTGGAAAAGATTACGTAGCAGAGATAAGCATACTGGAATGTGTCTCTTAGATGCTTAGCTATTGGCCATAAAATGGAATTAATAAAAAGTGCCTTGCTTGACTCACAACATGACTGAGTATAGGCAGCTTCAATGCAGGGTTTTATTGCAGCAGCGTGGCTGCTGCTGAGTTTATCTGAGGGCAGGGCACAGGGTCTTCTGAGGATGAGGGATGTGGCAGTGGAAGAGCCAGGGGGTGCCTGGCGTGACAGTCCACCTCCAGTTTTCGTTAACTTTGCCTCACACATGCCCCAGGCTGAGTCATGACTAGGCAGTTAATGTGTAACATTGCGAGTTCTGTGGAAAACAGGTGTTTCATTCAGTGGGGAAAAATGTTTTACATCCAGATGATTCCAACAAAGCCTCCCAGAGTGCCTTGTGGTGGTTAGTGTTTTGTTTGGGTTTTTTGATTATTTTTTTTTCCCCCTTTACATAAAAAGGGAAAATGCACCCAGGCTTGCTTCTCAGTGCGGCCAAGGCCATGAAATGCTTTATGGTTGGTTTGTTTGTTTGTTTATTGTAACTGTTTTTTCAAATGGATTAACAATCTAATCTCTAATCATCAGGCAGCTCAGAGCTACTTGTCAATATTTGATCTGTATAGATTATATTATTGTTATGAAAGGAGAGCACAAGCCCTAACCGTTCTGGATAATCTTTCAGCAGATTTTTGTCCTGCGCCTTGTGTAACTTGACAAGGGTTTAAATGAGTCACTGCGCTGCAAAAATTCTCGGCCAAGATGGGAACAACTTGCTTTATTCAATCAAGAGCAAAAAATGCATCATCTGTAATAAGATAGACAAGGAGCTACTTGGCTGTATCACAGCGAGGCTATAATTTTCTTAAGTTAAAGAGTTTTAAAATTTTTGCTCTCTGCTAAATCCAATCAATAGTGATCTCCAGATCACTATTTCATGCCATTTATAGGCTCTGCATTCTCATGGATGCAGCCATTGCAACAAGATGTGGTTTTAAGCTGTCATAATGCTGCACATCTGCTGCACATCAAAAAGAAAACGTAAATAAATCCAGTCTGAGAATTTCCAATGTCAGTAAACTTTCAGGTAGCAAAGTTTGGCTGTACATGTCAAGGAGAGATTTTCATGAGAATAACTCAGAATGAATTTGAATTGATGTTATTGGTGCCTTTGCTTAATCCGGGGTGGAAGTGAGGAGACCAGGACTCTGAAGCCTGCGGGCAGTGACTTAATTTTACTGTTCTGAACTGAGAATCTAACAGGATACTATACTTAAGAGGGGTTTAGGAAACTAGGGAATGTGATCATCTTGTGTAACCCTGAGTGATCCTGTTAGGAAATACATTCACAGCACTGAAATCTAGTGTCAAATAAGGGCTTAGTTTGTAGTTCAATGATAATTATCTGATTGTTTGTTTGTTTGCTTAAAATTTTGTTAGTTTTGACTGATTTTTGGCTTGGAACATATTCTGCTGGTCTGAAGTTTTCCATTTCTCTGTTGCTTCTAGGTTATACTGTCACTAGGTTTCCCTCTTGATTTAGAAATGAAGGATTTTGAAGGTAAACCCCCTTGTACAAATATTTTGTAGTGGTACCAAAAAAATAAAAAACTTTATCAGCTATTTCATTGACTGATGCTCACTGGTGTTTGGTGCTGTACTAGGAGGCCAGAGGGGTGTCAGAAACTGCCTGGGGGTGAGTCCTCCTTGTGCGCTCAAATGCCACAGAATTCAGTGGTGCTGATGATTCAGTGGCGATTGAATCAATGGCACAACTGGAACTGTGTACGTGTGGAAGTGCCCCATAATGTGTCTATACAGCCAATATGGTACCTTTGAAACCAGAGAAGGGCTTCTGCCTTAGCAACACTTGTGCAGAGATGCATGCGCTCTCCTTGCCAGCCCTCACTTCCTCTCTGTATGTCACTGTCTTCGTCAGGACTGTCGTTATCCTCTCCCATACTTGGTTTTGCAGGCCATACCCCACTCCACTGTGCTGTTCTGGCCCACAATGCCCTACTCCGGGAGCAGGGCTGCCGGAGGCTGATGGAGGAGCAGCAGAAAGATCTTCAGCGCCAGAGTGAAGAGCTGGAGTCCTGTATCCACCTCCTGGTACAGACAGGAGCCTCCATCTACAGCCGGGTAAGAATTCAGCTCAGTTACCTGTATGCTGTTTGTTTCTATGGGAACTCTCTCCTGCCCTGCCTGACGTTTGTGCTGTGCTCAAACTATAGAATTGGAGGAGAAATGAACTGCTGACAAGGAACCAAGCCTGTTCCCCTTTCAAATGACTGCTTGCAGAGTTAGTTGCTGCCTTTTGGAGTTAGTTTCTTGCAACCTGAAGCAAACGCTGGACAGTAAGAGGACCGCTGAGGGGAAGGAGGTGTTCCACATTAGCTGCAGAGCTGGCCTGAGCTTTTCTACGATGGGTTTATATAGTATCTTCAGGTTGTTCTGCAGAACGTTTCTTACTCTGGCTTTTCTGTTTTTAAACAGGATGTGAAAAGCAACAAGACGGTTCTTCATTATACAGTCCAGGATGGGAACATCTCCTTGCTCAGATACTTCTTGGAGCTGAATGCTTTCAAGTCCAAGGACTTTGTCAACAACAAGGTGAGTCAGGCCATGCATGGACAGGATTTGTGTGCACATCCACAGGCACAGGAGTTGCCGAGAGCAGTGTGAGCAATGTGCTACAGTGGGAGGCTGCATGCAGACAGAGGCGTTAGGAGATCTGTGGGGTCCTGCAGAAACCAGTTATTCTCTTCCCACACACATTTGGAAAGAGCAACAGTTTGTGAATCTGAACTTTTTTTTTAACCTGAATCTGCTTTTTCCAGTAAATAGACTCTTCACTGGAAAACAATGACTGGCTTGAACTCTGAGTTGTGTCGTGAAATGCAGGCCCCTCTCCCAGCAGGCAGAAGTTGATAGAATGAGAGAGCAAGATAACCAGGGAAGAGGAAGGACGTGGGAAGTGGTTACTTGAGGAGGAACATGAAGTGTATTACATTAGGCTGAAGACTGAGGAAATAGATCTGCAGTGATGCAATGGTTTGCTGTTGGTAGCAATGCAAGACTGAAAGACGGCAGTTTAGGGCAGCCCTGTATCAAGTAATCTCTCCTGTCAAATGTGCCATCCATAGGAAGGACAAAGCCCCTATTTCAGTTAAGGGAGATGGTGGCTCTTTCTGCCTCAAATGTTATTGGCAAGTCTTCTGTCTCTGTGTCTCTGTGCAAACTGGCTATCGTGATGGCTGTCTGCGATCTTGAGCCTGGAGTATTAAAATATGCACAGGGCCCACCAAACCCTAACAGCTGCCAGGAGCAATAGCAGAAGACAGACACATGCTACAGGCAGTGCACCAGTGGCTCACATTGCCAGACAGATAAAGCATGGGGAAACCAGCTTTTTGAAGCCAGGCAGCATCCTCACTGGGCGTGCAAGAACCTAGGCACTGTGGCAAATAGGGCCCCCAGTTCTGGGGGCTTGAGACCCTGCTTTAGGCGCTCTGTACAACCCTACTTACTGAGATAGTTTACCTAACATTGGTTCCTCAGTGCAGGGTTTCTGGAGGCACAGCCATTCCTAGGTTGTGTAAAGCAAGCTAGAAACCTTCTCAGTGCCGCTGTTGTGTCACCCATCCCCTTGCTGCCCCATATTTCACCTCTGAGCAGATAGCAAACAGTGACACTATCTTGCAGATATATCAGTTTCACCCATCCTCCTAAGTAAAAATCCTGACATTCCTGTGCCTTAGCTGAGACATCGCTCCTCACCATCAGCCAGAGCTTTGGCTCTTGACTAGCTTCCCCCTCTCAGCAAGACAAAGTGGGTGATTCGGGGTGCTTCTGCAGAAGGGTACCCTTGAGCAGGAAAGGTCAGAGGGAGGGGAGGACAAGGGCAGGGCTCCCTCTTTTGAGAGGGTCAGTGCATTCGCTTTTCATTTCAGCAGTTTCAGTCTCTTAGCCTTGCTTGTACTCCCTAGAGCATCCACGTGCTTGTGTCCATCAGAAAGGAATTGAATGTTTTCTGTCAACTCAGTTGCTCACTTGGGAAGGAGATACTGGACAGCTCATGGGTTTTTTTCCCCTACATATTTCTGTTGGACTGAAGGAAACATGTTTTATTACCCACATGTATATGTGGGTAATAACACTGAGCTTCTGTCTTTCTGTACGGTGAAGGGCCTTACATTGCCTTTTCACTACATTCTTTCTGTATCTTTTAAGACCCACTAGGCAAGTGCTAGCTTGCCCATGGGAGTCTGCTGTTGTCTCTTGATCACAATCCTGTGAGAGCTTCCTGCTGTGATAGGATCACTTGAAGTCCTCAGTCTTGTTGGTGAGCTGTCTGGGACAGTGAGAACTACGATGACAAGGTTTACTGATACCCATCCTGGCTTTTTTGCTCTTGCAAGTACGAAGATGACAAGAAAACGGGGATGCCGGAGTCCATGTTTTGGCTTCGCTGGCTCACCCACTGCTTGCTGTGGTTGCCTCATTTCAAATCAATTTCCTTGTGTATTTCACAATGAAAAAAGCATTGAGGCCTTTGGTGTATTTTTCACCTGAAGGATTCCTAGAGACCACACATTGCTGCTCTGGGCCATTGTCTCGCATAAGCCCTATTAAAGACAATGCGAGGCTTCAAGATCAGGCATTGTCAGATTGCCTTGTTTCCTTAGCCCCATGCCCGGATTTGGAAGCTATCAAGTACTCCTGCCACAAAGATGCAGCAAACAAATACAGATGTTTCCATTTTAACGAGAAGTCCTATAAAGAGCTTGTAACTATCCCTTGACTCTATGGGATGATAAAATTGACAAGGATCTGCTTGTTCAGGGCTTGTAAAAAATGACTTGTCTGAGAATGGCTGTTAAGATTTTGCTATTTTGTTTTGTGCTTCAATGTCCTGTATGTCTTGGTGTTAAATAGGACCTCAAAATCATATGTATTCCTTTAAACAACTGGAATACATGTTGCAATTTGTGTCCAGCCATTCCAAGTTTATGACAATGTGTGATCAATTCTGAGAGAAAAAATATACAGCTGCCTAAATGAGAGCTCTTGCACGCTAAAAATACCTTGTCTTATGTATTTGCTTATTAGGTTCTTCTCATTACAACCGTTACCAGTCATACCTGACTAGGCAGGGGCACAGATTTCTATGCGGTCTGGTGATAACAGAGCTTTTCTGCAACAAATTTCAGCAAGCTCCGTCCTGCGCCCCCCCGTGGCTTCACAACCGATTTTATCAATCGTTTCTGTGCAAATTCTGTTACTGAAGAAGCTGGAGTTAATATATGCTTAAGTAGACTCGTGATGTCAGGACTCTCCTTAACGACAGTGCCATGAAAATAAAGCCAAGCATTTACCTTCAGCACTCTGGGAAGGAAGCAGGAGATTTATTTTGTGGGCATTTATTTTGTGGGCTCCAGAGTCAAGCCACCTGCAGTCCTGTTTGCTCCATAGTACACAAAGTCATGGAGGAACACGGGCTGCTGGACCTCTGGCTCGGCTGGACCGCCGGGACAGCTTGGTACCTTTCAAAGCGCCTCTTTTTAATTCTATGAGTTTGGTGACCTGGGAGGACCCACACAGTGAAAGATGCCTGGTATCCAAGAGACCAGTCTGAGCCTCGCATATAACTGATGGGTCACTATTGGGTCTGCCTTTCACTTCTGTCAAGGTTTCTTTGCAACTTTTTGGCACTTGCAAGTGATTGTAAAAGGGAGTAGGGGAGATATATGGAGCACAAATGGGTCTACTATTGTCAGTCCTTGCATAGCACAGCATAATGTGTTTTGAGTCCCTTAAACTGACTTAAATGTTTCCCAGTGAAATAGTTCCTGTTGTTTCTCCTGGATAAGTATGTGTGTTACATGGCCTCTAGCCTCTCTTTTTCAAATAACTCATCAGGTCTCTGCTTACATGAGGGTGCGATTTAGTAGGGGGTTGCAGAGTAATTAGGAATGTTGCTGATACAGAACTATTTGTTAGCTGTACCCAAAGCATCAAAGCTCCCCAATTTGTAGTGCTCTATCAGAGATAAAAATCTAAATGTACAAATCTCCTGCATGAGCAGCCATACATGGGAGAAACAGAGCAGGGATGCTCCCTCACCTCCTGGTAAGTAACTGTGTGAAGCTTCTTCAGCTCTCATTTCACAAGTGTCCAATTCTGAGTAGGTAACACACCTTATCAGGAGGATTCTCTTTTTTTCTTCTTCTTTTTCTTTTTCTTCCACTGCACTAGGCACATGGCAACACAGCTTTACATATGGCAGCTGCATTGCCTCATGACAAGAACCAGAAAGAAATTGTCCAGTTGCTCCTTGACCACGGGGCAGACCCAAGCATCCGAAACTTAGACAACGATCAGCCAATCCACATGGCTCCTTCTGGAAAAGCTGGGGATCAGGTACATGATCCACATTGCTGCTGCTTCCTTACGCGTCTGTGCATACCATGGCTGTCTGTCCTTACCAGGGAAACAGGGAGGACAAGTCGTATGACATGGGTCTGATGTTGCAGTGGTGTAGGCTTGGGGGTTCCCTACTTCATTAAATCTGTAATCGAGGAGCACAAAGCAAGCGTTAGCCGATACTCCAAATACATCTGAGGAGGTATCAACGTTAGTTCTTTTGTAATGGCAGCAAATCTCAAGGGATGATCGAGTTTCACGCCTACAGATGTGAAAAGGCTTCTGGAGCTCATTGTAGTCCTTGATATGTTTATGAGTGTATTTAATTACACATATACCATGTATATCAGAGCATGTATGTAGGTATTGGGGTGTCTGCATACACACTGTCAGATGGTACATTATGAACTTCTGTATTTTTTTGCAGGTTAGGCATTTGCTGAAGAAAGGGAAAGTTGCATCCGCATTTATTTCTTGTCACCGAAATGCCAGATCCTAGGTTGTCTGCAATTCCTGGAACAGCTTCAACTTCAGCTTGCTAATTGCACAAGGCCTCTTAGAAAACCTGTGAGCGTGGTTAACCAACATGTCCTTGCTCCTAGAGTCTTTAAACCAGGGTGGGATGACAGTGTTTTTCAACCTGTGGACCATGAGTAGCATGTAAGATGCCAGAAGATGAGCTTTTATTTTGTTATCAAAGAATACTAATAAACCTCCAGCATTGCCTGCAAGCAAGGAGGCGAGCAAAGCAAATGGCTGTTACATAGATAAGCAAATGTTCGAAGTACCACCAACCTTTGATTTGGTGGCAACTGAAACCCATGGTGGTGACTGAACACACAATGGCGTTTCGCTATAAAAGGTTGAGAAATACTGCTCTAAGACATGCTTGAACTGTGGCTCTTCTTAGATCCTGTAGAGAGGTCCTGGATGCAATGCTGAAGCCTTTGAGATGCGCCATTGCCTTCATTGTTCCTGCTAGCCTGGAAATGCAGGAACATGAGGGGAAGCAAAAGATTGGATGCAAAAGGTCAAGTCGGCCTAAGGCATCATCCATGGCTGTTTTTCACCTGAGTGAAGGGATATCCAAACTGAAGAGCCCCAAGCAAGCTGCTACTACCCCATTTCTTAGCACTTTGTGAAAGAAAGCTGAAGCAGCTGTCCATTGCCACAGTCTCTCACCCCACCCCAAGAAAGGAAAACAGATGCTTGTCAGAGCACGTACATGGGGCAGGTTCTCAGCAGCGCAGGTTCGTGTGGCTCCTGAGTGCTTCTCAGTGAAGGGATTCCTCTTTGAGACTTCTGATCCAATCCAATCTCCATCTCTGATGGCAAAGAATAGCTCTGGAAGCACCTCAGAGTGGGGAGCTGAACTGTCACCTCAGATAATGTGCATAAGAGACGGAAGCATCCTTTGGCTCTTCAACAGCTTTTAGGCATGGACAGGGTAGAAAACCTTTGAGCCGTGTGGGCTCGTACATAACAGGGTCAGAGTGCAATGTGCCAAGTGCTCTCCTATTCCCATTCTTACCTAAGGGGGCATTTTAATAGATTCTTTTTATTCTTTCTGTGAAACGATTTGTGAATTGCTGTGCAATCAACCAGCAAAGGTGTCTCTGCTGGGTCAATAGGATTGAAGGCAGGTGCCTGAAGCCAGCGAGAGCCATGTTTTGACAACCCTTTCACAGAGGGTATCTCATCTTCAGTACACATTCTGAATTATAGTTCGCTGATTTCTCAATGTTGCACAAGTTATTTTTTTCTAACAGGACTGAACAATAAGATGAAGGGCAGATATCTTAAGTCACTGCAGTAACTTCCTTGATCACCAACTGACTAACTCAATGGGATGGGGTTTTCTAAAGCACTTGTCAGTCTCGAAGACCTGGACTGTTTAAACAATTGTTTAGCAGACTCGAACAAAAGCTCTTAAGAAACGCAGAGATCTTCTCGACTTTCTCAGCCCTCCTCTCTGTTGTTTTGCTATTGCTTCTCACTATATCATATCTACAAACCTGCCAACATCCGCTGACAAAAAAGCAGACGTGTATTTGCATATGTTTGCATAAATTTGCATGTATCTGGGCATAGGCCAGCAAAAGCATGTGCTTTCTAACTTTGAAGGGATGTTATAGCAAGCCTTGAATTGAGTGATAACCACAGTGGTGAGTTAGCACTCTGCATCAAGACAAAATGGTCAATAAAATATCAATTTCTTGAACTTGCTAGCAACAGAACTGTAAAACTGTGACCAGCATGTGGCATGTTATACACTAGGGAAAATGTAAAAATATTTCTGCCATCTAGAAATGTCTATGAGATGACAGAAGTCCTTTGCAGCAAGTGAAAAAAATACATGAGCTCTAGAGTGGCTTTATCTCATTATTGTTTCATCTGCCTGCTGTTGGATGTTTGATACAGAGTGATGCCATCAGTGACTTGCAGTCTGTAAACATCACCATCTCCAGAATAGCAGGGAAAATCGCGATCTGGGGAGGGATGGACGTCGCTTCATTCAAAGCATCACCCTGGCAGCCTGCGTTACTCAGAGTTGGCAGATGAGAGTTGCAGAGGGAAGATCCCATGACAGACCCAGGAAGGATCCGTTCTCTCTACAGGCACATCTGTGTTCAGCTTTCACAAGCTCATACATTAGAGGCCTGCTCTGAAGGCAGCCACAATCAACAAGCTGTTCGTATTGTCTTTGGACTGGATCCACGAGACAGTTGGAAGCTGCTGCATGAAAGAAAGGTGCTGCAAAGCACCTTTCCCTGTGAAGCCAGCCAGTTCCTGGCCTGTGTATCAACAAAATGTCTTTTAAGGCTCAAAGGTGGCCTGAGTGTTAAGTCTTCTGGGGTGAATTTCATTGATTTGAGCAGTATCTTAGTTCACAGTTAACCCCTCTATTTTTTTATGACTATTTCAGGGGAAATGTATCTTTTATAACCTTAGCGGTACTGGCGTCATGCGATACCCCTTTATTTGCACAGTTTATCTCTTCCTACCTCTGGCTTTGGATAAGTTGCTAATAACAAAGGCTTGTTATCACCAAACAAATGTTCTGAAGTGGCACCATAGAAAAGTCACCAGTCGGTTGGCAAGGAAAATCTTTTGATCAAATACTCTGTGCAACTGGTAAAGAACTTGAAAATAAGAACCTTTTATTTTCTCTATAACTGTGGGTTACTTCTGGACTTATTCGTGGCTTTTGTAAGAATGGGGTGATCCTCACTTTTGTGTAAACATGTGTTTATATAGGCTGGCAGAACTTCACCTGGGAGGGACTGATGAAATGCCAGCATTTCAGCAGTGCTGTGCCAGCTCCGTTGGAGATACGACCGAAGCTACTTTCCTTTAACTCCCCGCCTTTTTTTTTTGGAGGGGGGGTGGGGAATAAAGGGGGGAAAGAATACGTTTCTCATAGCCAGAAAATGCACAACCAACCTTTGAATAGTCCTCCTCTGGTTTTTTTTTTCCCTTTCTTGTGTCCACAAGACATCATTGTGTCAACAGTGAGCAAGCTTTTACTTGCAATGCATGTGTCACCTGGAGCTATTGAGATGGAGTTGGGGAACGGTGTCTAAAACATGTTTGCAGTCCCTGGCATGGGGATTGCAAAACAACTGGAGAAAGAGCAGCAGAGAAATAGGAAGTGGCTGCAAGGGATGGAGGAGAGCGCTACTTACTTAATGGGAGCTGTTAGGGTCCAGACCCTAGTGCGTAGAAACCTTTTGCTGGAAATACCCTCGTCCCAGCAGAGCAGTTGGTCGTTTCAGAGTAGCTGGTCCCAGCACGAGGCCAATGGTTGTTAAATATCTGCCGCCTTTAAAAACACACTGCATGCTCCCATCTCAGAACCTCAGCCACCTGCGAGCCCTGGAAGTGTGGAAGCTCAGCAGTGAGACCAGACCAGCCCAGCCCTTGAAGAGACAGCTTCCCCCACTGGAGGGGTGATTTTTTGCCTGAGACAAGCAACATCCAAGGAGCAGGATTAAGAGTGGGCTGTGGGGTGGTTTGTAGTGCTCATGCTCACACTGCCACACCTAAGTGGTCATGCTTAAACAGCAGCCATAGATTCAACGATGGGCACAACCTCTCCACTATACACCGGTTTGCACAGAGCAGTCCTCTTCGGAGATATAACCACTGATAGCTGTACAGACCTATGCCACAATACACTGATAAATGTGCAATCTGCTGATAATGTATTAGATTTATATATCCACCTGATACGGAGGTGAGAGATATGTTGTTAGGCTGTAATACTTTATTTGACTTCCTTGCTGGCACTGTTGTGTAGACCAGGATACTGTTAACCTTGCTGTAAAATGTGTTAATGTGAGCACTCTCCTTGTTGAGCGCGTACTTGTAATTTTCACATGCTCTTTCCTTTGCCGTATGAGAACACCTCTTCTCCGCTCTGTTAAGCTCAGGCCAATGTTGCCAACCCATAGGGAGGATGTGGTCACCCAATTTCCACTAGAAGTCTCAGATATCCTGCCTCAACCTTATCTTCTTGTGGCTCTTTCATGTTGGTGATAAAGGGCTTTGACACGTGGCTGAAGGTGTGCCCACTCCTCAAGCAGCAGGCAGGAGCAGCTGGCACTGAGCAAGCTGTGGAGCAGGCTGGGGCGGTAGAAGTGTAACCCTCGAAAGATAACACTCAGGGGCTGAAGCATTACTAAAGTCTCTCTGCACAGGGGTAATCACAGCTTTAAGGGCAGCAAAGACGCAGCTGTTAACTCCCATTTATAAGCTTTCTGTGACTGAATGCGTTTATCCCTTGGGACAACTCTGAGATTAATCAGGTAACAACAGGGGAGAGGGGAAGATGGTATTTAAAGTTGTCAGAGTACTTTAAAGCAAGTTTTGGAACAAAAAGTTGCTGCCTTACATAAGGTAAAGGAACTGGATGTTGGAAAGGTATAGTTATCTCTGTGTAATCTCATTGTGTAGCATGACAAAAATGAAACGTTCTGTCCCGGAACCTGGACTGGACATGGAAAAAAATGCCATTTTTAGCTCATGTAAAACTTAAAGTGAAGGGAACCCTGGAGGCTGCATGGGAGGTAACAGCTCTATTTTCTGATGAAGGTAGGGTTAGAAGGTTGAAATAACTGGCATTTTATAAATATTTTTTAGACTCTCATTAAAAAAATGTTAGTCTTAGCTCTTCATAGATTTCACAGGGCGAGGAAATATTGGTTGATTTTTCTGGTAGAATCAAGGAAACCTCCTACATGCCAGCCAGATATGTGTGTCTGTTGCATCCTCAGCCACATGGGTAATTTCAGCTGTGGGGAGAGGAAAGCTTCTCAATCAACTGTAGAAGTGTCTGGAGGAGAAGGTGAGCATACTGCTAGTTAAATTATGTATTTGACTTCCCAGGCATAGTTATTTTTTTCATTTGTGTTGGATTTAATATGGAGAGATGCTCCTTTTTTTCCAGGCTGTGGGTGCTCAGTTGAGAATCTAGGGGCTTGGCAGTCTGCATCACCAAGTGGTATTAAGAGGAGGTGAGACACAGTCTTAGAAAGGTCTGTGTTTATGCAAGAAACAGGGAATCCTCAGGTATGATAACTTTCCCATTATATACTTTAAAAAAAAAAAAAATCATTTATCTCCTGCTTGGTTGATTAAGCTGAAAGGCTGAGAAAACCTGATAGCAACAGACTAAACTGTACAAAGGGCTGCTGAAGTAAATCAGCCTCTTGCTGAAACTCTGCCTTCATGGGGAAGCTGGTGTTGAGCAGCTGCCAAAGAAGTTTGGCACTGGATTCAGCCTCCATGCAGGGCTGAGGGGCCTTTCTGGCACATGACCCCGGGGCTAAGCCCTGAGCTTGCATGGAAAACAGTGGTTTTCCTTTTCTGCAACAACTGCTAGAGAATATAGTCACGGCAGCCTGAGCAGAAGCAGTGGCTAAGAAGGCACAGATCCATCTCAGAGCAGGGTGCTGCACAGCTTTCTCTCTGGGTAGTGTGCTGGGTGCTGAGATACATAAAGACATTTTCTCTGCTGGAAACGGTAAGCAAGAGCTTTCATACTGCTGAGTAATTGCTCCTTGTGTCAGTTGCTGACAATCTCTCTTCCTCACCTTTGTGAGAACAGGGCCAGGATCCTGGATCACCAGCAGAAGAGAAAAGCACTGACATTTCGCACATGAGGAATGAACAGGCTTCAGCACGTGTACCAAATTATTTATTTGTATCAAAAAGAGCTGGCTTAAGGACATGTGTTTGGTAAGAGCTTAGGATTTCTTTAGAAAACAACAACAATAAAAACAAACAGAAAAAAACAACAAACCACCACCACAACAACAAAACACCCCTGACCATACAAGACAGGAGGACTAATGTAGTGACAACATCATGTAGAAAATGTGTGAGTAGTGAAGAATAAACTGCGCTGTGTTAGGCAGCGCAACTTTGCATAGTTCATGGGCAATTAATCTGATTTGGATACAGTGGATGTGTAAAACCACAGTCCCCATTAGCTATAGCAGATATCATAGTTCCTATCCCTTCTGAAGAAGTCGTTGGCCATGGCCACAGGCGGTAGGTAGTCCATGCAGTCCGTGTCGGAGCAGGAGAAGTACTGTGGGAGCCTGTTGTCCGCATGCTGGGAGCCACAGGCGGAGCAGCAGCAGGCAGAGGTGGTGTATGGGGAGGGGGTATGGCAGGACCACTCCTCCGCAGGGTAGTCGTAGGTCTTGGTGTCCAGAGCAGCGGGTGGGCTGTGGGTCAGCGGGGTGAAAGGAGACAGCTGAGGAGGAGAGCAGCTATAGTTTAATGGGCTGGACAGATCAGTTGAACTGGGGGATTCGGGACCCTAGAGTTTGAGAGAAAAAAAAACAAACAAACAAACAAAAAAGAGGACGTTTCAGCATGTCATTTGGGGGAATGTGGACAGCAGCCAGAATTTCCACACTGTTGCCTGTCTCGGGAGGGTCTGGCTGCTCGGGGAGATGGTTTGCCCCTTGGGGGCCTAAACCCAAGAGGCAGTTCCTGTGACATCAGTGTTAATAGGGAGCTTCTCTGTAAGTTAGACAACTGCTAGCAGGAACTGGGCTGTTCTTTGCAGGAAATCTACAGGATCTGTAGAAGGGACATTCCCTATTCTGCGGCTTCTCTCTAGGTTTGTCTGGGCCTCCCTGTACTCTGCTCCCAATAGGAAACCATGCAGAAGTCCACACAAGCAGCCTGCGTTTCTGTGGCTGTACCCCCCACCCCTAAAAGCAGCCACACTTCCAAATCAGCTTGCTGCCGTTCTACCCCAGGAAGTGACTCCCTTCCTCGTCTTCCCTCTGAGTGCGCCTTTGCTCCCCTGGGACACAAAGCTTACCAGGCCCTGGTTAAAGCAGAGCGGGACTGGCTGGAAGGCGTCTGAGGTGTAGTGTGAGGATGTCTGGAAAGCGCTGAAGCCTGGGTCTAAGGGCGCATCTGTCTGAAGACAGGCATCTACCAGCTGCTCCAAATAGCTAGGGCTTTCTTCGCAGGAGAGGCAATTTGAAAACTGCCGTGATGGACAATAGTTGGGAACAGAAGAGATGGGCTCTGCATCAAAAGGTGCTAGGAGAGAAGGTAAACCACACAGTAGCAGATTATTCAGTATCTGTCTTCACAAAGGGCAGGTGTTGCCCGAGGTCAGGTTTCAGTACTCTCATATGTTCAGTAGCCCTATGGATTTAGACACGGGAAAATGTCCATCAAGTTCAGGGTGAATTTTCTAGGGAAGCAGACACCAGGAGGAAGATGCTCAAAGGCATGCAAATATAGTCCCCTTGGAAAGCTCCTTAAATACTGCTGGAAAGATTTCTGGCTCCAGCCATTTTGGACAGGGATCCAACTGGAAGCTCCCTTGGACTTTTGACCCTCTGGCCTCCTTTCAAAGTCAACTGTTTTCAGACCTAGAAGCTTGCCATGCAGTGATTTATGCTCTAAGGCTTGGCAGATGGCTTCCACCCTTGCCTCACCCCGTCGCCAGGTGCAGGGTATCTACATCTGCAGGAAGAAGGGGATAACAGAAAAATAATTTGCTCTTTTATCCTCCAAACAGCCAGACAGGAGACAAACTTCCGAGCAGAAAAAATGGAGCGAGTCAGCGATAACGCAGTATTGCATCCATGTAAGTGTTACTGGCAAAAGCGCGAGTTCCTAGAAAGCTGTGGGGTCAGATTCTCACTGCACTGCAACATGCTTGCTAGGGGGTATGAAAGCTCACAGCAAATCTCGCTTTTCAGAATTATTATTCTTTCATGCTGTGTTCAAATATGGTTAAAAGCAAAGCCTTGTCCACACAAAGGGGCAGAGGTCTGAAGGCAATGGAACTGCGTGTGGATAGAGTTGCTTAGAGTCTTAATTGCTTGTAGGTTCAAGGTGGCAGTGTTTAGCTGGATGTGAGGAGGAAGTGGGAAGCACATAAGATACATAATCAGATGGAGACTTTCCAGCCTGAAAACGCTTTGGCATGTCTCATGTTTCTATATTAACATAAGCAAATTGATTCCCAAATATTGATGATTTAATAATTTCCCTGTCCATACAATATATATATTCACACCTGCCCAACCTTTTAGGTCTCTCTGCTTCGGCTGCAGAATAGTTGAAGGATCTGTGAGCCCAAAGTGCTATTTCCCTCACCCCTTTCTCTGGATATTCACATATAGGAGGAAGAAACTCTTTGTATTGCTGAAAATCTGACACTCCTCTTACTCCTATGGATGCTGCCAGGAGAGTGAGAGCAGCCAACCCTGCTGGAGCTCAGCAAAGTGCTCCATGGCAATCTGAGCCTCTAGCTCCAATCGGACCCACAGACTGCAGCCTGGAGAAGGTGATGCCAGCAGTGTTATTCCCTAGGGGATGAGCATCCCTTCCTGAAGGGGATCTCACTCCTTGCTGTGGCAAAAATAAACTGCACAAATGAGAGCATGTGAGCGAGCTCCTGAACCTTATATGTACCCTGCTGGCCTCACAGCATCCTTATCTGCATTTCATGGGCTCCTTTCAGGTGCTGATTGGCTGCATTGCCAGTTATCTGGTAGTGCCTGCCTCAGCCAAGGGCTGGAAAGACTCCGGGCTGTGGGAAAAATTGGGAAGGGGGTGGAAAGGGACATGTGGATGGGGCTTTGTACCAACCTGGGTGAGGAGGAGACACAGACTCTGAAAACTGGATGCTGCTGCTGCCCCAAGAATCCTGACCAGAGAGAAGGGAAGAAAAGGAATTGTATACACGGTAACAGGGGAGCGTTTTTCCACATGCTGAGGTAAGTCAGGATTTCACTTCAGCCTATTTATGGAAATCTTATTTACCTCATGGCTGTGGCATGGAAAACTTCCCTAGTGTTGACAGAACAAGATTAACATGCATAACATGATTTTTCCCTGAGCCTATAATGGCACTGGAGGAGCACACCACCAACCTGGTGTAAAGCCTTGATACAGCACCTTGCTAGTGCTCTCTTCCTACTGCATTATTACTGTGAATTCAGCAGAGATGTGGCTGCCTTTGAAACTAACGCGCGTTAATTTCTAGCACCGTGATTTCCACAGTGGGGAATCCCCCAAAAATTTGTATGGCTAAATATGATTGTGAATGAGTAATTAATAAATTGTAGTGATAACTCTTGAAACGTGACTCAGACGATTGCAGGTATCCCCATGGCTGGGTATCAGACTGGGTCGCCGTGCTTGCTGTTGATGTCATTTGAGAACCAGCTCTGACATCGCTCCCCACTCTAACACAGCTACGTGCATCTATGAAAATGGACAGTCTCATTTGCTGAGGGATGCTGGATGCTGAAGTGGACAGATCAATCTGTTGTAGGAGCGTGACCTGCCAGAGGGGAGAAAGTCACCCCAAAAGCAATGGGAGTTTTGATGCTTGTTGTTTGGGACCAGGATTTTACTCTGCAAATACAAATACTGGGTTTTTTTTTTTCTTCAGTTTTAATTCACAGAAACTTCCGCTTCATTTCCTTTATTCAAAATGCTCTTGAGTTAGTGGATCATTTCCCTAGCAACAACGTCCCAATGCATCCTCGTGCATTTAATTATAAATGCATAATTAGTGGCTATTCTGAGCTGAAAGAGCCTGTAGGACTACTGCTTTTCTCTTTGACTGCAGATGTGTATCAAGGCAGACAGCCATACCACTGGCAGCAGAAGTTTTTGGGTTCGGCTTTTCTCAGCGCATGGAGGCAGCTTATCCTGCCAGCCCTGACCTCTGGGGCCTCTCTAGCACAACGCGTACCTTTTGCGGATCACAAAGGTAACCTCCCGCACTGCCACTTTTCACTTTTTCCTGTGTGGGCAAAGCAAGCGCTGTGCAAACTCGCTGTGGGAAGCGAAAACCAGTTCCACGCAGCCCTGTGACACCTGGCTGCGATGAAGAGGCTGCTTCCGTTAGGGCTGGAGGGGAGGAGTGGGTGACCCAGTGTTTCCAAAGCCCAGCAGTTTTGTGCACTGTTCACTCAGGCCTCTCTGCCTGTGGCTTGCAGGCTGATCGGCTTTTTGTGCAATCAGCTGCAACAAGGTACAGGAGGCGGGAGATGAAATCTGAAAACCATCCAAAGCTGTAAAGTCATGAATCGGGAAGAAGTAATGATTTACCAACCTCTTTATGCAAATCCCTAGAGTGGCTGGAGCTAGAGGACTCCTACAAAGACTGGAAGAGCGAGTGAGAGAGAGAGAGTGTACATGTGCGTGTGTACACACACAGAGATCTCTGTCCCCTCCTTTGAAGGGATGGGGCTAGGAGCTGCTCGGGTGGTACTGAAAAACATTGGAGACCTGAATTCAGTCAAGCATACTTGAATATTATGCTACAGATTCAGGATGGAGCAGGATGGAGCCTTGCTGAAGGGATCTTTGCCCACACCTTGTTTTCTTCCTTTCTGCTAGCCAAAATCCGGGGCTGTTGCTGAGTCCCAAATTCCCAAACCCTCTCCACTGTCTGGGAGCTGCTGGAGGCACTGTACCTCTGTTGCCTTCATTTCCTGCCTGATCAAACTGGACAAGGGAAAGCCTCCAGGGTCAGGGAGCAGTTGAAAGCAGTTTCCTGGGGGGCTGAGACTTGTGGGAAAGGGGGAGGTTAGGGGAGCTTTAGTGTGACGGAGCTTTGCAGTGGTTGCTCCTCAAAGCTGTGCAGGTTGGGTCAAAGGCGTTCCCTGGGCACATGCTTCGCCTGATGCTGCAAAATGGTTTGGTGCATGCTTCAGCTCAGCCAGGCCACATTTTAAATGGGGGCAGCGACCGTGGCCTGCCTTGCTCATCCAACATAATGATACTGGAGTTGCTGTGGTAACTGGAGGTTGGACTGAAATTGGTCCATGTGGTCCTTACATCCCAGAGCGAGTTACGTTTCTGGACAACCTGCTCTGCTTTCTCCCCGCACTAACGGCTCGGACCATCACCAGTTTGGATCACTGCTGCAGTTACCCTGGCTGAATGTTCTACTCCCCTGTCCTCACCAGCCTGCCTCAGACTTTGGCAGTCTCCTTGGCCCAGAGATTACAGTCTTGGCAAAAAAGATTCAGAAAGAAGAGGCAAAGCAGACACCAAAGGATTTTTACTTACTGCTGCACCAGTTGCTGCTTGTCGTGCTCTCCTCTGCTGCAGTAACTCCTTGACTGTAATCTTTACTCTAACACCTTGATACACCTTCGGCTTTCCTGAAAGAATTTGTGGAAAAACACTTTACAAGACGGGTGACTTTCAGACCATACAGCAAATCCAGAATGTTTTCAGGCATGCTCTATGCAGAGTCTACTTGAGTAAACAGATTATTAACTGGTCACTGTTAAGTCACTCATAATCACAGTTTATAGCCTGCTTTAACACTTGCTAGTCAAGCTTGTGACAAGCAGACATTTATGAAAAAGTTGGCATTCATTATATTTAGTAATCATACATGTTTTATTCTTTCCTATCTCCTTCCCTCTCCCCCCCCCAGGTGTCCTAATACCAAGTTCCATCTGGTGCTACCGCTGAATTCATTTAAATTCCTATCATATTTGCCACTCTTGGGACCTGAAACCAAATGTGGGAAGCACTGCATCTTGCAGATGAAGACCAGGAATAAAACAATGGAAATATGTGGGCAGTTATTCAGAGGGCTAAACAAAACACAAATAAAATGACTGCTTTCATGAACCACTTCTTGTAAAGCCTAAATTATCTCTTTATTTCACTCATTCTGTAAAACTCTCATTTATTTCAAACAAACATTTAGGATGTTTTTAATCTAGCCAAAACCAGTGAGCAATCATCAGTCACTACCTGATAAGGGATTTTTAGTACAGGAAATGGTAAGTGTTTATCCATTCTGAAAAACCACTTTCACTTGCTCTACTCATGCTAAAACACTTAAAGCCTCTGGTAGTTTTGTTTCTGACCTAACTTTCTGCTGTTATTTTCATCCCACAAACACTAGTGTCGTCTCATCCTGCAGTCTGCTGTTCCCAGGTGGAGGCAGCTGGTTGCAGGTTCCCTGACCTACCGCTGCTGCCTGCAGCACGAAGACAGTGCTGGATTTGTGGGTTCTGCCTGCATATCCAAGAAACCCCACACTGTAGGCGCCGTCCTCTTCCGCTATAACCTCTCTCTGTTGCTGATGGCTGTACAGCATCTTCAGCCTCCTGTCTGCCCACCCCCAGCCCTCCTGCTGCCCCTCTAGTGCAGTGATGGAGGACATGTTGCAACAGGCAGCCAGGTCCCTCCAGAAAGGCGGCAGGTGGAGCTGGGCCTGCCTCGAGGGGTTTGCTGAGCTGTGCTCTCAGCATCTGGGGCGTATTCATCTCATATTTTTATGTTTTGTTTCTATTCAACAAACTGAAGATGGGGAAAATGAGGGGAGGAAAGGGTTGAATTTAAGGAGAACACCCTGTTACCAGGCCTCCCTATAGCCAGGGAGGGCACCGAGCCAGCAGCCCCTTCTGCAAGTTCGGGTTCGCACCACGTGCAGCCTCTTGGCTCTGGTCCGCACGGGCCGCTGGGCAGGGCTAGGGGCTACACTGTGAGCACCTTCAAGACTAGCTAGCAGGTGAGGTATGGACACATCTATAACCCCGGGGCTGGCTGTCAGGCAGCCCCCACCCCCGGCTCCCGTGGCAGGGCNTAGTGCAGTGATGGAGGACATGTTGCAACAGGCAGCCAGGTCCCTCCAGAAAGGCGGCAGGTGGAGCTGGGCCTGCCTCGAGGGGTTTGCTGAGCTGTGCTCTCAGCATCTGGGGCGTATTCATCTCATATTTTTATGTTTTGTTTCTATTCAACAAACTGAAGATGGGGAAAATGAGGGGAGGAAAGGGTTGAATTTAAGGAGAACACCCTGTTACCAGGCCTCCCTATAGCCAGGGAGGGCACCGAGCCAGCAGCCCCTTCTGCAAGTTCGGGTTCGCACCACGTGCAGCCTCTTGGCTCTGGTCCGCACGGGCCGCTGGGCAGGGCTAGGGGCTACACTGTGAGCACCTTCAAGACTAGCTAGCAGGTGAGGTATGGACACATCTATAACCCCGGGGCTGGCTGTCAGGCAGCCCCCACCCCCGGCTCCCGTGGCAGGGCATTGTGCCCCGAGGATCCCGCTTTCCTAGCGCCCCGAGGCCCCAGCGTGGTCTGCCTGCAGCTGAAACGTCGAGTGCGGGGCTGCCGCGGCCATCTGCGTCTGCATCAGCTGCGCTGAACTGGCCAGGCTGCGGCTGGAAGGGGGCAGGGTGACACGGCTGGGGCTGGGGGTCGGGGTGGCGAGGCCGGGCTGGGGGTCAGGCAATGGGATGGTCATGGCAAGCTGGGAATCAGGAGCAGGGTGACGGGGCAGGCT
>VZSF01009662.1:0-73374 GCA_013398295.1 Chionis minor
ACCCCCTCCCCCTTCGAGCCTGGCATGGTAGCTCTTTCCTCACATAACTTGCAGCACGTTATGTGAACACTTCTCTCGTTTGTGGGAAGGAAGGGGAAAAAGATAAATAAATCAAGTCAACATCTAGTGTTTGAGACTTCATTTTAGCCAGTCGCTTTGATGGAGACCATACTGCTAGTGTCTTCCCTCCCGTGACCCTTGCATACAGATTTTTTCCTTTTACACTGAGAAATAATCTTGAAGTAGGTGGGTATCAATACCCTTCACCTCTCATAAATCTGTCCCATAAGTTTACAACATCGGACATCATTACTCCTCTAATGTTTTGTTTACATGAAGTTAAACTGCACCATACCTCTACTGCTGTATTTACCACTTTGAGGTTAACAACACAGCAGCAGATTGGTGGGAAAGGTATATTTTCATCCCGTGAAATTTTTTGAGATTTCATCATTTTCCTTTTCCCAGTATAAAATGTAGTCCTTTCAAATATTTACATGAAATCATCTACTCCCTGAAAGGTACCTTGCACTCAGTCATAGAGCTAAGTAGACTTGTTGTTCAGGTCTTTGTGCTGCTGCTTCCCTATGTCTCACCAGCAGTCACTGTGCTATTCACTTTTCTAACATGAGAAAGTATTTGTGTCTTTCTTACATCTACCACATAGTCCTTCCTTAAGCAGGTGGAAAATTTTTAATTGCTGTATTTCTGTAAAATGTTTAGTCTCCAGCAAGTAAGTGCTTTCTAATAATAACAAAAATATTCTGCCAGTAAATTCCTAAGGTAACATCTCTAAAATAATTTTAGCAGTGCAGAAACCAAATTTAATTAACTAGTTCTTACTAATGTACTCTTCCTGCTCAAGGTAGCCTGAATATTTTAGCAAGCAAGGTCATTAAGCAGATAGTAGAGGAGACTGGAAGAAATATCATGTCTCACCTTAAAATCCATCAGCTGAAACATCAATTGTCTTATATCAAAACCTGATATTATGGCATTGCTGGAGTTAATTGCCATTCAGGGTCTTTCCCATGTAAATTTCAGGATATTTAATCAGCATTAGCACCACATTCTACAGTTAAATATATCCAATTTTAAAGGCGGCCATCTGTTTAAACACCGTAGCTTGTGTTTTAAAGGTTGCCCAGCTCTTCCTAAGGTGGTAGGAACTTTCTATGAGAATACAGAAACTGTCTGAGACAGTGGAACTGCATGTTTTTCTGTCTAAATTCATCCTTGTAAGCGGGTGTAAAATGATACCATTAAGATGTGGTTAAATATAATTCTGTAATTTGCCAATCATCACATTTTGTATCTACTTCTGTGCCTGGTCTATAAGGTACACACATTAAAGCCCTATTAATGCCATAGGCACAGCATATACAGAGAAGAACGTTATTTAATCTTGTGAGGTATATTTGATCCCTGTTTTTAGCTCTGGTAGTGGCTGCCCCAAATTGGGATAGTCTGAGAGGTTTTGAAGAATTACATTTTTGTGGGGAAAAGTTTTCAAATAACATATGCCCAGGTCTTGTGTTTAAGGGTGTACTAGGTAGTACTAAGCCCTGTGGCTAGATGAAATCAATGGGCACAAATCTTCTAAACCACTGCAATGTTTTTGAAAAATTCTAGTGTGCCCCTGCATTTCACCACAGGATCATGTATGGGAAATCTATCTCTAGTTAACCACTTTATGTGTATCTTCCACGCTCAGAGGCTAAGATTCCTCCCAATGCAATGTAAAGCTCTTTCTCCAGGTTAGCAACCCTCTTGTCAAGGGGTCCATTTTTTATCATCATTTTCCAGAGAATATCCTGTCCATCTCTCTCTGACATTAATCGTAGGATCATAGAATCATTTAGGTTGGAAAACACCCTTAAGATCACTGAGTCAAACTGTTAACCTAAAAGTACCAAGCTGACCACTAAATCATGATCCTAAGCACCACGTCTACGCATCTTTTAAATACCTTCAGGGATGGTGATTCCACCACTTCCTTGGACAGCTTGTTCTGATGCTTGACAACCCTTTTGGTAAAGAAGTTTTTCCTAATATCCAATTTAAACTTCCCCAGGCGCAACTTGAGGCCATTTCCTCTTGTTCTGTTGCCTGTTACTTGCAAGAAGAGACCAACCCCTGCAGCTACACCCTCCTTTCAGGTAGTTGTAGAGAGTGACAAGGTCTCCCCTCAGCCTCCTTTTCTCCAGACTGAACAACCCCAGTTCCCTCAGCCACTCCTCATAAGACTTGTTCTCTCAACCCTTCACCAACTTCGTTGCTCTTCTCTGGACTCACTTCAGAATCTCAATGTCTTTCTTGTAGTGAGAGGCCCGAAACTGAACACAGTGTTTGAGGTGGGACCTCACCAGTGCCCAGAACAGGGTGCAATCACTTCCCTACTCCTGGTCAGCACACTATTCTTGACACATGCGAGGATGCTGTTGGCCTTCTTGGCCACCTGGGCACACTGCTGGCTCATATTCAGCCTGCTGTCGACCAGCACCCCCAGGTCCTTTTCCACCAGGCAGCTTCCAGCCACTCTTCCCCAAGCCTGTAGCGCTGCATGGGTTGTGACCCAAGTGCAGGATCTGGCAACTGGCATTGTTGAATCTCATACCATTGGGCTCAGCCCATCAATCCAGACTGTCCAGATCCCCCTGTAGAGGCATCCTACACTCAAGCAGATTGACACTCTTGGTGTCATCTGCAAACTTACTGAGGGTGCACTCCATCCCCTCATCCAGATCATTGATCAAGATATTAAATGGAAACAGACCCAGTTCTGAGCCCTGAGCAACATCACTTGTGACTGGCCACCAACTGGATTTAACTCCATTCACCACGACTCATTTGGCCCGGCCATCCATCCAGTTTTTGACACAGCAAAGAGTACACCCATCCAAGCCATGAGGGGCCAGTTTCTCCGGGAGAATGCTGTGGGAAATGGCACCAAAGGCTTATTAAAGTCCAGGCAAACAACATCCACAGCCTTTGCCTCATCTACCAAGCAGGTCACAGAAGGCGATCAGGTCAGTCAAACAAGACCTGCCTTTCATAAACCCATGCTGACTGGGTCTGATTGCCTTGTTGTCCTGTATATGCCACATGATGGCACTCAAGATGATCTGCTCCATAATCTTCCCCAGCACTGAGGTCAGACTGATAGGTCTGTACTTCTCCGGATCCTCCTTCTGGCCTTTCTTGTGGATGGGCATCACATTAGCTAACATCCAGTCAGCTAGGACCTCCCCGATTAGTGAGGACTCCTGATAAATGATGGAGGGTGTCTTGGTGAGCACTTCTGCTAGCTCCCTCCCTGCTAGATCCCTTGGGTGGATCCCATCTGGCCCCATAGACTTGTGTGTGTCTAGGTGGTGTAGCAGATCACTAACCATTTCCCCTTGGACTATGGGGGCTTCATTCTGCTCCCCATCCCTGTCTTGCAGCTTGGGGGCCTGGGCACCCAGAGAACAACTGGTCTTACTAGTAAGATTCAGGCAAAGGCGGCATTAAGTACCTCAGTCTTTTTTTCATCCTTAGTCACTATGTTTCTCCCCGCCTCCTTCTAAGGAGATTCTCCTTAACCCTCCTTTTGTTGTTAATGTACATATAGAAATATTTTTTATCTGTATTAAAAAAAAAGACAAAACCAACAACAAGAAAACTACACACAAACCAATTAAGTCAAAGAATAACTTAATGACTTTTGAGAATGCTACAACACTCTTGCTGTTGGTGACTGTTACTTGCTGAAGCAACCAAGCTGAGGCCACCAGACTTACCTCTGTGAGTAACTGTGCATTCATACTCCCACTGGTGAGCAATCTTGACCTATGTGCAGCACTCTGTTCGCTTTCTCTCCTTTAATGACTTCTCTGTACTCACCGTAGGGAAACAGCTTATCACAAGAATGGCAGAAATTTTGCAAATTTGATGGTGTTTTTGTTTCCCATCACTGTCAGGGCAAAAAAAGAAAGAAAAACAATGAAAACATAGAACCATTTCATTCTGGTCATATACTGCGGAATAAACCTTCAGTTCATGTAAAGTAGTAAAATCAGTGGAATTTTGCTGACTTGCCCCAGCTGAGAATTTGTTCCAGTGTATTTATATGTAAAATCACACAAACACGCCTTGTGGATGGGGTTATACGTGAAAATCAATATTAAATTCATCATATTTAGCTGCTACAGACCACAGTGAACACTTGCTCTCTAATGGTTAAATGCCCTTTGGATCTGAAGCCCTTTGATTTATTGGAAGAAACCTGCTGGGCAGAACATACTGTGGAGCTGATTAATGTCAGCTTCTGTCATCAGTTTCCACTTAGATTCTTGGCCAGCTCTGACATCTCCTCCCTTAAGGACCCAGAAGAATTTGAGGACTGATCCAAGAGCTTTACTGGCATGGGGTTTGCAGAATGTGGTGCTTGCAAAATAAGGAAGATGAATGGAAGTAAAATTCCATGTTCTCTACTGGACTTGTTTCTTTAACTCATTTCTCTGGAGAAAGAGACCAATGCCAGGACCACACCAGCAAGGGAAACAAATCAATAGCATGTTCACTGGTTTTGTTACAGATGTCTTGCATTTCCTTTGCTGCTTTATATGCTCCCTCGTAGCCTGTCAAACTGGAAAATGACTGCAGTGAGAATGCAGAGCTACCATAGCTGTCTAGATTTACACTCACCATTGTACAAGGAAACTTATGAACTACAAGCCAGTTGGTAGTGCATACCATTTTAGAGAGGATAAGCCCTTATCTGAACAGGGTTAATAAAAAGTGGCAACCACTGTGATTTGCAGGTTGATCATTCACAAGTAGCGTGAGCTTTTTTAACAGTAGGACACGATCGCTCCTGTCCTTTCCCCTCACCCTCTCTCGGGAATGATGACTGTTTATGGCAGATAATTTTGTTGTGTTCATTTTGACACATTTCCCTTGCAGTTTCTCATTTGGAGAAAATGACGCTTACATTTCTTCTGAGCATAGAATTCTCCTCTTGCTCGTCACACACACGGATACTCCTGCTACAGGAACCACACATTGCTATAAAAATCCTAACAGTGCTGTACCCATTGCTGAACCCATTCTCCACTGGCACAAAGGAAGTACGAGTGAACAGTCAAATGATGAAATATTAAAAACACTAGAGTATGATTATACAAAGTGTTACGAGGTTGTGGAAAACTTAAAACAGGAAAAACGAGCTGCCCTGGAAGTCACATTTAAACTTCTAAGAAACCAGGCTACAACCCTTTTAATAATTTAAAGATAGGATTTCCTGTCCTGCATCTCACCAATGACAACCTGATTTGTCAGAAATACTGTCATCTGGATTAAGAACATTACACTACTCCCATTTAGAGGACATAATATTTTACTGTTAGCAGTCCACATTGATAAAATGAGTCTGACCTGTTCAGTCCCTTCTCCTTCTACCCAAATCATGGTGAATTTGGTGCTTTCCAAGATGAGCTGTAGAAGAAAGGCTGCATAGAGCTAGAAGCCTTTCTTTAGTTCCTTAATTTCATTTACACCAGGCAGTGAGTCCAATAAGATTGTTTGTCCTCATGGAAAACCAAAGGGAGTATAAACTTCCACATGGCTAATATGACCATTACATTTCTACAGCATAAAGTGCTTCTACTTTCGTGTGCAGCTCCAGTGACTCAACGCAGAGAGTAAAGCACTTGCGCTTTCCTGGCTATCAGTAAGATGAGAAGTTAACTTGATTGAAGTACAAGATTGGGGAAGAAATATCAAATAATAATTACCAAGGACAGCTGGCTTATTAGCTATAAAAACAGGCTTGTGGATGGAGACAGACCAGTCCATTTTAGAAACAGGGGAACACATGTTTACAATCAGGTAATAAATGAATGGAAAGAAACACCAATGAAGGTGGCAGATTTTCCATCTCTTAATAGCTTCATAGCCACAAAACTGGAAGATACATGTTAGCTGAAGACTCCACCTTTAGCTCAGTATCAGGGTAACCGGAGAAAGCTAAATAGCCTGCTACATAGAGGAAGTTAAATTGGATAAATCTATCTTGCCTTATTTATGAAATCTTTGAAATACAAACTGACAGTCATAACTAAAAAATAGCTATACAAAGCTTTGTCAGTATGGCTAAAATAGTTCAAAATCCATTATGGAAAAGTTTCTGTTAAATGATGAAAATATATAATCCATTCTACGTTGTGTACTACATTAATGGAAAGGACCAAGTGCTCATTCTTGATTCCATTGACCCTAACACAGCATGTACTACTGACTTTGTTGTGTGTAGTAATAACCCCTTAATCCTTACTAGCATAGAACTCTAAATCTGTTTTTCTCTATACAGCTTTCCTTCAGTCAATTATTAGCAGCTGGATCCTGGTTCTTTAATTAGGCTGAAGCTAATGACTACCTCAATGAAAACACCAAAATCCAGCCCTGCCCAAGTGATGAGACAGAGACAAAGTGGTCGTTCTCTTTACGAAGCGTTATTTACTTGACATGTTTGCATGACTGGGTCTGATGTTCACAGCTGATATTCCAGGGTGCTGCATAATTGAGATTTAAATTATTTTAAATTATTAGAATACCCTTGAGAGACCTCAAGCCATAAAGCTAGCCAAATGCAGAGGCTGTAATTCTCCAGAAGAGTCCTGTCAAAATGGCATCCTCATCATGCACGGAAAATACACTACACACATACGTTTAAAATTCCTAATTGTAATAACGACTCTGGCACCAAACCTTTCTGGAGGATTGATGGCTAGCCGAGGCTAATGGGTCTCAGCTGAATTTCAGGCCACAGCTCCTCCCAAACAGTCATTAATCTTCAGGAAATGTCCCGTGCTTCCATCAGGAGTCTTTAAATGTCTCTGTATTTTTAACTAGATTATCCATAGCATGTTTCTGAAATCAGCTGGATAGAAAAGTGGTGTTCTCTGACCAACTTTTAATGTTGTCATTAATTCATTTTCACAAGGCTGTTTTCTTAGGGCCCTGCCCCATGGTCCTTCACCTCACCAAAGTTCTCAGACTGAAGACTGACCTTTACCTAAAGTTTAAATATCGAGCTTGATAAAAATATGCAGCAGGATTTTCAGATTTACTAAGCATTGTCCCAGCCTAACTGTCATTGAGGTCACTGTGTATGTCTAAATTATTATTTAGTTTAGTTCCCGAGTTCACTTCTTGATCCTTGTCTTCTGCAGACCCATATTGTGTCGTTAATTTGCACACAGGTTCCCCTCTGAAGTAAATCAGTCATCCTGTCGAAACAAAACCTCATACGGTTGTTGGGACAGTTAGATTTGTGAATCACTCCCAAAAGGTCATGCAGAGGAAGTCACATCAGGTTTGGCTCTGTCTGTCATGCATAGTCCTTTAACATGTTCTACCAGGCTTTGTATCCTCAAATATGCCCTTGCCCCATAGCTCAATTCACACAGTTCACACTTTCCACTTCATGCTAAGAAAACACAATTCTGTCAGACTGCAACACAGTCCTCACTATTCCTGACACTATGAAATGAACTAAGAACCATACCAAAAAGATTGTTATGATTTGAGGTCACAGGGGAATCACATGAGGCCCAGCAGAGGTCCAGGACCATGTACTACATAGCATTGATGCCGACAATCTGAGCTAACTCTGAGCAACATAGACACAAACCACCCTTCACCACTTGGACTGGGGGCCAGGAATCAGTCCCAGTATTGAATGCACTTAGCGTGCAGCCAATAATAACATTTCCTGGGAATAAAGTGAGACCATTGCTGAACTGTTTGGAAAAATTGTCCTATCGTTTTCACCATAAATCATTGACTGTCACACTGAACCTTTAACAATCAAAGAGTTATGCAGGGCTCTTCCTGGAGTGATTCTTTTAAAGATAGTTCAGAAAAGCCACCATTTTTTTTCTTCATTCTGGCATTGTGGCTATACTGCACAAATACCCCCAAAAGCAAAGGTTGTGCCTTATTTGTCACGGCCTTGAGGAGCACTTAGGTAAGGGATTTAAGAGGTCTAAAAGGCCACAGAGCAGTAAATTTCCAGAGTTTCTGACAAACAAGTCTGAACATTTAAAAGACTCAGACACAACAATAATCTAGGAGAGGCTTTCAAATAAAAATAAATGTGAATAAATGCAAATGTTGGACAATTGCTGAGCGTTTCCAAACCAGCATTTTTTTACACAGCTTTTCAAGAAAAGAGATTTGATAATGGTGGAACGTTGACTAACCTTTCCAAATACTTACAGTGGCTTGGTAGTTGGCCTTTCTTTCAAGACTATACTTTGAAAATGTATAAAGGATTTACTTAAATAAGGACAGATATGAGCCTTATACAGATATTAGAAAAAACTTCTTTACCAAAAGGGTTATCAAGCATTGGAATAGGCTGCCCAGGGAGGTGGTGGAATTGCTGTGCCTGGAGGTATTTAAAAGACAGGTAGACGTGGTGCTGAGGGACATGGTTTAGGGGTGGTTTTGGCATAGACTGATGGTTGGACTCGATGATCTTGAAGGTCTCTTCCAACCCAAATGATTCTATGATTCTATGATTCTATGATTCTTATGTACACCAAAATGTGGCAGAAATATGCATCATGTTTGAGCTTATAAATGCACTTTTGAGCCCAGATACCTGCTACCTACCATTTCCCACCAAGAATATGACATCTGCAAAAAGCAATAACTATCAACTCCCGTCAGTTGTACTAGCATAGAATTTCCCTTAGTGGTAACATTATGAAAGCACATGGCAGACCTGAGCAACTCTCTGAAATCAGATTCCAGGAAACCTGATAGTGTATATTCTTACACATATTTTAGTTCACCCCTCAAAAAGTTTAGGGCCAAGAGCAGTCTCAAAGGCTTACTCAAAAATCAATGAGTGCTGTTAGAGCTAGATAGGGTCACCCTGCTCTGAGGGAATTTTGTGATGAAAAATAAGTAAATAAATACTCTCCTTTCATTGTGTGATAAATCTAAAACCTTCTCAGATGATATTTTTCACAGAACAGCTATGTAGAAGGGATAAGGCACACAAACACTGAGGGAGTCCATCAGCGATGATTCTTTATTGACCCACATGACAGTCTTTGAGGTCCTGCTCTCAATGTCCCAACAAGTGGACACACATTTTGCTCAGGCTTCTCAGGTGAGTGGTGCGATCACAGGGCAGATGATTCTAAGAGTCGAGGCAGGTTTCAGCAGAACTTCTAACCTCAGTTCCTTTCACTGTCCCCATGGAAAGATTCTGTTTTGGCAAACCAGTATTTTCCAACACAAAATATTTTACTGAACAATTCCCAATTAGCTCTACTAAATTACTAACTTGCCTCTGTGAAACACTGGAACACGGGAAAGCTAATATTCCCATTGGTGATAAGGCTTTAAAATATTAATGGGAGATTTTTCTGTGGTTGTTAATGCGTGATTCCTTACACAGTTAATGTGAAGGACAGAATATGCTGGGATATGCCTTTAGCTCTCAAATATGTAAACTGTATTGTTTTGGTTAAGGAAAACTACTTGCAGGTATCTTTATTTTTTCAATATTTCTTAATACTTTGACCAAAATTATAGGTGGGTGATGGACCTTTAACCATTTGTTCTTAGCTTAAAACACATTGAAGAAAAGATGAATTCTCTAAACTACAGAATGGCCAATTTTAAGGGGATTACCTCTATCAGAAAGAGTAATCCATGGTTTACAACAGCAATAATATTTTTTAAACCTGGTGGATGGACCAGCTGTTTTGTAAAGTTATTAATTTCCTGTAAAGAATACTGAATGCTTAGCAATCAGAATGCAAGGCAGGATGTAGTTATACAATCATGCATGTGCATCTTTTATACATTAATTCTGCATGGAACTCCCTTCCCTTTTAAAATGATCAATATTGGTTCTGCTATCTGGACCCAAAACAGCACTCACCAGCACAAAAAATGAATTATGTGTCTGTTAGAAGTGGGTAGACCCCAGTAACACATGATTTTAAGGACAGTCGTTTGCAGAACTTCAAGCGGATTGATTCTCAGAGTGGTCACAGCTACAGCTGGCAGCCACTCCACCTGAGGATGCTCCTACAGGCAAAGATGCAGTTTTTTGAATGGGGGACCTCTAAATGTTTCACAGATTCAAGTTGTTCTCATATCTAGCTCAAATATGGACTCAGGCCTTGTTCTTCTCTCAGACCATGGACTGGCTATGCTCAGCTTTCCCTGCAAGCTCTCGTATGCTGCCTTTACGTACCATCAATGCTGGCACGTTTTTGTTCCTGGAGCTCATATATGTGCTGCGGTTACTGTATACCTGGATTTACCTTAAGGCACCTAACTTTTTCCGCTCAGAAAATTCATCTGAGAAATATTTCAAGCTTCTGACACTTGCCAGAATCCGCCTGCCAGATGAATCTCCTGTGCTGGTGGAATCCAACTGCACATCACATGCATGACATTCAGATGTGTGCACCTCTTGGTGCATGTGTAGTAAACCAAATAGATTTCCAATACATCAGATTTTCTGCATACCCATGCACTGTATGGGCAGCACATGGACATTAATTCTGGGCAGGAAATCCCGGAGAGAAATTTGGTAACTTTGCCTACTTACACCACAAACCAGAGCTAATTTTTTCCCCATGGCCTTTAGTGAACATAACTACGTCCTTAATACAAAATAATTTCCATGTTTCATTCACAATAAAATCCTAAACAGTCTTTACCATCAACAGCATCCTCTGTCTCCCTCATACTGTAATTCTTTATAGAGCAGGCAGTGAATATTTTTGGATATATATGTGTGTTTAAATTGTACGTCTCACTCATTCTCTCCCATCCTTTTGCTAGAGGATTCTTGCCAGCTGCCTACATTCACAATGAGTGTAACAGACACAAGGAAGGAAACAAAAGTCTCCAATTTATTTGGAATTGAGGAAAGAAATCTTTCCCACATTTTCTGTTGAGAGATCTGCCCTTCAACCTGGTGATAAATAAACAGTTACAGTAAAGTTACCTCACCCTGCTTTACCTCCCCACCTGTTAGTGATCACTGTTCTCCTTTTCTTCCATGCAATGCATTTGGAGGAAACTGGAGTCATACAGTAGCAAATAATAATAGAAACCGGCTTAATAATTTCAGGACCAAAAGACACAAAGTCCTAAAACTTCCTTATTTCCAGTGCTGCTCAAGACAGGTGTGTTCTTTCCTGGAGGGCAGGAGCAATGAGAGTGATGAAGAGCCCATCGGGGCAAAATAGCACATGGAGAAGGGACTTAGAGGTAGAAGTGGAAAGCATTGTGTTCACTTACAAGAGGTCATTTTTCAGAACAGAACTTAACATTCTGAGGAAGCTTGAATACTGTTTAAGGCATGAAGGTTGTTTCATATTTTTTTTCCAATTGCAGAGTCACAGAATCACAAAATCACAGAATGTTAAGGGTTGGAAGGGACCTCTGGAGATCAGCTGGTCCAAGCACCCTGACAGAGCAGGTCCACCTACAGCAGGTTGCACAGGATGGCGTCCAGGCGGGTTTGGAATGCCTCCAGAGTCGGAGACTCCACCACCTCTCTGGGCAGCCTCTTCCAGTGCTCTGTCACCCTCAAAGGAAAGAAGTTCCTCCTCATGTTCAGATGGAACTTCCTGTATTCGATTTTATACCCATTGCCCCTTGTCTTATCACTGGGCACCACTGAAAAAAGACTGGACCCCTCCTCCTGGAACCCTCCCTTTAAGTATTTGTCAACATTTATGAGATCAGTCTTGTCTTCTCCAGACTAAAAAGACCCAACTCCCTCAGCCTTTCCTCATAAGAAAGATGCTCCAGCCCCCTAATCATCTTTGTGGCCCTTTGCTGCACCCTCTCCAGCTGTTCCCCATCTTTCTTAAACCGGGGAGCCCAGCACTGGACACAGTACACGAGTTGTGGTCTCACCAGGGTAGAGAAAAGGGGGAGGATGACCTCCCTCGACCTGCTTGCCACACTCCTCTTGATGCACCCCAGGGTGTCATTGCCCGCCTTGGCCACAAGGGCACCTTACTGGCTCAGAGTCCTCTTAGGCTAAGGAGCATACGTAGGCTAGCTCCCCAAAAAGCCTTTATGGTTTGTGTGGGATGGACTTCCATTTAAATACAGAAAAAAAAGTGTTAATTGAAGCTGTATTTCTGTTGAAAATGATGGTTTTGGACAAGGCAATCAGCTGGAGCAAGCACTCACTCCCTAGCCCCATTTAGCCCATTAAACCACAAACCCTGAGCAGCTCGGGCCAGATTCCCCAGTGTGTTCCAAGTCCTATGAGTTACTGGAACCATTCAAAGAAGCTGGACATCAGCCAGATATGTCCAGCTGAGAGCTCCTCGCAGTGTGGGAGCCCTCAGTGCGCACAAAGGCAGCACAGATGGTTCCTTGGTTCCTGCGCTGCCACCCCCTGCTCCTACCTCTCTTGGCCCTGGCACAGGGACAATGTCACAGAGAGGGAGAGAACACTGCTGGCTGTGCTCATCTGACATGCAGCCCTGCAAGAATTGAAAATAGCAGGAGGAAACCAGAGCAACACATGAGCCCTAGTACAAAACCAAATAGTAGGGAGCTCTGCTTGACAGCCCCTTGGCAGCCTTCACTCACCAAAGTCATGCTGAGCAGAAGCACAGGAAAACAGAGCCTAAAATATTATTTTAGGCCGCATTACACCAATCACCAAGGAAACTCAAATTTTCTGTTCTTTTATGGGTTTTTATCTTACTCCCTAAAACCACATTGCAACAAATTAACTTCAGAGACAAATGCAAGGCTAGCTAAAGAAGAAACAAGGTGGGCAAAATTCAGCTCATAAGCTGAGACAACTGAGTGTACGCATCTCCATGGACACCTAGTTGACATGACCAATGGAGGCTAGAGAGCTATTCATTTCATCCTTAAGAAGATATGAATGATGTGATTCGATTGTCTAAATGTAGATACAGGGGATCGTTTTTAGAAGCCCTAGAATATCTCTCTGGCCTCCAGACACTATGCCCAAAAGGCATTAGTCACCTGAAGGTAATGTGTCTGTGTACTAATTTGTGCTAATTTCTTAGATGCCCTGAGACATTTTAACGGCACTAGGTGTCTAACAGTGGGCAAATTACTCCAGTCCTCAGTGGCTGGTCAGACAAGTTGTTCTCGCAGCTCCTCTCACAGTATCACCTCTATAGGCTTTGACTCTGTTGACTATTAACTAAAGTTCTAGCTTACATACCAAGCATGTCCACAGATACCTACAAGTAGACACTTGAGTTTACGGGAAAGGTTCAGTTCCTTACACATCTAGTATCATTGCAGATGCCCTAACACTTTCCACTGGATTCCAGCTGCAGCTCCTGAAGATTGTAGGTCCCCTGTATGTCCTGTACCATATCTGCCAGCCCTCCAAGAATTTCTTGGATTTCCTAAAACATCTTAAATGTCACTTAGCACTTATGTTTATGCAACTGAACTGACCCATAGGGCTTTTTAACTGGATCTGAACCACAATGATGAATTTAAACGTCTCAAACTGAATCTTGCCTGCGATGACCAAATGGATTTTTCCTGTATTTTAATGGGATGGCTCTAGAGAAGAAATCTGACATTTCTTACTCCCAATTATTTCTGAATGTCCTTGGGTTTCCTTGAGAACATCTGACACTGCCCATTCACATATCTCAGTAGCTTCTGATGGCACTAAGACAGTTGCAGCTGTGACATTGTCACCCAAAACACTTTATGCCAGGCTAAAGACCATGATAACTATATCTGTAGTAACACCACCTATTTTTTAGGATAAATTATTTCACGTTACAAGAGGTGTCAAAACACTGCAGAAGCTCATAGAAAAGGCTCTGCATGAAAGAACTGAACGTGTCCACAGTGGTTCAAGATGCAAATGGTGAATTGCAAGAGCAAAAAAACTGTCTTACAAGGATACAGGCTGTGATGGAAGTTTCTTATTGCATTCATGTCAACTGAATGAAATAAACAGGAGTATCTTTCCTTTACACCTCTGTTTCAAATTTCTCCTTGAAAAAGAGAATGCTGTCCTCCACAGCTTCATAGGACCAATAAGCATCTATAACACCACACCCATAGCTATCATTGCAAAAATGCATGGATCAGAGGGATACTTCTAAAATGAGAATGGAATTTATTGTAGCCATGGCAGTAAAAAAATCTCTGTTAATCTAACTTGTCAGCTGCCTAGGGCTGCAACACTCAAGTCCACTTAGATGAAAAGATACATGAAAAGTCTGCATGTAAAATAAGATTGGCAATATGAAAGAATGTTCAGCATAATAAGTAGAGCAAGTGAAGGAGGGCTTTGAAGGGGAAAAGTTCTTGATGGGAAAAAGTATCACTAATGTGAGAAGGAGTATCTTGAAAGTATTGCTTTTCTTCTCATTAATGTCTTAGGGAATGTTGCTGTTGACCTTTCAGAGAATTGTGGTTGGTTTGTTTGCTTGTTTGTTTGTTTTAAATTGAGCTATTCAAGAATTCTTTTCAAGTCCAAGAATCAAACTTTACTTGAAATTTAAGCAAAATCAGATTTGCCTGTGCTAGTTTTTACATGTCTTTTTGTGCCTCTGAAAGGAAGCTACTGGGACGGCAGTAACTTCGATCCTATTAGAAACATGAACGTTCTCAAAGAGGACATTCATTTCTCAGAGGTGGGAGCTGTGGTAGACTGTGTGGATCTGACCCATCAGGTTAAAGGGAGGCACAGCCTGTGCCACATGTGTGATTTTTCAGATGCGTGTTCTCAAGAGTGTGTGCACATTGGTTTACAGAGGGCTCCATAGTGCCTTTATTCCCAGTGCTGTTAAACATCACCATTTAAACCATACAGTTTCATACATTGTCTGCAGACAGAACTGTCATGACAAAAAAAAAAAAAAAAAAAAAAAANNNNAAAAAAAAAAAAAAAAAAAAAAAAAAAATCCTTGTCCTTCTTGTTCCAGAAGAAAAATAATATTTTCTTCATTTAAACCGGCAATGATAATCTGTGACCTAGACCCTGCACCAGGGGCTCCCCCAACCCTGCCCACAGCCCAGGACCCCATTTCATCCTCCCTGGGGTCATCAGCCCCTGCCCCAGAGATACTGCAGCACTGCCAGTCTCCCACTTCCACCAGCCCCAGTGCCCCCCGGCTGCCCTGCTCCTGGATGGGGGGTGGGATGGGACGGGCTGCCCCGGGAAGCCCCTGCCACTCCCAGTCCCCACCCCAGAGAGCCCCCGTCCCTGCTGTGCCCTCACACACAGGTGTATAACTGGAACCACAAGCCAGACCAAGTTGCACAACCAGAGTTTTCGAAAAAAACCCTGGCATCTGTGATACCTGGTGTTGTCCTGAGAGTTAGTAATTTCCTGTGTTCAGTATTAATGGGAATGGCTCCTTAATCCTTCAAAGCGTTAAATGTACCAAATATTTTGACTGCGGCAAGTATTACTATTAATAAATGGCAGGGAACAGTGGGTTTCCTGTGTACATATGCCCCTATGATGAGGTACACATAACATGTGGCTCCTAATACCAAAGATGGTGTAATCCTTCACTTGTCAGCACCGCACTAAAGGTCAGTCTGGTTTTTCTCACTTTACAAACTTCCATCTGTCAAGGGATGCTTAATTCACAGCTTATTCTCACATCTACCCTAAGGCTGTCTAAATTTAAAAACAGCCATTTGTTTATCATGTTCTGTTTAAAAAAGGAGACTTTTTTTCCAAGCCATTGGTTTGTCATGAGAAAAGACTTAGAAGAATCTTTTAACATAAAATCTAAGAGGGTGACTATAGTCTTTCATGTGATTATAAAAGCTGGTGCTTCCATAAACAGAACTAAGCATCTCTGTATTTAGAAGACATAGGACATTGCTGATGTTCTCCATGAAATTACACCTTGCTCAGTCGCTAGTTCTTTGTTATCTAGTAGGGTAAACGTGTTAAGGCAGTTCAGTCAAATCTACAGGCAACAGAATTGGGCCATATGAAATATTATGTATAAATATAGAGAGACATAGACAAATACACATTTTAACAAAAATGACATTGGCAATGAAATAAAAAATAGCACTTGTTTAATAAAGTGGGAATAAATTTTGAACACACAAGAAGCTGACAATGGCTTACGGTTGACCTCTTGCTCCAGTGCCTCGCTGAACTTTGTAGTCTCTGTTAAAAGGCAAGTTCACTTACTTAGCAATTTGTGTTTAAATACAGAGTTATTAGATATTTGTGAAATAAATCTTGTTGTAATGACTATGATAAGTGGATTACCTATACTCAAAGTGGCTAAGGCACAGGGAAATATTTAAACTCCCACCCACCTGTTTTAATGTGAAGGAACCGGGTGTGACAAGGAAGCTGGGTGTTTATGGTGCTACTTGCCATATGAAAATTCATATTGAGTTCAGTTTTGGAACAAACGTGGCAGTGACTTTTTGGTTAACTGATGTCTGGTACATCTCTCCTTTCACATAATCCAGTGTACAGATGTCATATAAAATATGCATAGTTTGGGAGGTTTTCCTCTTTATTTGAGGGAGAAAAAATATAAGAGGACCTGAGTAAGATTCAAAGGCTGTGGCTGTAAATTAGAGTGTGAGGTGATGGGCAAGGTATTGGATCTCTATGATTAACATTTCTTAATCCTTAGAACAGTTTAAGCACAGTTTAGGCACAGGCCAGCCAGGACCATGCCAAATAGTTCCTGGGCATGGCTTGAAGGTTTGGACAAACCAAGGACGGTTCCTAAAAACCACTGTGGGTGTAACCTTGCTTTGAAGGCTACAAGAGTTTAACAGTCTGTGGGGTCCCAAATATGCCTGTTGCCATTCAGGTCAGAGCACACCTTTCAGGTTACAAAAGTAAGTGTGTCCTTGAAGGAATGAAGTGATAGTAAAGTGCTATATATCCAAGAAGCCTTCAAGATTTAGCTAAATTGCCATGCAATAAAACTGTTAGGTGCGCTGACTCCCAGTCTTCCGTCTCTACAAAACATGAGCACATATAAGAGCTTTGTGGTCCAGGAAGAGAACAGACGAGAGATCTAGGACTTCCTGAATATTTCCAGGTACATGGACTGTACTGGAAGGACACACTGGCAGCTCCTACCCACCAAGCTAAAAGAACCTCTGTGCCATTGCAGCGATCTGAGCCACCGTTAACCACAGTCACTGTTTCTTTAGTAAATTTTCAAAAGTGAGAAGAAATCTGTAAAATTTATTGTTTTCTTCATGGTTTAGTTCTCTTTTCCTGAAGTTATACGGGTCCTGAAGACATGACTGAGTCCACACACTAGCCCTTGATGGTCACTGTATGCATGTGTCCTGCAGCAAAGCTAAAGAACTAAAAAACGTACTGGGTATTAAAAAAGTTTGCTTCAGAATTCCCTCAAGCAAATTATCTGGTATAATTTAGCAAAGCTCTATGAAAGTTAACAAAGTCTACATCAAATATTGCTTGCTGAAATTATGTATATAGTTTTTCACATATGGCCTTTCCTCTGCAGTTTCTGAGCTAAAATATTCATTACCTCTCAAGTGAGGTCACCAGGAAGGTCTCACCTGCACATTGGAAGATACTGAGACTGAAGATAGACTCTGACAGCTCAGGACAGTAGAAAATCTGCAAAACTTGTTGTGGTTGAAATACCACAGCAGTTATACTGCCTAAACTGTACTCAGCATGCTTGACTTCATGTGTACAGTAGGCACCCTGAATACTGCAGCCTAAATACAACACGGGTGATTGTAAACCTGAAAACCAAAATAGAGACCTCTTTTGCTAATGTACTGGTACAAAGAGCCATTCATAGGAAGGGTTGCCAGCATAGAAATGAAGCAGAGTTGCTTTTGCAGAAGTTCACCTGAATCCTTTCTCTCTTTGCTATTTATCTTGTTTTAATCTCTATCATGTCCTCACAAACACCCACAGTTATGTACAAAACAACACCCTGTACAGCAGCAGGCCCTCTTTTATATTACTGAACTGTCAAGAAAAACCTTGTGCTTCTACTTTTTATAGTCACTATGACTTGACCCAGCTGAGAAGAAAGGAAAACACAGTGACAGTGCCAAGAAATATACTGAGTTGCAGTCATCATCAGAGGCTTCCATTAATCATGGACAGAACTACAGCAAAATAAGGAACATCTTTTTTAGGTTTTCTTTGTTTAAGTCTCCTAGGAGATTTATACAGCTCTGATGTATATCATGAACCTAGAGGATATATTTTTAAGGGCTTACTTACCCCATCTGAAATTGAGCAAACATTTAAAAATAAATAAAATAAAGCTGGCCTATGTTAAGTGCAAAGTTACAATAGTGTAAACTGCATGCTAAAGAGTTTTCTTTTTAAAATAAAAGCCAACCCCCTTCTCTCTTTCCATTGTTTGCAGTATCTTCTAAAGTTAGAAACAAAATACTCTCTCTGCTGACTTCATCCTTCCCACTTGGCAAACGCTGGTATTTCTGTCTTCTCATTGGAGCGATACCAAATAAGCCCATTTCATGTTTCTTTGCTTTTGCCCTGGGATAATTAGCAGCAAAGCTGCCCGTGCTCCTGCACTCATGTAGCAATGCCACTCTCAAACAAAAGGGCTTGAGTCCTTTTTGCTGGACTACATTGCTCTGGAAGAATGAATCCATGTCTGCCCTCCTGCTCTTCACCTACTCAGCTCTTTGGGAGGCAGATTATGGGCAGTCACTCCTCTGAGTCTTCCTGGCAATACAGTGGTCCCCAAGTTTCTTCACATGTTTTGGGTCCTACGTGCTCCCTTTCTTCTTCAACCCCTATTTGCACATTTTCTGCACCAAAAAAAATTGGTGCGGAAGATTGTCCAGACACTATTTCTGTGTAAACACAGCCACAAGCATGCTGTTGCTAGCCCTGAAAATTAAGATGGAGCTAAAGGAATTTAGGGCAGCTGAATGGGTGAGGTACTATTTTAGCTTTTTGAAGGTTAAATTCAGTTCTATGGAGATGATAAGCACAAGGGCTATATCATGTCTATCTACTTCGTACACTCAAAAGTGTTGGTGAAATATGCTATGGTCACATTTTGTCCTGGTGTGTTGCAAATAAGTACAATATGAAAAGAAGCTGAATCTTCACCCTGAGTCTCCAAATTATACCTCAGTGTAATTTCTTTCAAAAATAGTATTATTATGCATTCCTGTGTGTATAATCTTATAATGGAGCTGATTTTTTTTTTCTTTTTCTTATGAATAGTAATTTGTCAAACCTGAAACTTCACAAGAAGATACTTATTATTTCCTAGTAATTTTCATTGGCAGCCCCTTCCATGTCTAGGGTGAATTGTGTGTTCAAATCCAGTACAAGGTCTATGAAAACTGTACTGCAAAAGCCAGTGCCTCAGTTCAGAACAGGAATGAAAATTAAGACTTGCTTTAATTCTAGGTAAGTACTTGAGTGTCAGTGCTGTCAATTATTCTGGTGGCCTGCTCTCATTTAAAAAAAAAAAAAAAAAATTAAAAAAAAGAGCATCCTTTGGTTTCCTTCTGAATTAGAATAAAAATGAATGTGAAAACCTTGAAATTCTTTCCTGAACTAAGATTCTTGCTTTCTGGCCAGCCCTTTTTTTAAAAGCCAACTTTACAAAACAAACAGAAAAAATCCTCATTGCTGCCTAAAGTTGCACAGCGAGCAAGACTTAGCTTTTGGAAACACGTGATGGAAAGGTGTTATATTATTCAGTTCAGCAATCTTGCTTAAAAAATTTAAGTTCTCTTTCTGGGTGAGATTGCCCAATGCTTTAAAACATTATATTGTAAGCTGACATCAACCTCAAAAGCTTTTTTTTAAAAAAAAAAATTGTATTTACAAGTGTCTAAAAACCCACATCCAAACAATTTGATACTGACTACATACTCTAATATTGCAAAGACACAATCCAATACAGTGTTACACAGATGCTAATATGCCACACTTCTGTATTAGCAGTGGTAAAATTAGGGCACTAGCAATGTGTACTGCTCTGCTTGAACTAAAGTCAACTTCCAAGGTCTGAACAGACACAAGAAAATGAAGCTGGTTCTAACACATACTGAGAAAAAGCGAGTTTGGTTCATTGCAAAGTCATTACATATGTTTTTTCAAGGCATGAAGAATTATTGGACTGTTAAATAACACATTTCTACATGAGAAAAATCAATATGAATCTTTCTCTCTTCAAGTTAGCCGTCTTTCATCTATTCTTCCAAAGCATTGACTTTCTGTAACAGCTTTTTTAGAGGAAAATTAAGAAATTAATCAAAAAGTCCATTTTCCTGAGTCAGTGGGAACCGTACTGGATTTTTGTTTGGTTAGTTGTTTGGGTTTGCCCTAGTCTTTTGTCTCTGGTTAAGAAATTAATTCAACTAATAACAAGAAATGGTTTTTTTACATACATTTTTATGTTCTCAGTGAAATAAGAAATAGAATGAAAATCCTATTTCAGGTCACACCAAGTAGCAAAATATTTATTTACTTTGTGTTATATAAATGCTATGCACACTGGTTTAGATGTTAGGCAGCCTAACACTGCTGGTCAGAAAATGTCAGAAGCAGTACTATTCTCATTTTGCATTTAGGAAAACAGACTTAGGTTCAGTCACTTGCCCAGGGCAACATAAGTGTTCAGAAACCACCTGCAAAAAATAAGTAGAATAAACCAGAATTACAGAGAGGAGTCTCTGGCTCCCAGCCAGAAAGGCTGTGAAAGAAGCAATGTATTTTTTATTTAATTTAAATTTCTGTTCAAAAGAAAACTTAGATTCCCCAGTGGAGGAAGAAAACTCTGGTTTTAGACTCATGAAACCTGAGTCCATCCCTCATTTTGCACCAAATGAGTGTAGACAGGCTCTTTTTGTGGGAGTGAGATCTGAATGGTGTGAATGAAATGCAATTTGCAGCCTGGGATCTGCTCTTTATTAATCATTTGTTTGACTCTTAGGAGTACTCAAGGGCCCTACTGAGGATCATGCCCCGCTGTGAAGGCTCAGTGCAGAATGCATCACCCAAGACAGCCCAGGTCCTGAAGAGAGCTTGAAAGAGAAACTGCCAAAGGGAACAAGAGCAGGACATGTGGTCAGGGTCTTGAGAGGCTAAGTATTTGCCAGTTACAATTTTGTCTAGTTTCTCAGTAAAAATTGGAGGTTGTATTTTTTCATGGATTTCCTACAATATATCTGCCTAAGTGGATTCTGTCGGGGAGAGCTTCTTGGTAATTAAAGCTCAAAGGCTGCCTTTTTTCTTGCTTTTGAGAGAGAAAGAAAACTCCACATGACCTCCAATTAGGTTTGAGCAAAACTGAAACAGGTTTCAGAACTGAAATGCAGTCCCAAAGTGATTTACATCTGCTCAGTGGGAACCAAAGGAGGAAGGAAATACTAGCAGTACCATCTTCCAAGACATGTCTGGTCCTGTTAATATTTGTTGAGTTGTGGTATAGTTAAAAAGTTCCAATACTGTGAAAAATGATGTGGCAGAATATGTTAGCAATTAACAGCATATACCACAGCAATGGAAAGCTCTTAGTGCTTCATACTATCCACATTGAGATGTGGTCAAAGGAGAGAAACTAGGTTTCATTTTGGCTATAAGGCAGAACACAAGTAATCTAAAATGAAAGGAAAGAAGGATGTTTCACAATAGCTAATCCCTGTGGAGGACCTGATTTCTGCATGGACATTTGTTTAGAAATTAAATGTTAGCACAAAGTCATGGTGATTAATTTTTATTGATCTTAATAAAAGAGAAAGAGACACTAACCTGTTGGAAGTGTCTGATTGTAGGCATTTTTAAGTCCAAGTGTTCAATAAACATAAGCCAACTTCTCAGACGTCATGCAATTAGCTTTAAAGTGCAAGACAGCAAGAAGATAATCAATGCTGTTTGCTTCATGATTCATTTTTTATTCACTCTCACACAACGAGGACAGTCACTGCTTTTCAATGGAAGATAAGGCAGAGCAACGTCTCTCTAGAAACCAAAAATTGAAGCAAAACCCATCTATCCTACTCAAAATGTGCGGTAGTTACAGAGCTCTGCAAATGAAGTCAGTAAGTATAAGAACACCTTATGGACACTTAGAAGAGTCAGGCTGCAAGAAACTTCATTAATTTTAGGGCAAAACTCAGTGATGATGCAAAGAACTGGATGCACTGTTGCCAAAGGGTCTCATAGTCTGATACTTACAAGAAGACAAACGTCACTAATTGCAAAAGCTCTCTCCGGTGTATTCAGAGGCTCACTTCAGGTTTTAGCATTGTTTCTAGATAAGACTGTCATATTATCTCAGCTAAGTATACATCTACATCCTTCTGACTTGCTGCTGCTTCTTCAGACCGCTCCCCTCTACCTCCCATCATTGTATTTCTCATTTTCCAGGATTTATCTTTGAAAAAGGAAATCTTCCCACGCAAAGCAGACTGAAAACCTCAAAGGGTGCATCCACAGATCTTTATGAGAAATGCAATCATTCTACTTTGGAAGCATGACATGATGTGAGAAACCCCATCTAACTTCAAGGAGTCCTAGGTGTAGACCTGTGGATGCATGACTGTTTCTAAACTGCTCATACAGAACATGGACAGAAGTAGATCTGGGATTTTCGGCATCTACCTGGAGTTGGAAGACTAGTGTCCTTGGTTGACAAACCCAGACATCCACACATAGAAAGATGAACACATATGTTTCAAAGCTATGCGCACAGCTTTCATGGTATAGGTGAGTAAAACAATATCCCCTAAAATAAATTATCAGTGTGTTCCTTATGTCCTAAGTTTTATCAACAACTAGAACCTCATCAGACCAACATGTATATATCTATGTCTTGAATGTTGCATGTGTGTGTGTGTGTTCACAATTCACAGGCATTTAGACATGCTGCCTTTGTTCATCCATATCTTATTCCCTCTCAGTTCCTGTATGCAGGGTTTTTTGTGCTACGTTTGTTGAAAGAGAAGGACATGAAAAAATCCTGACAGAATCTGAGTGAGAAATTTGAGTGAACCCTTAATGTTGAGGCACTACAGGAAGACAAATATGTATAAACTATTCTTTTATCTGCACAACTGTACCCACACCAGGGGTTTCACTAGTATAAATTCTGTTAGTTTCTATGTCAATATTGTCAAATTGGTACTCGAGTTGGCCAGAAAACAAGAATTTTATTTTGCAAAAAAGTCATGGTTTCAGAAATAATTTTCAGTCTGCACTGGGACAACGCTGAGACCATTACAGAAAAATTTGCAGCAAAAATGCATGTGAAAAAGTCTTTTCCCCTAGTATCTTATAACTCCCCCATGTGCTCACAGGGACTACTGTATTGCAGCTGCACTAGTAAATGAAATTGCCCAGGGACTGCTGTCTGCCCTGAGGCCAGCTCGCATGGTTTGTGTTGACACAGTTAATTGCTTTTACCCCCCAAAACATGCTGACTGCATCTATACTGGCTCAAACTATCCCCTCAGCTGTGCTGGGACATTTTTGGGAGAGAGGTAGTCAGCCCAGGCCAAACTGTTGCCAAGGACCATGCTAACAATTTAACTGTACTGACAGTCATCTGCCCATGCTCAGGTTTGCCCTGGCCCTGTTTCACATGCTGAAATAAGATTGCTCAGGAGACCATATTGAAGTCCTTGCTCTTCTTCTTCGACGCCAAAGGAGTTTCCCATGCCATTAGCTATTTTAAGAAGGGATTCTCTCTGACTGGTTTTGATGAGAAATTCCAGCCTCTGCTTGCAAAGTCGTCCTGACAAAAATTTAATGGAAACACATGCACTGGTGTAAAAAGTTCAGATGAATCTGCATTTTTCTTCAAAAAAATTATGCTGTTGACAAATTCCACCAGTGCAATGATTGATTTAAGACATGCCTTCATTGAAGTATTCATCTGTACTTCAGACCTTGAACGTATCTGGCTGGTTTTCCAAGGCCATAGTTGCTAATGCAGTTCACTCCATAGCAATTACATTGTGGTTTTATCTCCTTAAGAGCCGGATTAAACAATCTTACAGATATGAAAGGGTATAACTATTCTTTTTTTTTTCTTCTCTTTTTTCCTCATTATCTTCCTGACTGTAGTGGCTTCACTCACTCCTAACAGAATTGATAGATACAGTGTGTTTGGAGACTATAAGTGCACATATGCTTTGTCCTACGCTAATTCCTAAGAAATGTACCTCCTTGAGCATTCATCAATGCAACAACCAAGTATTTGAATGATAATAGAAAAATAAACAAAGGGGGTTGAGTGGACTGAAAGTTCATTTGTCTCTTATTAAGTTTTCCTCAGATATTCTTATTTTGTCACTCTGCATGCATCCTCACATTTTTCCTTTTCCTTTCTTGTTTATTAAACAAGTCATTACTTCAGTGCAGAGAAGCATGTCCTCTTAATTCCCGCTCACTTCAGAACCCGCTTTCACACCCTGGAAAAATGAATAAGGAAATCTTGAGCATGTTTGAAGTGGTTTTAAAATTCTTCCCCTCTTTATAAGACAAGTTGTGTTTATCAGTAGCTTCAGCTTCAGGGGATCTACAAAGGGACTGGTGTGTCAGCAGAAGACTTATAAGTCTCCCTAACAGTATCAAAGACATTAGGGCTCTCTCAGTGGTAGGATGCTAGAGTTGCATACTAAAGATAGCAGACACATGCTTCATGGAAGTAGCACTACTGAAATATAAACAAGCCCCCTTCATCCAGACATTTTTGGTTTTGTTTACAGATTAAATCTCAGGATGTGTATATTAGATGTTCTTGTTTCAGGATATTAATGGCAAAATGAACCTGTTTTTGATGTTTAAGTCACATTAATGTCTGATGGACTGTTAAAATGTTAAAGGGTACACCAGACATGGTGTAGTATGTGACATATGTTAGTCATACCATACTAGCTAGGAATTTGGATTTGTTTATAATGAACATAAATTGACTGAATTTAACCCCCTTCTGCCTCCCCCAACAGTTAAATCACATTAGGTTCCATTTCCTCTGAAAGACAGTCTTGAAAAATTAGATGAAACTTGAAAAGCAGTTGTATTCAGATTTCAACAGTAGTACATGAAAGTAACCTGCTTAGCAATATGAATTTATATGACCTGTGGACAAATAATTGGATATCAGAAGAACGTTCAGAGGTAAGGGCTTGCTCTCCAAGCAGTTTGGTGTAACAATCATCCTAGCTCTCAAGCCACCTTCAGAATAGTTGTAATCATTACAAAAAAGCATTTTAATCCCAGACATACTTGTGCTAGGGCCATTTAATTCACTCTCTGTTAGAAAAATGCTGAGCGCGAACATTGTCAAAACTGAACTCCAGCAAAGACAGACATACAGCTAGGAACGCCAAAGAAAGAAGGATAGTTTAGTTCAGATTTTAGAGATGATGCTAATGCATTTCACAAAAACTAAGGTTGCCTCATTATTTTCGTTTTCTCCCTACTTGTGTCTTTCCCATATTTCTTTATTTATACTAGCACTATAAAACCTTTTAGAAAAATACAGCGGTTTTACTCTTTGCTTCTATGATAGATTTTCAGCAAATGGCAGCATCATTATGACATTGAATAACAGATGAATTCTTTCTTTTCTTAAACATTGTCAATTGGCATATGAGTATGTGTGTTGTGGGTGGAAGGAAGGATTGCTTGGTTGTTACAGGCCTTGGGTTTTGACAATATGGTAAATTTTGGAGTGGTTTGAGTAAAGGAAACCTTAAATAGCTGTCAAAGGCGAGGAGCTGCATATAGACTGGGAGCTGCTATAGCAGTAGGAGCCTTCTTCACTAAGCTCAGCCTGCCACAGGATCTCACAAGGAGGTACCTGTCTCCCCACAGAGCCCAGCTGTGGTCAGGGTGACATCTCAGCATAGGAGTCAAGCACCTGTGTCAACCCGCACCCAGGAGGAAAGCCTAAGTGGTGACCTGGAGATCAGCAAAAAGTAAAGATGTCTAAGTGCTAGGGAGCAATTCTAGGCTGCTAGTGAGCAAAGCAGGCGAGACAGTGGCTGAAAAGCGTGGTCAGCTCTACAGCATTGCCAGCATTCAAAAAAAACACTGCTGAGAAACGTTTTAAAATATTGCCAGTGAATTGAATTCATAGCGTCTGGGAAAATCAGGCAGCGAAAATGGTTTTCTCTCCGCATTCTCTGTCTTCTCTGTAAATACACCCCTTTCGCTCATGCCAGGCAGCAGAGCAGAGGTGTCACAGATAGCGAAGACATCTCTGCTGGCTTTGCAACAACCAGAGCGCCCATCTTCTCAGAGGAAATATTCACGCAGAACCTCCAGATGGTACACATCATTTTCCACTGCTATGAAGTGAGCTATGAAGCAGCACAAAATGAACTCAATAGGCTGAGGGATCTGGCTCCTTATAGCAAATTTGTATTTGAAAACACTGTTACACAGACTAATGCTAATAAATAAACATATCAAACCTGATGCCTCTGAATCGATAGCTATGTAGAAATACTTCCTTTCTGGTTTCTTGAACATGCCCTTCACAGAGGTAAATCAGAGCAACCATGAACTTTAACTGGTCAGGCATTTTAATGTTTTAAATTAATGCACTGCATTTTCAGAGATGATAATATTTAATTTTCTGTCCTCTAACCACTTTAAATTTTGCAACATGACATAAAAAATGCCACCTCAGCCTGACTTGAAGAGAAATGTTTTAGTACAGGGCATTCTTGCAGTTGTAGAAACAGATTTTAAGTCCTGGCCCAGTAAGTGTGAAGTCCTCTCTGAGGAACAGTGAATCTCTTTTCCTTTCAGCTTTTTAAGAGGTTTATGACTGACGTACTCTTGGTGGAATATTAACAATAAATCATATCTATGTATAAAATAAATTTGCAGAGGATTTTCAGATTTGGTCTTAGGCCAGTTAAGCACAACTTCTGAAAATTTGAAAATTATCTGGAAGAAAAAGTTTTACGAAAAATGTCTTGTATCAACCAAAATGTCTCAGAGAGAAACATTTGATTATGGTTGACTTTTTAATTGTATTGAACACAAAATGAAACACATCATAAGAACATTAAAGATGAAAAACTATTTTGAAAGGAAATATAAGATTCCCGGTTCCAAAATTATAGAACAGGACATTTTGGCAATGTCAGAATATTTGTATCTGCCAAAATTTAATTTCAGTAAATCTGATAGGACTCTGCAAAGCATTTTGGTTTCAGAACAACTGCATTTTTCAGTTCTTCATCGTTTTTCTGGCCAGCAATAACACAGTAGTGATTCTAAGAACATATGGCTAATTCACTTGTACCTGCACATCTTACTAGTGAACATCAAGCTAATATTGTTAAAATCAGTTTCTATTTTGAGATATATTGATCAAAGTTTCAATTAAATGCTAAAGAATTAAATTGAGATGCAATTAAAGTAGTCAAGCAATTAGAAAATGAGTTCTTATAATGGTGTAAGAAGATGACAGACATAAAAGTTGATTCGACAAGTTCTGGTTTTAATCCTGACATCAAAAAATGGGATTTATATCACCTTATTTTAGTTTTTAATATATTTTTCCAGGGCTATCTTTCTGTATAATTAAAGTGGGGAGAGAGGTACTTCCACTGGAAGATTCATCCCATCCTAAAATAAATGCTTAAGTTGGGTGAGATAAATTTCCCTCTGTAGATCTATACAGCCCGGGTGAAGTGTCTGAGGAATGCTGTCATATTTTGGCTCAGGATTCCAGTTTTTGTACGCTGCTGATATCACTAGAAAATGAGACCAAAATGGCTTATGAGAAAATGAAAGCAAGTCATGGTCAGACGCATGGTAGTTCTTAATATTTCTTAGGACACTTATAAAACCCCTGCTCAGACTGGTGTCCCACCCTTCTCACCCTGTGACGAAAGAAAGAAAGTGGAGAGCAAAGAGATTTAAAGCGGAACTACCTTGGGACGGGTCTCCATCCCTCCGCTCAGCAGGCGTGAAGGCGGCGCTGCCGATGCTCTCAGCCACCAGGCTGTGGGGATGAATGTGGAGTCGGACAGGTGACACCTGCCTCATTATTTTCTCCATATGTATAATGATCTCCTAGAGAGGTTGCATTCCCTTTATAAGAGACAAGAAAAGACTTGAAAACAAAGAGATTCTGTTCCCTTTGTTTTAGGCTTTCGGAGGAATCGCAATGAAAAGAACAGCCATCTTCAGAGCAAATCTTATAACACAATGTGTTTTGCCCCAAAGGAACATCCTAGCCCTTCATTATCTGTTAAGCACAATTCTTTGACATGTCTAGGATAGGATTTAAGCATAAATGGTTGTCAAATCGCTCTTACGGTCTTATGGTATGCTGTAGGTCTTATGGGAGTAGAGTGGAAAATTTGTCTTTAAATGAATCTGAGTGAAACTTCGAGGGGCTATGTGGATCCCAAATTTGTCTTCAGGGTATACAACAGTTCCTAAGACTGCTACTTTTTTGTGACATAGCTTTTTACGGGGGTAGAGCCAGAATATTAAGCTCATTACTTCCAGATGGAAAGGTTGGACAAGACAGAAATCCTTGGCATTGGGACCACGGACAGAGTGGTGTGATATGGACATGACATATTGAAGTAATCTAGATAGAAGATACGATGTTAGCCAAGGTTGTCAGTTGGATACTTTTTAAAACATTATATGGTTTGTAACAAGGTATTGTGTATCCTTCGAAACCCTCCAGATTGAAATCCTGGAAAGACTGTGGGGAAAATTGTGATTATTTTGCTTAAGTTACTAGAGTTCATTTTATATATATTAAGAGCTTGGCATCATTTGCCTGCAAGAAATTTTAGGCCAGCAATTTATACCGTACGAGCAATGTACATCATGCTAGCAGCACTTAAATGAGTCCAGGTGTTCATTTGTAACTCAGGGTCTTGTGTGTTCGTATTCATGGGCTATACACCGAGAATAATGCAGTGCCTCAAATGAGAATGCGACTCAGATATGTTTCATGAACCACACATCTGTTTACAGGACATGTTTTTGCATGAGATCCTTATGGCTACTCTAAGGGTTTTCCACCAGGGGGCATGTAAAGCCCACAAGATTAATCACTCTTCCACTGCATTTTCCTTTGGATGCTTTGCCAAAGAAGATTGCTTAAAGCCCATGTAGCAGTCAGAATCTCTATCGTACAAATCCAAAATATATGTTAGCTAAGCAAAAAGTAGGAACAAATGGGGACACGTTACAAAGACTTGAGGAGAAGTGGGTATTGGATACAGTCCTTCATGCAGTCTTGAATACTATTCCTATTTGCAAAATACTTGTCCTTATGTATGGGAGACTTATGCTCTCTCTGATTTCAGAGAACTTTTTTGCAAGAACTTTTCACTGGAGCTGTTGTGTACAGCAGAGGACAGGGTCTAACCCTTTTTTTTGGACATACAAAAGATAAACTTGATGCATTTCAGTACCTCTGAAATGAATAGATCAGGTACTCCACTTAGGACATCACTCATAAAACTTCTTCTCAGCATGATGTCCCAGACTCACCTGGATGCATGAATCAGGCAGACAAAGGTGTTTAGAACAAACCCACGCTGTGAGTATTTTTTTTTCTCTCACGTACAGGCCCAGTGATGAGCACAGACCTCTTTGCGACAGGCTTAGATACATCAGAGACAGTTAAGTTCCTAAGAGATTTTTCAAGACTGCCGTAGTGGGGTATGATACTAATTCTTGTGGACTTCCCAGTATTTGATATATCACCTCCAAACTTGTAAAACTTGGGTCATCTCCAGTCAGTGATAAGATTACTCAGTACAAATCAGTCCGTCTTTAGCTTTCTGGTCAGCTGCAGGCAGCTGCTTTTTGCCATTCACTTCTGTTGTCCAAAGGCAGTTCAGATAAGACTTTATCTTACTCTGATGAATACAGACTCTCACTCCTACTTTAAAGGAAAACTGTCTCCATTGATGAAATTGGTAACTTAATCACTTTATTTAGGAGGACTAGTTCGATAAGTTCCTAATATTCACATTGGGTGGGCTTCGTTGCCTGTCTGGTACACGAAATAAGGTAAGTACAAATAGTTGTTTGCTCTGAAGAAAAGCTTTGAATCAGATGCATGTTAGGTATCTCAAGAGAACTGCGAAAATTTGGGAAAACGCAAGGTATACTCTATAAAGTAAATACATCTGTCTGTTAATATCTTTCTCTTCAACATTTGTAGGCTTTCACTCTTACCCATGTATTTCACTTTTATCCATTTATTAATGCTCTCTGGTTCTACACTCACTGTTGAGAAAGACTTTCTAGATGAAACTACAATGAAAAGCTGTTAATACTTTTCCTATGTACACTAACCTTTAAGGTCTCAGAAACAGATTTGATAGGTTCCCGAGAAGCACAGCGATGCAATGTCTGCGGTCAGCCTGTTGTGCAACAGCTCAAATCATGCACAAGGAATTCCAGGCCTCTAGATTAAAATTTTAGTCACAGATAATCTCATTTGTTGCGTAGCCTTTACTACTCTACTCTTTAAGTACAGAGCGCATCAAAACCAAAGGGCAGAAGGGCTCCATTTTTAAAGAAAACATTAATAAACAGACTCATGTAAGGTTGCAGGAAGATCAGAGAACCCTGTGGCAGTAAGTAATAGCCATTCCACTTTCAGGAACAATTAGCTCTGAAAGCTTTTCAGATGACCTATTTTCTTGAAAGACTGTAATGTACTTCTCAAAATCTGGCATTCTCTTTTACCTAATTGGCTTCTACTCATGTTAACTGAAATCTATACCACCTCTTTCACAGTTACAGAACTAAACAACAAAAAAATAAACAAGTGAAAAACTTATGAATGAATTAATTTTTTTTTTTTTTAACTTGAGAAGACATCAGGAAATTTTACCTGATAAATACTGTTATATAATTTGGTTATATCTGAATTAAGGCCAATAGCTGTTCTTAAACAAAACATATCTTTCCAACAGGGTCTGAGGCTTCATGTGAAAATGGAATAAGATGAATCTTCCTGTCAATCCTTTAGACCCACCAGTTAATTGCAGTTCAGCCACTTAAAACTATTCTACATTCTTTTTGAAGAAGAACCTACAATATATGCTCATACTAGGGGAGTTCAAAGACTATGGAATAAAGTAATCTATGAACAGACTTAATTATATAAATCTGAGAGAAAGGAAAACTCCTCAGTCCTCTTGATTTAAACAGAAAAAAAACCAGAGAGATTTAGAAAGAGAGACTAAAATAGATGTGATTTATATCACTCATAAACAGAAAATAAGACTTAAGTAAGAACTGAAGGAGTGCTGAAAGATCCTCAGACATTATTGTCCATCAGGTCAAATGAAAAACGTGTCTGCCATATCTATCACCTCAGATTTTGGATTTAGAATGATTAAGGATAAAGGAAACAAAACTGGCAACAATGGTCTTTCTTCAGTGTATTGTCACAGAAAAAAACCAAAAACCAAAAAACAAACAAAGCAAAAATGGATGGAAACACAGAGTTTGAAGATAATGGAGGACATGCAAGGATAAGGCTCAGGATCTCAAAACAGTAAGCTTATGATGTACCGGTGGGAGTGCTCAACAGCCTGTGAAATGGTTCATGAGGCAAATAAGTCTGAACCTTGCTCACTGCAACTAAGTTCTGGTATGCAAGTTTTGGGCACAAAACTCTTTAGACTGAAAAACCCTCTTCAGAGTTTGCACAGACATGGGACTCTGCACTTAGAAGAGTATGCAGCTATGTGCCTGGAAAAAACCACTGTCTTGAAGGATCATCATTTACCTCCAGACTGCAGGAGTGAGGGAATAGCAATGTATTGCCAATAAGAGAAGAAAGAGGTGGAGTTTCACTGAGCTGTGAAAAGACATGGCCAGTCCACAGGCAGGGAACCTATACTTCTTCACAGTCTGTGTGATTTCATTGTGTCTCAATTCCCTGGAACCACACTAGAGTATCTCGTCACAGCCTGACGCTCAGATGACACCAGTTCTGTAAAACTCTGACATAAAACCAGTGGTTTTAGTATCCTTGCACTTCCTATGGGGTGGCTAGGTAATTTACAGACAGCAATTTTTTAAGAAAGAATAAATGGAAAATGAACTGGGACTAGTAGCCCTTCCAGGAATAAGCATGTAGGACCCAGATGGGACACGGTCAGAATGTTCAGGAGGAGCCATCACAACCACTCAGCTGTTTCCCTGTCCTTTGTAGTCCTAGTAGGGGCAGTCCTAGTAGCGGCAGTCTAATCCCCAGGAAATCCGTCCCTCTGAAGGATGAACACGTCAACCAGAAGGAACAGGCTTTTACAAGAATCACTGAAATTGTGGTGTTTCTTATGCTCAAGGTCAGATGGGTTGATCATAATGACCCCCTTCACCTAGAAACTTGTGACTCAATGGTGGTTTGTCATGGTCAAATACAGTAGCCAACAGATTTAGAAAAAGATAATTTTGACCAAAGTGATTTCAAATATCAGTGACAAACTGACACTGAAAGGATTCCCTTCTACAAGCAGATACATCAAATGAGAAGAGACATGTACTTACAGGAAACAGAAAGATTCTTTCAAGACTTAAAACTTGGGAAAAGCATCAGTTACAGACAGGTTTCCTGCAGCTTTTTAAAATGTTTTGGTAACAGCTGTCTCCAGTCCTGTAGAAATATTCCAGAAGGGAATCCTGTCCTATGACACACGGACTGCTTTGATCACATTGAGTATAAAAGCAGATACAGAAGGTCACAGTGGCAGAAACTTTCTTTTTTGAATGTGGAACCTGACTTACTAACGAAGAGTTTAGCTACTTGTGTATCTGAAATTGTTCCTACTCAGAAGAGTCAAACGACTTTGATGAAATGTAAATTTGCAGCAGTCAATACTCATAATAGTTTTCCTTTCATGCATCAAGCTCAGATCAGCCTTCCTTGGGTCTGCTGAGAAGCCAGTAGGTGTAGGTGGAGACACATAGGTTGAAAACGTGTTGGTGAAAGGGAAAATATTTGCCTTGATGTTTCTGAATTCCTTTGTACTTCCTCACTCCTGTCAGCAAATACCAATTGCTAAAATATTCCATTTTGAATGATAACACCTTTACCCCTTTAGTAATTTTTTTCCTGTGTTTTGTATGGATCTTTTGCTTATGCCAAAACCACTGACAAAAAAACCATATGCTTTTAAGGGAGATTCTCCGCTAGGACGTTTTTGATTCTCAGAAACCTGTGTGATCTACCACATACCTGAACCTTCTTATTCTTCCACGCAGAATGAAACAAACCATGGCAAATGGAGATATCCAAGAGACTGAAGCAGAAAGTATGCTATTTACTTTCAGCTGACTTTACACAGACACAGCAGTTTGTGAATCCTGTCCAAAGCAGTTTCTGAGTTATGACCGTATTACATATTAGGGGGAGAAAGAAATGCCTGTAAGATCCTTTTATCATTGCTCTAGCATATGGAAAGCTAGAGTGAATATCCATCCTTGGCTCCCCTACCTACATTACACGTTTATTACTTCTTGCATTCCTATTTTGTGTGTGAGTTGTGAGACTATGTACAGCATGGACTAATACAGGATGAGGGAGACAAAGATTATTCTGCTATTGCTATTTGTACTTCACATTTTTCAAAGCTGTCTGAAATCTGGAGGCAATGACACTTAGGTGCTTCAAGTTTACATGCTTGCTTGGTTGCTATGTAAGTTTCCTTAGGAAGCAGATTCCTGCATTGGCAAACTAGTAAACACTTATTTCATTCCTAACCCTGATACTGAATGAAGCCCAAGGATCTAAGCAGAAAAAGGGAAGCTCTGCATTTTTGCTATAGTTCAGCTTCACAGACTGGGGGCAAGCAAGGGCAGCATGCCCCTGCCCCTCTTTCTTCCCAATTCCCTTGGACTTTGGGGAGGTAGGTTTGAGCTCCGACGGTGAGGACAGTGGGTGGGCAGCGAACTAGGTGGAAGGTTTCCCAGACCAAAACCACTTGCCCTTGAAAGAGATGGTTCTTCCTGGTTCTTTCTCTTTTGACGCAAGCAGGATGCCAAGGCCCAGGAGCCCCTGTGCTTCACAGGGGAAGCCTGCTGACTGTGTCACTCTTGGCATCTTCTGCCTGCACAGATCCAGGTGTCACACCTGAGCCTCTCCCAGAGATGAGCCACCAATGAAAACTGAACAGAAGCCAGATACCATGAGAAGCAGCAGTTCCTAAGACTGCTTGCTCCACGGTGCCCATAGGAGGTCAGACAGCAGATGATCCTTTCCATGCCATTTCCTGCTCATTTTCCATGGGTGTTCAGAAGTCAACCATCTTCCCTGGGGCACAGTGGCCTGCTGGTGCTGAGAACTGGGACGTGATGCGGCAGCACACTATCACTTTGGTGGTAGCCCTGGCTACAGTCAGCGTTCCCGCCTGCTTGTCCCTTTGTGAATCTGCTACTATGTCCCTTTTGGAAATGGGACTCGGATTCCTAAGTCATTTAGGAGCTTTAACATGTTCCTCCCAAAGCAACTGGCCCAAGGTCACAGAGGAAATCTGTAGCAGAACTGGGAAATAAATCAAAATCTGAGTCCCAGTCCGGAACCTCAGGCACAAAACTACCATTTTTCATAGGAGGCTTAAATATGTGATGAGCTCTTTTATAATCATATAGTTTCCTTTCCAATGCCTTAAAGTTTTCTTGTTACAATCATTAAACTACTAGCTGTCCACTTTTAACAGTTCTGCAGGAATTCTTTCATGTCAGTAGTGTTTGATAATAGGCCACATATGAGGTTCCAAACTTACTTTTTCCATTATTAACCTTTCATTTACTGATGATATTTCCCTCAGTATGTTTTGTTCTTACACCATCCTGCACCATATGTTTATAATCATCTGAAACTTCTGAGTAATCCCATTATTTTTCTATTCTCTCACACATCATAAATGTGGGCTGTGTTCCAGGACAATTTATGCAGGATTAAAACATGGAATTGGCTTCAATGCTTCATCGATGATGTCTTTAGAGTTTATCTCCCAAATTTGTATCCTTCTCAGCACTAAAAGTCTAGGAGATGGAGATCACAAACACACAGTCACATGCATATTGAATACCAAAGTGAGTGAAATAAGAAGAGGAAAAAACAGGATTCATCAAGGAAAAATGCCTCATTCAAAGCCTATTGAAATCAAGAAGAAGGCTTCCTTTCACTTCTCTATGCCTCACACTAGCTCACTATGTCTAACAGGGAAGCCTGAAATAATTATTGTACTGATGAAGTGCAGGACTGTAGAAAAGTATTTCCAAAGGGCAGGCACAAGCAGTGAGTGTATGACAGAAGAAACAGTGAGTATGTGACAGGGGAAATAGTAACTGAGAAAAATCTGGAAGCCTAAAGAGAACAAGATTCAGCCTATAAACCCAATGTGTGAGGCAGCAGCTAACACCTCCCCAAGTTCACTGGTTTTAATTAGCCTGTTTTCCTTTGCCCTAAAGGAGAGAAAGCATCAAAAGTCTTCCCTCCAGAGAGTCCAGTGCCTGCTACCTTCCAGTGAAAGAGCTGGTCTGGCTGCTTCAAACTCAGTGGTGGGCCAAAGGGGTCACAAAGGCCGTGTGGCCAATGTCACAAAAGACTTGGAGGTGATGAGAGCACTGCAAGTGCAGATGGGGCCATGGGGTGCAAGCAGGGACTCTAAAAGTCAAGCACAAACAAGTGGGTGGCAGTAGAGGGAGGAGCAAGTTCTGAAGATAATGAGAGAGAACAGGAATCACCAGGAGCAACGCTTGCTAGAGGCAGCTTTTAGCAGCTGGCTCAGGACTTGGCAGTCAATTTTAACAACCATTCTACCAAACCTACTGAACCCTCTCCAGCTATAGAGCTGTGGCTTCAGGCTCTGGGCCAAACATACATCATGAAGATAGATGTGTTCCTCTCAGCATGTGGCCTTTGTTCCAGTAAATGAGGTAGTCTTTTGGTAGGACAGAAGACATAAATGTCGCATGGAAACCCCAGGTTCCTTCAGACAAGTGCAAGCTTCTGCTTCTAAAGAGAAAATCAGATGTTTGCTAGAAACTAGCACTACTCTGACTTCTTTCTGACTTTTCTAAACTGTCACAACCAGTGTTGTGATTTTCAATGGTGGGTCTTAGCCTGAAACAAAATGATGTTAGGAGATGTTAGGTGAAAGCAGCAATTATTTTTTAAAATAATGAAAACTCATTTCTTGTCCCGTGCTAAAAAAATGCAGGTGCCTTGTTCACTGAACACTAGTAGAATTCACAGGCTTTTGGATATGGGAGAAGAACTGAGAACTACAGTTAAGGATAGGTGAAGGAGCTTGTTTGGGGTCTGGAGGAAGAGTGGGATGCCTCTTTTGTGCAAATTGACTTACATGTATGTTAAACCATGGTAATGACTTGCTGGAGTAGGAGTCCAAACCTGAAAAAAAAGCAGGAAAAAAAGCAAGATTGGCACTTAGATATAAGTGGAACAAGTGGAAAAAGTAAGAGTGGGGAGAATGGTAAAACACTAAGTCCTACACGGGAGAAGAGACAGAAGAATCTTTCGCCACAAGATCAAAGTGTTCTCTGCAGCCCAGGATGCACCTTAACATTGGGACCCTCTTTCTCTCCTATATTTTTAGACAATTCCAGCAACAGAGAAAAGGAGTTTGCAAACTAATTTCTAGAAGGGTCCTTCAGGAAAACACTTTAGTACTTTGGAGTAAGCTGAAAGGTGTGATGCAGATAGAAAAAGGAGGTGCACACAGCTTGGGATAACTGGAATCAGGTTTAATATTGGTCATAAATATCAACTGGGACTCATCTCATGTGAGAGAGGTATCTTATGAGAAAGAAGGTTTTTATTAAGCAATTAAAAAATACGTAGTACTGACTTCATCTGACAGTTGTATATGTCACTTCGCTTCATTTTGTAACTTCTGAGTGCGGGACATCAAAACCAAAAGCCTTTTAGCCCAGTCTTTCTCTGTATATTTTTTGTATCTGATGGGAAATAGTCTGTCCATACATTTATTACTTACAGGCTTTTCCAGCCCAGACTGAATACACTCCTGAAGACACCTCACCCCATGCAGTGCCCTTCTGGGCAGTCGAACTGAGTGTTGCCTGATGGGAAGGGGTTGTGCAGCAGGATTAGGATGAGAGGCAGTGACAGGGTGCCAGCAGAAAGTACGGATAACAAAGGATTAATCAGGCAGTTCCAGAAGGATTCGCAATGATCTGATACACAGTGCTAGCACTGCAGCAGCTCATTCCTCTATTTTTAATGAAAATGAGGTCTCAAGTCCACTATGGAGAGAGGAACAACATCTGTACTAGGAAATAAAAGGGGCCAAGGACCGTTATTTGTCCCTGAGGCCATCTGGCATGTCATGTCTTACATTCATACTGTGGGGCTTTTTCACCCCTCCAGAACAGAGAGATACGCGGTCCCTAAGCCCAGGCTGCCTGAGTTGTGCCCAGGCATTATGTAGAAGTGTGTTTGGTGCCAAAAACAGTATCAGAGAACCAATTTAACTTTGTGGATAACTTGGTGACAGCAGTGGGTCTGTGTCCAGGCCTTGATTAGTCTGCTGATATAATCACTGCCAATTAGTCTTACCTTTTCCTTAATTACTACATAATCTACCTTCCTTGATAATATACTTACTGAGTAACAACAGTAAAAAGTTATCCAGAGGAGGGCAACAGAGATGATCAGAGAGTTAGAGCACTTCTGCTATGAAGACAGGCTGAGAGAGTTGGGGTTGTTCAGCCTGGGGAAGAGAAGGCTCCAGGGATATCTTACAGCAGCCTTCCGGTATCTGAAGGGGGCCTACAGGAAAGCTGGAGAGGGACTTTTTACAAGGGCATGTAGCGACAGGACAAAGGGTAATGACTTCAAACTGGAAAAAGGGAGATTTAGATTAGATCTCAGGAAGAAATTTTTCATTTTGTGAGTGGTGAGACACTGAAACAGGTTGTCCAGGGAAGCTGTGGAGGCCCCATCCCTGGAAGTGTTCAAAGCCAGGATAGATGAGGCTTTGAGCAGCCAGGTCTAGTGGGAGGTGTCCCTGCCCACGGCAGAAGGTTTGGAACTAGATGACCTTTAAGGTCCCTTCCAACCCAAACCATTCTATGATTCTATGAATAACAACAACAACAACAAAAAACAACTATTACCTTAATAATTGTCTGGATAATGTCAGGATGGCACTGGATGTACTTAGACAAAGCAGGTAAGACGACAATGCCTGGACTATGTAAGCATTCTGATTTGGAGACTCGGTATGGTTTTGAATCATTCACCACCCATTAGCTCATTTGTGGAGTGATTTTCTTGAGTGCAAGTTAGACTGCTTTTGAAGGACATTAAACTGGACCTTTATCTCCTGGTGTGCATCACAAACTTTCCAACTCATACAAATAAAGGTATAAAAATACCACGTTTTCTTAATAACTTCAAAACATTATTATGGAATGCAAACTAAAATTACAACAATGAGGAAAAGCAATTGCTTTTCTGTAAAACTGAAAGTGCAAAGATGCAAACATAGGAAAATGGTGAACACATACTGTCAGCACTATAAATTAAAAAAGAAAAAGGGAAAACGGGGCAAATACTATGATTTGAACTTATCAGTGACAGTGCAATGCAGACAGCTCCCACAGCTCTGAACATTACAGGCTACAGCTGTTTGTGGCCATGGGTTTGCTGCCTGATGACCCTTCAGGAATCTGAAGAGCTGGAAGCAATATTGTTGCAGCAATAAAGTCATATTTGGGTTGGAGGGATCTGAGGTGGGCACTACTGTGGTCAGTGCCGTGTGAGAAAGAGCTGTGTTTTGGTTCCTTGAGGACCTTGCTTTTCCAGTCTGATGACTCTCTGGAGGCCTGGGGATCCAGAGACAGAGCCACTGGAGGCTGCAGGATGGTGTCAAGGAAAGAGGAGAGTGGGAGGGAAGCTTCAGTGTAGCATGTTTTCTGTAAGGGCTGCTTGTCTGTTCAGAATCACATTAAACTCCCTGTCCTTTCCCACCAACTCCTGGGTCATTGCAAGGTTTCTGTCAACTCCCCACTCAGGGAAAGACGGTTCTCTGCCAGTTCCTGGGCTGCATTTTCACGTGTTTAGCTGTAGTTCTGAAAAGTTGTGAGTTCTCCAACCATTTCCTCACTCTCAGATTTTGCAAGACATTTTGATAAGGGAAATGTCTCTGAAAGCTGCTTTGTTAAATCCTGCTCATAGTTCAAAAAGTAACCAAGGGTTTGTTTTCCCCCCAGTTTCTATCACAAATAAACAATTCCCTCCTTAAAATGTCATCCTTATAATCTCTTGTCAGCCTCAGGAGAATGAAGGTAGTAAGTCCTTTCCAACCTATGTCCATATGCCTGGAAGTCCTGTTGCAATGAATGATCTTTGCATTCCAAAGGTCTTTGCAGAGAGCAGCCAACGGTTTCTAGTTGCTGGCTTGATGTTTTTCCTATTGGTTTCTGTCACAGCAGTGGGTTGACAAGCACAGACACCAGCTTTATCTTTATGTGCAGGAAATGTTGAGGTAGGATGAGGGCAAGAGTATTTAGCCAAATAGGGAAGCAGGCGCTAGTTGTTCTGGGCAGATAAGTTAGTAACGGCACTGATATCTCTGCAGCTGTAACTCAGTTATAATATTGGAGGATTTGTCACTGATCCATGGGCTCAGGGAGCAGGGAAAATGATTGCTTAGGAGGTCTAAGGGGACCAAAGCAAGATATTTTCTGTTGTTAGTCGCCTGCTGTTTTGAGTGACTGGGAAAATTTAGCCATTTATTCTGGAATAAGTGGAAGAGATATAGTAGAGTGTTAACTGAGCTTACATGTCCATTTTCTAGACTTTCCAGGCACAAGGTTTGTGGTGTAATACATGAAGCTTGGACATTGCTGCTTGGTCAATTTGCAGTTAATATGACTTGAATATACTGTTGTTTGGTACCTGTGGTATAAGGAAAACACCTTCCACAGTCTTGCACTAATAGGTAGTACAGGGTGGACTTCGAAAGTGCCTCCAAGGTACCTTAAAAGCACTGCAGTATATGACCAATGGAATGATTTTAAATGTTCTTCATAAACTCATTTATTCCTACTTTGCAACATATTCAAGGAAGGACACCACGGCAAAGTTACTTGTATTGGATCCAGAGCTTTGAAGGGGAGCAGGGCGATGGAGGCAGAAGATCCTGCAGCAGGAGGAACATGAAGGGTCAAAGTGCTGCACGTGTAGCAGTGGAAGGAGAGTTGTTAAAGCCACTGGGTGCAGCAGGGTAGTTATAGCACATACCCAACTAAGTGCACAAAAGAAGGGAGATGTGGGGAGGGTCGTAAGCAGGGTGACAGGGAAGGGATAGAAATAAGTAGGACTGAGATGTATAAGTGTATTGTATAACCAATGGCAAAGTTTCAGATACTGTAGTCAAGGAGTCATAAGATTTCCCTGAGTACACAGGGAGGCCACAGTAGGAGTGACTGGTCCCAGCCATACTCCTGTCATCCAGGAGTCTGTAACTGTTTTGCTGGGAAGTCACAGCGTTAAATCTAGCATTCTGGACTAATTCCAGCAAGAAACATCTGTGTTTCAACCTATCTGCAGCTAATATTTAACTGTGAATTTTACAGGTATTTGATTTTATAATAAAATATTTACAAGTTACAGACACTACGTAATACTTAATGCACAGTAGTAAGTAATCAAGATAGCAGGAACAGACTGGGATAATCTAGGTAGGCTCTTTGAAAGCCATAATGATACAGTCTGTGAAGTCAGACTTTGTCTTAATCTTATACTATGGTAACTACCATAGAGATGCTGATGACCATCTCCATGCTGTGTCCAGGGTGTATCCTTTCCAAAACACCCCTTTTTGCTTGTAGGAGAAGCCACAGTCTTGGAAATCTAGGATAAAATCAGGCGATGTCATTCTTTGCTGGGATTGTGGACCATGCAAGAATCCAACTCAGCATTGCACTGCTTGAGCTTCAGTTGCTAGAGGAAAATGATATAAGGACAGAAAGTATCTACGACAGAAGTCCACCTGACAGTTACAATATTACTTCGTTTCACTGAAGAAAACCCTTCCTATTATAAGGTTTTGTTCAGAATAGCAAGTAGGTGTTTTCTTTTCAGTCGTGTGAACTTTTATGAAGAATGACAGGATGGAACAGTCCTACCTGTCTTGCTTTGCATAATATGTGACGGATGTCGTGTACTTTTTCTTTAACTGTGTTCCATGTGTGAGGGCAAGATACTTTCCATATAAGTGCAAGATACTTCTGTATCTTGTATCCTGCAAAAAAAAGAGGCATTTTTTCACTCTAGGCAACAGCCTAACCACATTATAGTGAGTGTTCCCAATATGAACATGTACCCAGATCCAGATCAAGGTCCTTTAAAGACAGAAACTATCTCCTCCTGCCTAGAAGATAGATGCTCTTTAGAAATAGAAATCACAGGAAAATCTTCATCTGTCTATGCAGCATGTAATACCTAGAAACATGTGCTCATTTTTTGGACTGCACCAATCTCCCTGCCCAGGCATTTTCATATCTCTCTTCTGGAGAACCTTCTATGGTCAACTCACCATCCATCATTGTCTTCTCCTACCCTTCCAGCCACAGAAACACATTCTTGTGATTGCAGAACTAGGCTTTTGGACCTAGCAACCAGAGTATCAAGGATTTCCAGTGAAAGAACAGGATCACATTTGCTTATTCACCATTTTTGCAGTATTTGGGCTTCTGAATTTCCTCTGATTGCACATGATTAGAAAGGGTAGTTGACCTTTCAAAGAGATTCCTGTGGACAGGCCGAGATCAGAGATTGTCATCTCCTTGTGGGCAAAAGTGTGGTGTCTGAGTCCTAGAAAAGGAGTTGTGGAAGCACTGTTTCCTCTAAACATTTTAGGAGGACCGTAGTTCCTCATTGGGGTTTCAAGGGATCTGAATTACATGAACTTCTTTTTTTCTCATGCACTGCTTACATCTATACCAGAAGGGGAACTTGATCATCTGCTAATTTTTAATTTTTTTAACAGTCTCAGGAAGATCTTCCCAGACAAACCTCAGCCACTGTTCCAAGTTTAGCAAGGACTGAAGACTATGCTTGGGGATGTTTGGATGTACCTGCCGTGCTTTGGAGGATACGGGAATTCAATACTATAGAGATGGCCAGACAGTGGCTCAGAGCCAGAGGATGTGCTCTAGCACTACTTAGTTCAGCTGTACAGACATATCTGACCTCTAGCAGTGGATCTTACCACGGTTCCATTAAAAGTGAATGATATCATGCACAGCACTGCAAAGCTCAACTGTTTCTTTTGGTCTGGTGGTCAGGAATGATGTGGCCCACGGGAGTCATACAGAAAAATATGCAGGAGAGTGAGAAACTGAAACCAGACTTTCCCAGCAATGCCCTGGCCAGCAGAGCCCCCCAAGAGCTAGGCAGTCCAAGCTGTCCTTTCCTGTCTTCTGCTTACCACCTGTGACCACAATCTCACCTTTTTCTCTGGGTTCTTACCAGGCACCCAAACTTAATGTGGTCCCAGAAAAAAGGATGGAGGCAGTGGGATACCAGTACTTCCGTTATATCATCAAAACATTATGGCACTGAAGAAAGATTATCTATATCACATTATGATCCATGACTAGAGTCTGTTAAAGGTCATTTTATACACAAAAAACATTTTAAAATAATTTTAGAATTTGACCTATGTAAATGTTTATACAATTTTAGAGCCAGCTACTATCTTTTGTCCTAGCATAAATGACTTTGTGGTGTAATATGCAACTAATGCTCTTCAGTGATATTATAATGAAAATAACAGTAGTGTCACTGTAGTCCAGGGAAAAGCTAGGCACGTGCACTGTTATGTAGAAAATGTTTCCATCTCAGCAAACTCCATGGCAACAATTTAAAACAAGCAAGAAAACAAACAAACAAAAAAATGCAGCACCCAAAAAACCAAGCAACTAGGAAGCACTGGAGAACTAAAATATGCAGTAAGCTGACAAAGGAAAAAGAGAAAAGGAAGGTTTTATTCAGACCATCCCTTTGTAGCAGCAAAGGGGCCAAAGTAAAAGAAAGAAAACCAAACAATTTTTTCATGGAGATTTTTAATATTATATTTTAGTTCAGAATTTCAGGGAAAAAATTCAACAATTTGTGGAATTCTTTGGATTCTTGTGTAATCTGCACATACCTGCTTTATTATTAACAAAGCGCCAGCCAACAGTAGCAAATATTAGGAATCCAGGTAATGCATAGATAAAAGCTATCAGAGGAAACAACATAATAATGTTTTTTATCATAATAACAAGGGGACTCCAGAGACACAGACATTTTTGGGTTTGGAATGGTCCAGGATAGAGATGTGTGAACAGGTTGATGGGGACCACAAGGACAAGCCAGAGTGCTGCTCTCTGGTGTACAACAGGGGCACAGCAGAAAGAAGGGAATGACACAGAGAGAAGGACATCGATGCACGGCCGGTTTACTTTTTTCACTTCTGGCCAGAACACTTCACAGTTTTCATAGCTGGAAAGATATAGCCTTGGAAATAATACATATTTTCCAATTTATTTACAGTACAAGGTTGAAGACTAATGATGGAGGAAAACACATACCCATGGATGAGTATCTACTGGAAGGCTTTCAGGAGGATTCTCTGCTAAGGCAACGCCAGACACTAATCTCTTGGAGACTGTAGTCTAGACGTTTGCCTCACATGAATGTGAAGACATTGGACATTCCTCATGACAATGAAGATGGCAAAGTCACAGTGCTTTATGGGGTATTCTCACAATAAGGTTATTAATGGAGATTATAATAAAGCTTTTGTGATTGTATAAAACAACCACTTCTTTATGTCCACACACAATAAGGCATCAAGCATGATACAGTTTATCTGTTAGTGTGCCTCTCTGGGTGTAAAACTGTTATCATCCCAGTGTACAAATAGGAGACAGGTCAACCAACATGTGTCCTAGCTTGTCCAGCATCACAGAGGAAGAGAAAATCCCAAAATAAAAACTTATGCCAGCTATGTTCATCCTGCATTACCTCTAAGTACTTATAAATGCAACCACATATTTTTTTCAGCAGTTGCTTCACCTTTTTGTAAACAAAGTCCATAGTCCTTAAGTCCATATTAACATTCCCCAGGTGCCTCAGCTTTGGTCCTCAGCTCCCAGCTGCCCCAGTTTTGGCAGCACTGAGCAACTCAGTGGTTAAATCATCCCTGTGCCCTGACAGAAGGCAGGAATTAAACACTCTTCTGTTCAACCTGCTCTCAGCTCACACCCGACAGAATGGGCTTCAGGCAAAATGTGGTCATTCCTTGCCTTTTATCCAACACTGTTGTCATTTTAGTGCTTACAGAAGATGCAGAGGCCCCTGGCAGCAGTACCCCAGCCACCAGGCCTTAGCGTGTTGTGTAGGTTATATGAAGGACCCGTGTGGGAGGGAGGATGGAGGGGATGGAAGGAGGGCTAGCTGTATTCAGACATCATAAAGGCAAAACCAGCTACATGAGCTGAAGAGTGAGCACGAGGGGATTCTCCTGGAAGGGCTATTTTTAGCTTCATCTGGATCATATTAAGTATTCACTGGCATCCAAGACTCCCTTTCTCCCACTCAGTGATGCTACAGGACCATATTTGATCCTTCCAAAAGACCTACACAGAAGACTTGAGCAGTGATGGCCTTGATCCCAAGCAATTACTGTAACTAATGTGCTGTCAGTAGTGACAAATGAGGAGGAAATTATATTTTTTCAGCTGTGAAAAAAGGACTGGTCTAGATTCAGTGTTGAACTAAGCCCTGATTCTGCAGCTCCACAGCAACATTTAGAAATGTGAATCCTAAATAGGAGGGATGCTTTGGTCCCAGAGGAGCAGCATTTCAGCCACATCCCTCCTTGTTCATCCATTTTCTATTAGCCTTATCAGTCAGTTTTCTATTAAATGGCTTGGATTTGATGAACCATTCTGATCCTGTGCATCATTAGAATAGAACTGCCTTTTCCAAAAGTGGAAGCCAGTGTTTTTCTGCAAACCCATCTTCCTTCACTGAAGAAGAATCTTTCCTCTCTCTCTAAATACTTTTGCCACCATACTACTTTGTATTAATTAAGAATTCTGGAAGGCCAACTGTATCCTGCTCTGCATGAAAAGAACTGTGGTCAGCAGGTCGAGGGAGGCGATTCTCCTCTGGTGAGACCCTACCTGGAATACTGTGTCCAGCTCTGGAGTTCCAAGCATAAGAAGGACATGGACATGTTAGAGCAGGTCCAGAGGAGGGACGTGAAGATGATCAGAGAGCTGGAGCACCTCTGCTATGAAGACAAGCTGAAACAGTTGGGGTTGTTCATCCTGGAGAAGAGAAGGCTCCAGGGAGAGCTTATAGCAGCCTTCCAGTATCTGAAGGGGGCCTACAAGAAATCTATAGAGGAACTTTTTACAAGGGCATGTAGTGACAGGATGAGGGGTAATGGCTTCAAGCTGGAAGAGGGTAGATTTAGAACAGGCATGAGGAAGAAATTTTTCTCTGTGAGGGTAGTGAGGCACTGGAACAGGTTGTCCAGGGAAGCTGTGGAGGCACCATTCCTGAAAGCATTCAAGGCCAGGTTGGACGGGGCTTCGAGCAATCTGGTCTAGTAAGAGGTGCCCTTGCCCATGGCAGGTGGGTTGGAATTAGATGATCTTTAAGGTCCCCTCCAACCTAAACCATTCTATGATTCTGTGATACTATGATACTGGATGGACCTTGGCAAGCGAAACCTGGGTTTAGCAGACACAGAATGACTACAGAGTAAATGAAAGAGAAAACACACTTTTCTAGTACAGTCAGATAATGCCTATTTCCCCATGACAAGGTAATATGTAACTTATTTCTAGTGATGCAGGAGAAAAAATGAGCAAACAAAAATCAAAGTGGTTTTAAAAAAATTTGAAAAATAAACCAGACTGTTGTTCCCTGGGCACTGGCAGGACACACATTTTAGTTTACTACATCGCTGCTCAGATATATGATAAAGTGCAGACAGATCAAGGCACAGAAAGGTGCTCCACAGCATAAATATTTTCTGAAGCAGGAACTTTAGATGCTGCTAGCAGACTGTGCCTTGTATAACTCTCCTGCAGGTTTCTAGAAGCCTGGATACTCTATATTTTTTAGTAATACACCATGTTTCCATAACACAAAGTGCTGAAAAGTAACAATTACTGCAGTGACTTGTATTTACATAGTTGGAAGGTATGAGGATTAGGACTATGAGAGGGGCTGACAAAGGGTGGTAGATGAACTGCCTTTCCAGTATCTGTAAAGTTGGGATATTTGGCACTTGCTGGGGATGAATATTCCATATTGAGAAGTTAAAACTTTCCGTAACTCTTATATATATAAATTGAAATTTTGACACCTGCCCTGTAAAGTGCAAGTGCAAGGAAAGGACTCACAGGCATAATCATCTTCCATATATTTTTGAACACTCATATGACTTTTCCAAATAATCGCTCTTTGAATTTTATACATTGTTATACCAGGTGGCAAAGTGCAATGGAATAAACTGCGTAGTACCTTGTCATGTAATAGGAAAGCAAGCAATATCTAGCGACATATCCAATAAACTCTACACCTATCACCTCCTGCTTTTGAGTGGGTTGTTTACTAGACTATCTGGGCTGGGTTTGTGTTTTCTGCCTGCAGGCTTAATGGGTTCTGTCTTTATTGTGCGCACCAATTTGCAGCATTCTCTTATGCCAAAATACTTGTGTATGGTTTTATCAAGGGTGACAGTGATTTATTCAAAGAAAAATTTCTGCGTACATTTCATGGTGGGTTTGGCAATCCTCTCTTTTCCAAACTTGCCGTATCCTCCAAGAAAGAGGAATTAGGTTTAAGAGGCTCTGCAGCTGTTTGGCATCTGATATTCAGAGGTTATTATTATTAGTGATTTGTGATCTCTAACCAGTCACATCATTCCTTTCTCTAAACATTTTTTACTTTATTTTTTTCACAGGGAACGTAAAACTTTCCTCCTTTAAAGTCCAATGAAGGGAGGTGAAGACATTTATTTTTCAAATGTTAATAAAATGAACTTTATATTATTATTTCAATGACTGATTAAAAATATTATTTATACCATACGAGTGCTTCTATGCATATTATAGGGTGTTTCATTTGTGATCCAGTTGAGATAGAACAGCTCCATTTCACTTAACAGTCCTACAGAATGAATCCAAATTATTCACAGAACCCTGTGTAATATAAACAGAAGTACCTCTGAGTAATGTATATGTTTACGGTTTTCCTTTCTATGGGAAAGAGACATTTATGTTTGCAAGGATTCAGGGAAGTCCTGTGGCTTGTGTTAAGCAGGAGATCAAAGTAACTGACCACAGTGGTCTCGTTGGTCTTACACTCCATGAATCTATAATGAGTTACACCTTGCTTAACTCATGCAGGCCTCATTCCATTGGCTCCAATGGTAGTGAACCCATGTAAACCAGTGGAGGATTTTGCCCAATGTTCTCTCTTTCCAAAATGGTCAAGTAAATCTTGCTTATTAAATTACCATAGGTAGGTTCTGAGCAAGCTTCCCCATAGACTTTGTTAATGCAAATCAACTGTTTTGTTCTGGTCATGCAAAACAACCCCTGTGTGCTGAGCTGGGCCATTCTCAGAACTGGCTGTAAGCCACTGATGGGTAATGTAGTCATGGAATTAAACAGAGGTCAGCAAGCTCAGTTTTCTAAGTCAACATTTGTACAGATCTCCAGCTCTGAAGGTCAGTGTCATCAGCTGTGTTATTTGAAACCATATCTCACTCAAACATTTTTTCTCATTATGGATCTGAAGTAATGTTTCCTTTACCATGTGCTTCCTTGGAACATACTTGTGCTGGAGCCTTGAGTTGGTACTGGGGTGATGCACTTGGGCCAACAGTTGGCCTCAATCTGGATTACATATTGGGCAATATTTACTGCTGCAGATAATTGCAGTATTTTGCTTTTTAACACGTCTTTCATCTGGAAACCCTTCAGGAACTATACAAATGTTATTGAGCTATGAAAAAGCTCCTGAGAGGTTGGGGAGTATTAATTTAAGTATCCTGCAGGTGAATAAATATGGCAGACCGTAAGGTTATGAAGCAATCTCAACTCTCAGTCTCTTGCCATAGCCACTAGATAATATTATGGAAAAGACACCAGGTTAAACTAAAAAGTCTTTTTTAAAAGTCTTTTTGGTTGCATTTACATCACTGCAATGCTGCTGAGTTCAGTATATTTTCACTGGAGACTTTTAGTTGGTTGTATCGGCATGCCCAAAACAATGATCATTTTGTAAAAAAACCTCATGGAAAACTGGGCTAAAAAGGAGATTTTTCTATCTGCTTCTTTGGCTTTTTCACTTCTTTTGCAGGACTGTCTGTTCTGTACAATGCAGAGGTGCTTCCAAGATGAATCTCATGCTCAGAGATACTCATGGTACTCACAGTTTGCTGCCACTGGGCTTTTGGCCAGTTGTCCCAGCCCACAGAACTGGTAGAGTATGCTCTGGCCAGGAACACAGAACCATTCCCAAAGTAGAAAATTAGTCCTTAAAAGACAGAGATCTGGCCCCTACATCTGAGGAACAGCTACAGTGCCATGCTTGTAAGAAGTAATTCTCATTTCCATCAAAAAGGTTTCTAGCTAAAACCAATTAGATTACAGCTGCAATAGGGTTCGTACCAACTGCTCAAAGACAGCCTAGTGTGACCCATTAGCTACGGTCTGGGAATCCAGCAAACTGATTGCTACTGCTGGCATGTGAGTGTTCATGGGAAAAAATAATCTGAGGGTTTTTTTCTTTCAACTTCTGTGTCTCCAAAGTGAGTAACTACAGGGACTTCTTTTATAAAGCACCTTGAGATCTGCAGAGTACCAGTCTAACAGCTGGGTATTATTATTAGTCTTTTCAGTTGTTGTTTTATACTACGTCCCTGGCAATGGTATATCTGAATGACTTCCAAAGGTAAAAATAAACAATGTGGTTATTTAAACATTATTTCTCCCATAAAGGAAGATGTGTACTTATTTTTAGTTCAGTACTAACAAATACTAGCAAAATCCAGATTGGAAGGACATGCAGAAAGGAAAGTGCAGGGAAAAGGTTTGGGTTTGGACTGAAAGGTGATGGTGAGAGTTGTGTAGTTCCCAGTGGAATTAATTCTGATTTATAAATCTTACTTTATATAATTGAGTTTCACTGATCTAAAGGTTTCCAGAGAAAGGAGCTCTTGACAATAGTTAATATTTTGGTGGGGAGACAGTCCATCACAAACTTTCATCTCTGTATGCAAAAAGGATAACAGGGCTTTCTCTTTCATGCATCATTAATAAATGCTTAATATTGTGGGGAGGATACTAGACTTCAAGACCTAAGAGTTGGTAGGAATGCTTGACATTTGACCAAGGACAGCTGCAAGCTCTTTTCCTCCTGTATTATGAAAAACAGTTAGAAAGATTTACCTGAGACTGCAGATCAGTGCTTTAACACCACTTCAAAGTTATAGTCATATGTTTATTCTCTTATTTTACTAAATTGCCTCAGCATCAGTTTTAAAGATTCCTGGAAATACTGCTTGAAGAGTCACTTCCACTTCTAGATCCATCAGGCTTAAAAAAACCAAGTCATGAAGTACATGATGTCCCTAGTGATGTATCCAGTTTCTCTAGTTGTTGTACTTTCATAGCTCCCTTGTTGTCCATCTTATCCCATGAAAATTTATGATGTTACAGCATAGCTCTGCAAAAACCCTTTGAAGGAAGGATGAGGGACGAAGCCACAGAGGCTGCTTCTATTGATATTCTATATTCTAAAAGCATTTGCCCCAGGGAGTGATTCAAGCCCAAGCAGTGCAGTATGGTCACATCCAGACTGTCCAGAGCTGACTGACCATACCTGCACAAGATAGCACTTGTCCCAGTGTGGTATCTCTGTGGCCCTGAGACTTGATTATTTTATAACTTTTATCAATTTATAGTGTTAAAAATAATTTCTGGGCCATCCTGCAGCCAATAGAACAGTACTTCTAGGACATGAGACAGACGTAATACGTTGTATACCTTAGCACATGACATGACAGCATATGGGAGGGCTTGAGGTCTCCAGGCAGCCTGCAAGGGAGCAGTGCAGAGCAAAGAGATCCAAGCCTGGTGCACCTATCCATTCTGCCTACCGGGAGCAGTCTGCGAGCAAAATTTCCCCAAGAAATGCACCTGATGGTTTCTAAGGGAGGAAACTAACCCACCCCATAAGGAAGCCCAGGAGAGAACTGCATTACATTTAGAGAGGGTAGACTGCCAGGGGACCGCGATGGATGCAGGGAGCGAGGACATAATCGCTAGAGAGTACAGACATAACCAGATGAAAAAAGATAGGTACTCATGAGCTGAGCTAAGTTATGAATGTAATTAACACACTCTGTCCTTCAGAAGAGTCCCCAGAGATAGCTCAAAGACAGCTCCCTAAGGCAACCAGGGGGACTATCCCAAAAAGCCTGTGGAAACACAAGAACTTCAGCAAAAAGAGACAATGATGCCAAAGCACCCACTTCTTTGTTTCTTCTGCTACACAAATGTGACTGCTTTTTTTTCTCATTACCGTTGATGTCTCAAGTGCCAAACACCAAGAACTGAGTTTCCATAAACAGTTATTTTGGAAGATGAACTATATGTGGTCAGTTTTGTTGATGAAATGCTCTTTTGATGTGCAGCTACAGCAGGGAGCAGGAATCTGCAGCTGCAAGTGGGAGAGCAGAAAAGGAAGATCTAGATTCTATAAATTTGTTTATTCAAATCAAATCAATTGCTTCAGAATTGCAGTCAGCTCTGTCAGATGTGCAATTCACATAGTACGTGAATGAAGGCTGAAGTGCTGATTCTTGCTTATTGTTGCAAGAGGCAAGAGTCAACCAGAAATATATTTAGTCTAGGAGAAATCTAGTGTAAAGTCAACCAGAAATATATTCTTCTATGCCAGAGCATTGGCACAGGCTCTTCTCCTGTGACTAGCCATGCATCCCTAATGATGCATGGCCACCACGGAGAGGATGGTTCCCATCAGCACACTGTCTAGCAGAACGAGAAGGGTAGTTTCTCAAACAGTCATTTACCTTGCGTCTTTTCAGTGCAACATATGTAAAAGTAAGGTTCCATCACAGCTGAAAGTACTTGAAAAACAATTAGACATATCAGTAACTTTAGCAAGTTTCTTACCACCTCTCTGTGATCACTTAGCGGCTCTCAAGTGACAGCAGAAATCTGCCCTTTAAACATTTCTAATCCACCATTGAGTACTCATTTACGGTCCCTCGTTTGCCTTTTCCCTGGATGTGGAGTGCCCCGACAGTTAGTTATGGATCAAAGACAATTTAAAGAACCACCAGTTCCGAGTTAGGCAGGTCTCTGGCTGTAGTATCATCTTTGGCATTCGCACACACCATCACACTGAATGTGCCAAGACAGAAATGGAAACGTGACTGAGCTAGTGCTGGGACACGTACACACCTTAACTTGTTAACATACAGGTTTGATACCCAAATACCTCTCGAGATATAGCTCTGCTAACTTCTTTGTTGGGTTGTATTAATTTTTTCACGATGCCCAGAATGCAGATCACAGGTTGCGTGTGGCTATCAGGACAAATCACTCACCTAGTGACCTTGCCTCGATCACCTTTTTTTTGACACTAAATAAACCTGAAATAGGCAGACATTCACCTATATACACATATTATATTCCTAGCATTTCAAGAAAACATTACATTACTGCATATGCACTGCTAAACTTTATTCTAATGAATAAGGAATATAATATTCCACAGTGTGGCCTACTTAGTGGGAAGGTCTATGCTCAGCCAGAGTAGCTGAATTATACTTGACTAGTAAAAGTGTAAAGCAGCAAACTAAACAGCCATTTCTTCTAAATCATGACACCACAATTAACAAGAGTGTTCCTCCATTCCTATACAACATAGCTGCCTGTGAAGTCCGCTTATAATAATGACATCTGATGACTTGCAGGCCAAACACAAAATAGTTACTCCATTGTTTTATGAAGTAGTGGATAATTATTTTTGGAATTTTTATTAACAGACCTAGAAGCTGCAGCAATTTATGCTTCCACTGACTCAGATATATCTGCGGCATCAGAAATGGTGGATAAAGGAGCAATTCGGTTTACATTTTCCTTCCACTCTGCTACTGCACAGAGCCGGAGAGAGCTGGGTCCCACTGTTCCTACAAAGTGATGTTATCCTTAGAGCTACTTGTGTCAGCCAAGCCATATGGACCATGCATTTGAAGACTGACCTCTGTTCGGGTTATATTTTTACAAAATTTTAAAAACAACAGGATCGTTTCCCTTTGTTTATCTACTCCCTTGTTCAAATAAAAGAAGTTGAAATAATATGAAACATGTCGAGTTTTGCTATCAGTTGGACTAACTTACATAGGCATAGAAATATTCTAAGTATTTAGAGCCTTTAATTAGTATGTTTTCATAAATGGACATTTCTAATCTCTTTGGACTTTCAAGCAGATGTTTTTGAATTAAAATCATTCTATTTCAAAAGACATCACTGGGCTTATTATAATATTTAAATAATACATTCCTTTTGATCACAGTATTGTGACATACCTCAGACATCTTCATTGTTTGTGCTATTTCTTCAGAGCACCAATGAAAGACGATATTGTGTTGGCACTGAATCAACTGGTTATGCTGGGCACTGTTCTATGTTATGCAGTGTTTATTAAAATCAACCCTATAAACAATTTAAAGCTATTATTATTACACAAGAGGTCTTTAAATGAATTTGTGCTGACAGAAAAAATACACTCTGACCTTCTTCAGTGGTTTGCCTGAGAAAGCAAGTGCAATTTTTCAAATATCATACATAAAAGAAAAAAATTTACTTTTTGTAGTACCTGTTCCAGAAATGACATTTGACTGGAGAAAATATTCAACCGAAAGAGCAAGTGTGAGCGGAAAGAAGATACCAAGTACATTTCAAAGGGACTGGCCAGTTCACTTTGGTTTTACTTTGGCTTACATCTACCCTATACATAACATATTACACACTATTATAGATGTGGCATTCCTCATCACTGCTGCAATACTATATTTAATAGAATTATTGGCACAACTGGACTTAAAATGAAGTGCAATCCCTGAGCTGACATTTGGATGCCTCCCTTTTCCAGGGAAAGCAAATCTATTTTCTGAGGAAGAGAAGAAGCAAACCTTTTTAAAAGAATTTTTTTATCTTTTTTTAGCTACTGTCTCTTGATAGCAGTCAAAATTCTTATATGATTAAAAATATTCAAAATACATGAAAGGACAATTTTCATCTGAAATAAGCTTAACTGTCCCAAGTAGTCTGAGTCTCAATTCAATAAACACTTACGTGTTTGGTCAGCTTCAAAGGAACTTAGACATGTGTGTCAGTACCCTGATGAAATAGACCGCTGTCCTGAATGTCTAGATTATTTTTTAATTTTTTTTATTTTTTGTCTTATTTAGAGCATTGCCAAGGCTGTAGGTTTCGGATCTGGAGGCAAGAAAGGGCAGAATGTGCACACGGTAAGTTTAGTCGAAGCGGGTTTTTCACTGCAATAGTCCTGACATCGGCTTGCAAGTCAAACAATATCTTCTCAAATGTGAAGGCACCTATGTGCCTAATGTATCTGGCCTCTGTTGCATGTGTTTCTGTTTGCCACTGTATTTTACACAGAATGTATAACTAACCCTTCAAGGCATTCAGGACATTACACTTTCAATTTCTCCCTGCCTTTTCAAAATGTAAAAGAACGGTCTGAACATAATCTTTTTTTCTGCTTTTTCTAAACTTTAGAAATACCAGAAACTGGACATTTCACTGGAAAATAAGTATATCTGTTTAACAGGAAGTTAAACAAAAAACTTCCTTTACTCAAAATGTTCATTTGTTCAGTCTTTGTTAACAACACATTTTAAGCTATCTGATTAACATCCTTTACTTTGAAAGCTTCCCAGCCTTCAGTTATTCCTCAGGCCCTCATTTCATTGCCTTTCCATTCATTTGTCAACTTTTCTGGGCAACAGAAGACCCAAATTTCTTACCAGTGAAAAGGATGTAGAAAAATAAAAACATATTTTGTGCAACTTCTTATTTGACAAAAAAAAAAAAAATCCCACAGATAAATCTACAGGGTGGGGTTTTTTGCTGGTTACCTTCAGAGGTGAATTATTGTTATCAAGGAGCTCAGCAGTCGTGGCAAATAGATGTGAAATTATTTCATTTCTTCCTTGAAATCTCACTGGAACCTGAACTAACATCAAACTCAGGATGAATTCATAGGGAGTAATGAAAAGCAATTTTATAATTTTATATTTTATGAACAGAGAGCAGATCCATTCTTGAAGCATATGTACAAACACATTGCTGTGCCCCAGTGCAAATTTCAAACCAACAGTATGTTTCATAAGAAACAGTCAATTTGCTCCTTTCTAGAGAACTGGCAGCCACTTTGACTTGCTGAAAGATCCAAAAAACATAATTTAAGTACTGTGTTTAAAGTTAATCTAGCTAACAAAAAACAGGGATAAACTTTCCTAGACTAAAATTGTAAATTAGATGCAAATTGACAATAGGAGTGGAACTTTAATGAAGTATGGTATTCCCCATTGCTGAGGAAGTTAATTTGATGGTTAATGCCATTCATTTACACATGGGTTCATTTGCTGACTTCCTCCAGTGCAACAGCACCAGCTACCCTGTTGGTAGTTAGCATCAGGAAGAAGATTGTTAAAAAAAAAAGAAAACCTCAGCTAACAGAATTAGGAACAAACAAACAAAAGGAAAATCAATGGGACTGACACTTCTGAATCTCCCCCAGCGAGCAGTGGAAAGTTTTAATCAGAAAGACTGAAACTTGGGAAAGTATTTCTCTAAGGCAGATGGAAGTGAATCTAGGATGCTCTAAGGCTAAGCTGTGGCCTAGTGGGACAGGGGACATGGATAGACCCCCATATGGGGTCTATCCGTGAAGTGCATTCAACTCATTGGAGTAAGCCTGGCACAACCTGGAGGAGTCGAGGAACAAAGAGGAGGAATCTGACCTTTACAGTCAGAAAATCTCAGGCTTTTTCCAAGCCAGCCCAACCATGACCTCCCCATTACCATTTTCTTCCAGTCTTCTGTACAAGCCCTTACAACGCATTCAACAACGCTGTGACCAAGCCCTTAGCTCTCTCTTGGAAAGAGATCAAATCAATAGCACAGCAAATAAATTACTGAGTCAACAATGTAAATGGATTTCTCACTATATTAACTGCCTGACTATTGACTGTGCCCTACTTTATGCTGTTTCAATCATCTTCAGGCAATGAAGCTCCAACTTGCTTAGCTGCTCAGTTTCCCTACCAAAAAAGAAAGCACAGAGTTTATTAATATCTCTGTGAATGATATTGGATTTTGGACTGTTTTCCATGCTGTATTATTTATTTTGCATAGGTTGAACAGGAACCTACTGGAATGGTCTTCCAGCATTTTAACAGCAGCAGCTGAGGAGAATTTAGTTTTTTCACAGATGGTAAAATACATGTTTTCTATTTTTTTTTATTTGAACAAAACAAAGGGAAGATTGAGAGAGAGGAAAAACTAAAAATGAGAAAGAGAAAGACTTCTATGAGAGTCTTATGAAAACAGTTTGCCATGCATATTTTGTTTCAAAATATATTAACTGTAGCCTACCAAGATCAGATCAAACTACAGCATAAAAAGAGTGCATTTGTTTTCTCTGTACTCGGCAGGATTATTCATATTTGTTGTTTCATCAGACATTGTTAACATAATAAATTGCACATGTTACAGTAACTGGCCTTTGCCAACATTCCTAAATTAGTCTTCAAAGAAACATTGAAACGATCTTCCACTATAAAGGGAAGAAAATGCTGAATGTACACTGCATTAAAAATAACAGAACGGCATCACAAATGTCTGCATGTACATTCATTTTTGCTAGCCCACTCTGCCCAGAGGCCTTTCATTGCCAGGGCTCTGTAGAGCCAAACGAGACCGACGGTGATATATTTGCCCAGGAAGTCCTTGTTTTAAGTAATCTCACCACTTTGATCAGCTGCAAAAGGGCCAACCTGAAATCAGCGGTGGCAGAACAAACTTTAGAGAACAAAGGCTTGCCAGATGGGCAGGTGCTGAGAAATATTAGACTGCTGTTGTAATGTTTAACCCCCTTACACAGTGATGAAAGAAACACTGTATGTGTCACTGAAGGCGATGATAATAAAACCTAATGAAAGTAATAATGAATCCCCACTGTATGTCTGCAACAGGCTTTGCTCTGGCTCATGCCAAATCAGCTACCATTTCAAATTCTTCCTGAACACAGGTGCTTTTTGAGGTAAGAATAGCAATTTACGCTTTTTCTATTTTCACACAAGTTAATATTAAAGACAGCTTATAAGTGAAAGGAAACTCCAGGCTCATGTTTGCTGGTAGATCTACCTTGGGTGACTGAAACAGTTATTATACCTGCCACCCCTTCCACTCTTCCTTAAGAGTTACTGTCATGTAGCAAGGATGGCTGAACAGAGCAGGAATTCAGTCTAAAACTACCACAATTCACAGTCCAGTCTACAGCCAAAACCGGTGACAGTATCTGAATATGAGTCTCATTCACAACCTGAACATGCTGTGCTCAGCGCTCCTTGCTTCACAAGCACCTGGCTCTTGGAGAAGGTGAAGATCAGTTGCAAGTACCACCCGTAGCTCTCACCTAACCAGACACATGCAGGAATGAAAGCCCTTTATGTTGTCTACAGCCTCCATCTGACAAGATGTTAATCCCAGCTTTAGCCCCCAACATAAGAAGGACATGGACCTGTTAGAGTGAGTCCAAAGGAGAGCCAGAAAAAGGATCAGAGGGCTGGAGTACCTCTCCTATGAGGACAGGGTGAGAGAGTTGGGGTTGTTCAGCTAGAAGAGAAGGCTCCGGGCAGACTATTGTGGCCTTCCAGTACCTAAAGGGGACCTACAGGAATGATGGGGAAGGACTGTAGCCGTAGAACAAAGGGTAATGGTTTTAAATTGGAAGAGCATAGATTTAGATTAGATATTAGGAAGAAATTATTCTCTGTGAAGGCAGTGAGGCACTGGCACAGGTTGCCCAGGGAAGCTGTGGATGCCCCATCCCTGGAAGTGTTCAAGGCCAGGCTGGATGGGGCTTTGAGTAACCTGGTCTAGTGGGAGGTGTCCCTGCCCATGGCAGGGGGGTTGGAACTAGATGATCTTTAAGGTTCCCTCCAGCTCTAACCATTCTATGATTCTATTTCAAAAGGTATGTCTACAGCGTTAAAGAGAAAGGTCAACCTTCGTCTCAAGACCAAATAGTGCAGGCTAACATGCCTATATACTGCTTATGCTTAGCTCTCTCTAGACTGGATGCAGATAATGTGATTTTACAGCATTAAATGTAGCTATAAAATCTAAAGATGCAGAATGGGAACATTCAAAAACATTTAAGGATGCACAACTTGCTGGAATAATTTTGGAAGACTGCATCAGTCAGCCTCCAAGTCTTGTCCACCCATCCTGTTCGGAGACAGCTAACCCCACCTGACAGCATGGAGAAAGAAGTTAGATTCAAAGCAGTTGATGTACATGCTAAAAGTAAGCCAGGGTGGACAATAAATAAGACAAAGTTACAATTTTGCTCACCACTTAGTACTGTTGCCATGGGGTTTGTGGCATTTCACCTAAGTCTGGTCGTGAAAAGTTAGACTTGGGCTCTTCATTGTCCAAGTACCCTTTATTATCAGTGGTAAGGTGAGGAGCGAGAAAGTGTCCTTGTCCATGGCAGGGGGGTTGGAACTCGATGATCTTTAAGGTCCCTTCCAACCTAAATTATACTATGATTCTATGAAATCCTACCACACAGAGGATCTGTTAAAAAAACAGGCATCTAAGAGAAATGGGGTGAATGGAAATCAGGAGATGCTTGTCTCTAACTCAACTATGTCTTCACCTAACTGAGGTGACCATTTGAGCCCACACATCTGATTCCTAGGTTCTTAGAGCAAATAAGAGAAATATGTCTTTTTTTAACACGTTCAATGAAGCTAAAAATACCAGTGATGTTTTGAGCATAACTGTGACCTCTTAGACCACACTACTGAATTGAAAAGGGTCAGGAAATGTTCCTAGGCATTAGTCCTTGAACATCTGTAACATGGGATGGTTATTTTTGTCCCTGGCATGATTTTGGTGTCTGCCAGCATTATTCCAGATAATTCCCAAACACAGCTGAAGCGTCAGAAATTGCTAGGAAGCATTCCCGAAAAGTAGTTTGGATGCAGACACCCTGTCACAGAAGATAAAGAGCTTTCAAGAGTACAGATGCAGACTACAATATTCCAGCTGGCCTCAGTGCCAGAGAGCAGCCTCAGGCATATTTAAATTAGCGATTGCCTTACAGCAACAGAGGGAAAGCATTGAGAAGTACTAGGGTTGCCTATAAATGGACACATGCTGGAGTATTACATCCAATTCTTGTTTCCTCATTTCACAAAAGAGGTAAAAAATTGGATAGGATGTGGATGAGAGCCACGGAAATTATCGGAAACCTTGGAAAAGGGCCGTGCAGTAAGAGATTAAAGGGGTTCAGTCTGTTGAATTTAATAAAAACGTCTCACGATGATTTCGGTGATTACAATGTGCAAGTATCACCGCAGGGAGAAAATACTGAGCAGTAACAGCAGCACTCTCATCTCACAAAAAATGGCATAATGAGAGGTGATAGCTGGAAGTGAAAGCCAGACAAATTCAGGCAAGAATCAAAACACACATTTTTAAGAGTAAGGGTGATAACCGTTGGACTGCACTGCCAAAGGAAGTGATGGATTCTCCAACTACCGATGGCTTTAGATCTAGACTGGATGTCCTGCTAGAAGATGAGCCTTAGCCAAACACAAGCTGCTGGCCTTGGAGCAAGGCTAACTGGGTTAAATTAAATGGCTTGTGTCATTCAGGAAGTCAGACTAAATAATCTAAGGGCCTTTTCTGGCTTTAAAAAAATCTATGGATCTATAAAGTGCAACTGTGTAACTGTGAATTCTTGTCCAAGAATAACACGTTTTGATAAAATAAGATTTCAATAGTCCAGTGCTACACTAGTGGACACAATTCCAAGAGATCAGACTATAGTTATAAAATTGAAAATGAATAAAGCATGACGACATGGTGATATTAATAACAATACCGATTCTCCATGTGTTTACAGGGTCAGTCAATAGAAATTGCAGCAAAGTCAGTGGAATTTTAGTGCTATAAAATTAGTATGAGAAAATATGCTTCAGTTTTCCAGAACGGTCTCTGAATGTCATGGAAGTAAATTGAAAAATCACATCTATTCTGTTAACGAGGGAGGAAGGGGGCATTTTTTGGCTATGCTTATTCCACTCAATTAAGGAGTGACAGGGCGCCAGCCCAGGCACTGAAATTTGATAATCTGCGCTGTTTAATAGTTAGGGCAGTTCTTGGCACAGTTTAGCCATATAGTTAGCCAACTAACGCTTTTCGAAACAACTCTTCGCATCATTCAGGAGTCAGCGTGGGCCAAGGACACTCCTAGCAAGCAGTCTGGATGGACCCATGCCTCTTCTGGGGGAAAACAGAGTATGGTAATACGAACATTGCCTCACCATCCCATTCGGCCTGTGGGTCAGGAAATAGGTCTTGGCATTAAATGCTTAGCAAGACAGATGCAGGCAGTGAGTTCAAAGTGCCAGCTGCTCTGCAGGAAAAGAGCCGAGCTCTCAATTCCATCTCTATCTCTGCTACAAAATTATCCACCCTGTATATATTTTAATTTCACATATTGATTATATTTAATTATCTTTAAAGGAAATCAGCACTTTCAAAACTCTTCAGTTGTCCTTCAAATCAAAAAGGCAGCTTCCAAAAAAGGATAATTGCAAATTGAACCATAACATTAAATTCTTGAAGTGACCTGTCAAGGTCAGATCCAATTGAAAAAGAGAAGCAACTAAAATAAGGCAGTCAACATGCAAATTTTAGGTCTTTCAACGACAGAGTGGAAACTGAAACCAAAATTAAAGACCTATTAGGCACATGGAGTTAGGCATTGTGGAAAAATCGCTCAAAACCCCCACACGCTGAGAAGGGACACATGCTATTGTCTTGGGCATAGAAGAGCATCAGAATACCAACCCCTCCCTAGAATTTAAATACAAGGATATAAGTGAATGCCTCCATCTACTCATAGCTTGGGATCTTCTCCTCAAGGCATAATCCTCTAATCATTTTGCCTCCCGAAATAACCACTCAAGACTCTTTCTTTCATACTACAGCAAGAGGAGGCAGCCTAACATTAATATAATACTGAAGTAGCTAGATTTTTTTGCCTGATAAATGGGAATATCCTGATCTGGAGACAATTTTGGCTCAGGTTAGGAACTAGGAGAGTTCTTTAACCACAAGCTACTGATTACAGCATACAGCTGTCCTGCTGAAGTAGCCTTGCTTCCCCGCAGGAATATAAGTTTCATGGGGTCGGGAAAGGACCTTACAGGAGCAAACATAGTTGTCATCAGGGCAAGGATACCAGCCTAGGGATGGACGCCCAATGCTCTGGCCCTACCTGAGCTTTGAGGCTGCACCTAAGTGTTGAATCCAGTGAGCTAAAGTTCAGGTAGAACTGGGGTGACTAAAACCATGAAGAGAAAGAAACGGAAACATCAATCTCAGTCTGGGTAAAGAAAACGCTCAATAAAGGTAAAGGCATGATGACTTTGGCATATCCCTTTCCTTAATACTGTTCTAATTTTAAACAGTCTATTGTACTGTGCTGTTGATAGGCTTGTGTGAGCCATCTAAGGTTCAGCCAACTCAGCCGCATGATCAGTAAAGAGACAATGCTACCACACACGGGGTTATTTGAATTAGTGAATACCATACGCAAGTAAATCATCTGCCAGATGGCATTGGAAGAAAGCTGCAACTCTCTCACTTTCATTTCCACAGCAGCAAACAATGTTCCGTGTTTAAAATAAACTCTTCCAGATGAGTAAAAGATAAACTTTGTGGTGCTTTTTCTTGGTCTTCTCTTTGACTTCAGCTTTTTTCCTTAAAAAAAACCCACACAAACCAAAAAAACATCACCCCACCTACTCTGATTGGTTACATTAATGAAAAACCCCAGTTTAGACCACCACAGTACAAAGCTGTCCCTCTAGGCAGCATCAAAATTCCATGTTATTTACTGAACAAAAGGCAAAAATGAAATACAATATTTTCACTCATCAACTTCTGTCAACAGAACCCTTAAAAATGAACACCTACCACATTAAGCCATTTCCTGTCATTTTATGGGTTTTCCACAGTGAAGAACTGTGTTGCTTTGTTGAAACATGTCTGTTTCCACATTTTCTGCAGTTTTAAGCTTTTTTTTTAAAAATAGCAAATATTTAGAATCCAAAAAAAACCAACCCGCCCTCAGAAACAGAAACAAACTAACTGTCATCAAAGCTTTTTAATTATACTTTTTGAGTTTTCAGGTTGTCTCTCTTGCATCTACAAAGAAAAGCTCATTATTGCTTTTTCTGTTCTGCTATCCCAGGACCTTAGCTGTGCTTCTGATATAATTAGTTCATAATACCATCAGGCCACTATACAAAATGTGAAATTATGATTTTTGAAAGTCTCTGCTTACAGCAAAATTTTATGGATAAATACTTCCATAAAGCAGTCTTACGCGTTTGTCAGCACAAGGTCCAACAGCACACTTCTCCTTGTTGGTTCCTTCACCACCTGAGTCAGGAAGTTATGTCAATGCTCTGCTGAAACCTCCTGAACTGTGAGTACCTGACCATGTTGCTTTTCCCACAAATACCAGGGTGGTTGAAGTCCCCCATGACAACCATGGCCTGTAATTGTGAGGCTATTCCCAGCTGGCTGTAGAAGGCCTCAACAACTTCCTCTTCCTGATCCGGTGGTCTGTAGTAAACACCCACAACAGTGTCTCTCGTATTAGCCTGCCCCTTAATTCTTACCCAGAAACTCTCAACTTGCTCTTCATCCACCCCAAGGCACGGCTCGATACATTCCAGTTTCTCTCTCACATAGAGAGCAACTCTATCACCTCGCCTCCCTGACCTGTCTTTCCTAAAAAGTACACAGACATCCATGACAGCATTCCAGTCATGTGAGCTACCCCACCATGTCTCTGTAATTGCAATGGGCAATTGCAAATTACAAAATCAAAAATTGCAGGGCCCTGTGACTGCACACAAATCTTGACTTCTTCCTGTTTATTCTCCATGCTGCATGCGTTGGTGTACGGGCATTTCAGAGAGGTAACTGAGCATCCAGATTTCCCTGGAGGGGAGCAAGAAGATCCACCACAGCTATACACGCCCTTGAGGTGGCTGGCCTTCTGGATCTCATCTTGGGAGTCAGCTACTGAATATTTGTCACTGCTCTGGTTGGCCTGGCTTATCCCCCAGTTGGGGAATAAATAAATATCCCAGTTGGATAAGGTGGCGTGAGCATTGCCCCCTTGGACCTCCCAAGTCCTTCATTTTAAAGCACACCTCACCAAGTTGTCCAACCTCCTACCAAAGGTTGCTTTGCCTCTTCTAGATAGGTGAATCCCATCCCTCTCTAACAGACCATACTCATCAAAGAATGGCCCATTGCCATAAAAGCCAAACCCCTCATGATGGCACCAGCCACATAGTCGGGAGTTGATATGCATTATCGGTCCATTTCTGACTGCTCCTTTCCCTCTAACTGGTAAAACGGAGGCAAAGATAACTTGGGCACCAATTTTTTTCACTTGCACTCCCAAGGCTTTACAGCCTTCCTTAATTCTGCCCAGGTTCTGGCTTGTGGTGGCACGTGCCCACATGAAGGAGTAACAGTGGGTGGTAGTCTGTACTCCTGACAAGTTGTGGCACCCTCTCAGCAACATCTGAACCTTAGCTCCTGGAAGGCAGCACACCTCACATGACCCCCTGTCAGGACAGCAGATGGGCATCTCAGTGTCCTTTAACAGAGAGCCACCCACTACTAGCATTCACTGTCGTTTTTTATGACACCTACTGTGTGCTGCTGGTGCAGGTTCTCCTGGCAGACCTCACTCCTGGGTGTCTAAAGCTGTTAAAGCTTCATACCTGGTTTGGGTTGTGATGCCAGAGGTTGGGGCCTGAAGCCGAGTCCTGTCTTTGTGCGTCACCAGGGTCCAAGGTGCCTCGTTCTCAGTGGCATCTACTACAGGAACATGGTTATGGAACCACCAACCTATCTCTGTTTCGGCTCCTCTGATACTACACAACCTTTTAACCATTTCTTGCAACTCAGCCACCTGACGTAACAAATCATTGACCTGTGCACACCGTGTGCAAGTACTTACCTTTCTGCCAGAAGGAGAAGGATCTGGGCACTCACTGCAACCCACCACTTGTACTGAAGTCTCCCTCCTTACCAGTTCCACCTGGGTGCACCCATCAGACATCTGAGGGGCTTTCTGTGTAGGAGCACTGGTTTTAGCCCTGAGGCGAGTCCCCACAGTTTTGGCAGGGACCTTGAGCACTTCCCTGGGCTGCAGGCCAACAAGCATGCTACAGAGCTCTTCGTGGGTGTCCTTCCATGTGAACTGCCACCATGCCACGCTCCAGTCACTCGTGCTACCTAGGGCCATTTAAACCTCCCACGGTCACTTCCAGCAATGCCCACACCACCACATCAGCCGCCAGCTCCTGGTGGGGCTCTCTGCTCTTCCCCAGGGCTGCTCAGCTCCAGGAACCCCACTGTCCACCTCCCTCTAGCACACAGCCACAGAACCCACCACTGCCACCCCTGTATTCCTCACCATCTGAGGTGGTGTTCCTGTCTGTGGATGAGTATATAAAATGATGCTAAACCTACTTGTTGCAGTACATGTGGGTTCTGCGGCTCCAGGTGTGTCACTTGCTTTTCTGCAGATGCTGTTCATTATCCCTTTCTTGAAGCATCTAGAAAGACCTTGACACCACTTGTCTCGAGGGCAGATGGGATTGGGGAAGTAGATGGTCAGGCAGTGATTTAGGAGGGGCCCCTGACACTGATCCACTCTTGGGGAAGATTGTGACAGGACTTTAGATAACCTGAAATAACATCACTCACCACCAAACTGCAGTCCAGGCAGCAAACTGACAAACATCCCAGCAACTGCAGAGATGGGCTGACATTTTTGGGGAGGAAAAAACCACACACATTTCTGGAGAATGTTGCAGGATATTTAGTACATACATAGCACCACCACCCCCACCCCTCTTAATTTGTGAAGTATTTTTTTAGAAATGCCACACATACACAGAAATGCATAAAGCCTCACTCATCAAGCTTGAAAGAATCATCATCCAGCTGGCGGTGAGAGTCCTACTGCCCAAACCCAAAGCCAGATCAAGATCAGCAAAAATATTTAGGTGTCTGACTCCCGGCACTTTTAGCAGGACCAGGATTTCAGACTGCTTGCTTTGGCCACGAAGCAGACGGCAAGAAATGCTCAATACCTTGCTAAAGTGATTATTACAGATTTCAAGCATGTGACAGCCTGCTGAATCATTCATGGCAAATAAGCTATCGATTCCCTCTCTATCCAGATTAATTAAGGGTTTTTTTCACATTACGTGAAAAGAAGTGACCGTTCTTAAATGTAGAAAGCAAGGGCCATCAACCTTGTTAGGTGGTCAGCATGCCAGGCTTCAGCCAAAAAAGCAATTAGGAAAGCATTCCTTTCTCCATGTTACATAGGACATTTGGAATCAATTAAATATTCAAATTAATTTCTCTGATCTGAATCCAGTTACGACAGGTGTGAGGCTGCTAGTGGTAGCTGAAGCGGTAAGTAAAAAGTCTACAGGGAAGTCGTCATTTTCTGTTATGAGAAATAGCAGCACCATTCTGGGACAGATCAAAAATAATAATTCAACTGTGGAGGCCTCCTGGATCATTTTGCAAGTCAATTAGTCTCTAAGTGATTAGTTTGGAAAAAGTTATGTGAAAAAGGGAACAGGCCTCCCATTTTAAAATTATTTGTATGACTCTTGCAAGTTGTTTATTTTCTTTATAGCCTTAGGTGGAAAGAAATTAAGTGTGCTTGAAGTGGGAATTATCCACATTTTTCAGCAAAAGCATAATCAGACCGCACATTCACAGGGCTCAGGCTTTGAAGCCTGTGAAGCATTCACTTGGTAGGAAGCTTAGGCAAACCAGGCAACCGCTGAAGAAAGAGAGGAGAGTTTAAATACTTCTGGTTTTATTGCATCATGGAAAAACTGATCATTTATCTCATTAAGATGGAGAATTTTTACTGGAGAACCCCCGCCGGGTTTATAAGCTCGCCTGCTGCTTTGACTGTAGTAACTGAAAGAGCAGCGTTGTCCCTTTGCCTGGGGATAGACGTTGGCTGTTGTGGCAAGGTAAGGAAGGTAAATTGGTGACAGATTCAGAGTATTTTTTTTTTAAATGTACGTAAGTCTCCCTTGACTTAAACAGATGTGGCATATAAAATAAATACATGCAACTGCAATTTAGTGCACTTGCAGAAACCTCAGCTATAACAGCTACATGTGTGCAGAGAGGACTGGCTTATAGCTAGGGCCTGCCACTGGGAATCAAAAGAAATGTAAAAAAAAAAAGGAAATTATTCCTTAAAAACTTGGTCTATCCATGAGGGAAGCTGGTTACAGTGGCACTTTAATAAGCACCATAGGCAAAGATGAACAAACTATGCCAAAGCAGTTCAAAAATGTCCCCCTTAAGACACTTGAAGCTTGTTTCTCTCCACCTTCACATGGAGGCTTTTCCTCCCCTTGGCCGTGCCTGTGTGTTCTCCAGCTGCAAAAGCAGATGGTGGGTATGTCTACCCGGATGCAACTCTAAGCAGCTGAGCTCAAGCCCCACAGATCTGCCCTCAAGCCCAGTGTCTCACCACCTACCAAAGCAGTGCAGGTGACAGGTGACACTCCCGTGCTAAAGAGCCAGCTCTCCTCACCCCTCAGTCCCTCTGTCAGTTCTTGACAGCTCTTCCTGTCCGTCCTTTAAAATGAGGGATTAAATTGCACCTGCACCCGTGCCTGCACACACACGCTCTCACTCCCCGATTTTAAAATAGCCCTTTTAGAGTGCAGTTAAGTCTGCGACGCTGCTGCTGTACAAAATGTCACCGTTGAGAAATGCGGCTGCTTGGAAGCATTTCTGCCCATTGCTCAGACCGGCTGAAGGCTCCAGAGGGTCGCTTTTGCAAACAGTCAATTGCTGCTGCGGCCCCCCACCGCTCATCTATGGCAGGGCAGAGGCCATTTCCCCACATTTTCCCTGTGAAAACCAGAAGGGCAGGGGCTACTGGACACATCCCTGCCAGTTTTTAAATCCCCAGGGCACAGGTACGGAGCGTTGGTTCAACACTGCTGGCGGACCCGAAATCAAATGCTCAAATTCTAACAATTTACGTGAGATAGCTGAAGGCACATTTTGGCTTTGGAAGGAGTGGCCTCATAACATTTATATTTATAAATGACCCTAACAAGATCTTAACTTCAGCTGTGGCTTCCTTGGGTATCTGTAACGTACTTGCCAGCAGCGTGATCAGTGTCCATACTCGAGTTTGGCTCAGTGTCTCTATGTATCTTTACAGAGAAGTTCATGTTAATAAACTTTTGATTCTTTAGTCAGCTGTTTAAAGGTGCTGCATGCAGCTATTCACAAGTATTTAGAATAAAAATGCAAAATGCAACACTGGAGATCCCAGCAGGATCTTCCCTAAGCACATTACGCACCTCCCTCGAAGTACACCTTGACAACATGTCTTACAGCAAGCAGCATGAACCTCAACATGTTACAAGATCTTAAAAAACCTGCTCCGTTTTGTAGCTTGCCGTGTGATTTTCTGGCACGTCACCTTGCGCCCCCACCCAAATCACTCACCCAGAGCCCAGCCTTGCTGGTGAAGAGTAAGTACAGATCAGGTCCACTCCACTGTGCACAAGTTAAAATAAGCTGAGAGTCTTGAGTAAACAACCAGAGAAAAACCTCAAACATTTGGTTGGTTGCTACCTGAAATGCAGAACTGAAATGTATTTATAAGCAGGTAATAAGGATCTCCTGAATACATCACTTACTACTGATACTCCTTCCCTTGAGTAGTATTTATTAAGATACATCACTTCAAATCATTCTTCCGTATTTATTCTATATATCTTAACTGCTAGAACATTTTATTCATGTAGACCAAAACAAGTCAATATGAACCTGTAAATTATGTGAATTAAAAAAGAATAAATCAGTACAGCTTCATGTAATACCCATGTATTTATTTGGAGCCCATTTTATTTCTACCAACCTGACATGACAGCCCCCCTAAACCAACACAGGTGAATCTTCTCCTTCGAAACAAAGCTACTGTATCAAGACTGCTGGTTTCTGATATATCTTCCACAATGAAAGAATGAATGCTTTGTCTCTTTTTTTAAAATATTTTTATTAAAGAATATTCAGTAAGCTGTATTAGACAGACTTAGCTAATCTCATTACTGAGTTAAAGTGCCATCAGTCAAGCCAAACACATACTGAAAAGCATATTCTCTTCAATCTAATCTGGGTGAGGTCTTGTGAACTCTGTATGCACACAATTCATGACATGCAAAGCCATATCAAGACCATATAACACATCTGTCAACTACATTTTTAACAAAATCCAAGGTGTCTGCATATCGAGAAATAGCAAGTCCAGCTCACATGAAAATAAAACCACAGCTTGCACAACCAAGTGTATTTACTCATTGAATAGCAGCAACATCACTCAAAAACATTGACTTTGTGCTTCACAGCTAAACTGCATACGGCTCAACAGTTTTGTTCACTGAACCACGGGGCCGACAACAAGTCTCTGAATGGCACTCAGAGGCCCGAACAATTACAGTATAAGATATCAGTAAAACTGTTTATTCCATTTTTCATTGTGATGGCTCAAAAAAGACAACAATCCCATTATTATTAGGATCTATTTGCAAAACCTTTTTACAGGAGAAGAGTTTCACCATCAGTACCCTGCATTGTCCAGCCCAACTACAAGTAGTGGAACATGACAAATACGCATATAAATTGCAAAACACACTTTTGTTTCATTTTTATTTTTAAAACATGAGCTTCCAAGCAGATTTAACCAGAAATTATATTCACACCCTCAAACTCTATTTCAGATCTTTTTTAATGTCTCTATTAAATAAAGATCATCTTTTATTTCAAGACAGAGTTCCAGCATAAATGACTCCTTTATTTAATACTTATTGAGCAAAGTAATCTGTATTCCCACAACATTTAAAGTGTTGCAAATATGTATTGCACAGTTATCTGCATTCTTTTAGCAGATACCCCCTGGCACTTATTTCAATAAGCCAACCATCACTTCACTGATATCCCACAACTTTCTTGCAACCAAGTCATCCATGGCTTTGGGCAGAAGTTCTTCCTCTTTGCAGTCCCCAAAATATTTTCCTGACACGCCTTCGACATCAGGAGAAGAGGCCAAATAAATAGAAGTCTGGGCTCCTTCCAGAGGTGTTTTGAAGAAAGCCCACGACACCAAGTTGAATAGGGGTTTTGCCAGCAAAGGAATATTCACATGTCTGCCTAGATTTGTTCTGACAATCCCCGGATGAAGTGAATTGACGGTGACTCCTGTCCCTTCCAACCGGCGGGCTAGCTCCCTTGCAAATAATATGTTAGCAAGTTTACTCCGACTGTAACAAAAGCTTTTATTGTAACTTATTTCACTGTTCAAGTCTTCAAAGTTTATCTCTCCATATTTGTAAAGCTTTGAGGACACTACAACAATCCTGCTTGGAGCAGAATTTTTGAGGAGGCCCAGAAGAAGGTTGGTGAGCAAGAAATGACCCAAGTGGTTTACACCAAATTGCATCTCAAAACCATCCTCTGTCTTCATGTACGGACACTGGAATACCCCTGCGTTATTTATCAGAACATCCAGCCTTGGCTCTTCCTTTAAGTAGGAAAGAAAAAAAATCAATTCAGTTTTGGAACTGTCATGCAAAACATACTATTATGCTTAATATTTCTCATTGGCCATTGTTAGAAATAATCTCATTCCTAGCTTTCTGAATTGTAACTTCCTGATATTCTCTTAAAGCGCTGCTCAAAAAAAACCTTTAAGACGAACCACTAAACTTGACCCCAGTAGGATGCAGGTACATGAGAGTAGGTCTGTATCTACTTTTAATGCAGGTAGATAACACAATCATTTGCTTCTCCAGGAGCAGCTTTTTCTATAGCAATTCTGTGATAATTTACTTTTGTGATATGTTTTGTTTCCCAATAAAAAATACACTGTTTATTGCACTGCAAAAGCACACACACATCAATTTACAGCAAACTTCAGCCATAGGCAAGGGCTTCACTATGCTAAAGCTGTGCAAATGTGGAACAAAAAGCATCAGCTCAAAGAACTAACCTCAGGGTTGAAGAGAAACCATTACGTTGTAGACCCACCATCTTCCTGGGGTAACGTCATGAAAAACTTTGCAAAACAATGTTCTCATTTTAAACACTATCTTATTTTAAAATCACTACTATGTCATTGTGCTACTTGGTGAGAACTATGGAGCAGAACCCACAGAAAAGTAAATTGCTGTTTCACACAATTTAGTTCTAATAGGTCTGCTCAAGAACTAAGGTGTCTATCTATGGGACTGAGGCTCGAAATACTTATGACATGCTCAGCACATGCTGTTTGACGGATCAGTATTCTGCTTCAGGTTGGTAGAAAATAAAAGACTCAAGGAGGTACGTTATACTCCACAGAATCTGGAAACAAAAGTAATTAACAGAGAGGGTGGTATAGGTAATTTAAGCATACGTATAATACATCACGTACTTCATGCTTCAGCGTCCACCCAAAAATTAAGAGCTCTCCAATTTACCCAAAATAGTATCTTTCTCAAAGCATACAGATTAAAGTAAGCTGCTTAAATATGCTCCAAATGGACCACTTCAACCCACCTCTGACAAAAGACTGTGAAAGTATCACAGGAAATTCATGCTTACATGAATCAGAAGCAAATGTATTTCCTTTATAGAAAGAGCAGAGCAAGTTTCCTTTGCTGATAATTCTTTAAACCCAATGCAGGGAGTGGGAGGTCATCCGAAATAATTTTGGGTCACTTTGATGATAAAAATAGAGAATCTCAAAATGAATTTTGTACCATTTCCCTTTTATTTGACTGTCATTAGCAGCAACGATACAAAAAGAGTAAAAGTCAAATCTGCACTTGGCATTCAGTTAACGATGCTTCCACCCCATCACACAAAACACCAAGTACTTCAACCTCAGACTGATTTCCGTGGGACTTGAGGTTGCTCTGTGTTTTGGGTAATTGGGTCCCTGAGGCACGATCCAAAGAGCACCAAAACCACTTCTCCTCTTCACCTAAAGGGATGTAATGGTCACCGTCACTAAACCAGGACAGGACTGAAGTACCGACTGTAGATCTGCTCACTGAAGAGATACTTCTTTAGAGAATAACATTGCTTTAGAAATTTTCTGTAGCATCTGACTGGAGGATTTATTTTGCAAGACTTAACACTTCAAGAAGCAAGACCTCAACGTGTGCTATTTTCTGAGACTCCTACATTTAATAATGCAGGGCAATGTGATCAATGCCAAGCAGGCAGTTACTATGACCAAGCGCAACACAGCGCACAAAGCATTGCTTTGATGGGCAATGCTATTCTTTGTGGCTTCTGAGCTCACTTCCATTTTCTCCATTTTTCCACGGAACCCTCCAACATCTCAAAGTCTTTTATTTTTTTGCAGTGAGACTAAGGAATGAAAGCTGTAATCACTTGCAGTTGTGCAGGGGAAAACTCCCACAAATTAAGTTAGGCAGTGGGAGTGTGTCATGGCACAGCTCTTGGAAGTATTTCTTCAACTCACATCCCTTGTCAATCAGCTGCTTTTGGAATTATTTTGAAAATGGAAGTCAAAATGCAGGTGTCAGCAGCATTCTGCAGATGCACACACACTCTCTTTTCTTCACCCATTTCTCACTTGCAGTCACTTGTACTGGATTTACCAATAAAGAGATGCTAACAAATTCACAATTTTTGATGGTTTGTACTATACAGGATATAATTCTTAGAAGTTAAGACAGTCTGGGTGAGGGGTTTTTTTGTTTATTATACAAGTTTTATATGCTTTTGTCTATGTATATTTTCCAAGAACACTGAAGCAAGATTAGACCTTATCACCGATTCATATGTATGTTTATGACTACAAAGAGCCCCACTAGAGAACTTAGAACTTGACTTTTTCCAGACATTTAATAAGTTAATGCAATAAAGTCCCCCTTTTTTTCCCCCCTCTCACAACAGTATCTGAGCATCTTTCACGTGCTTAACGAGCACTCCTCTGAGTAGTAGAAGTTACTAAGCCTGGCTTCCCGTGACTTTATGTCTCATGGCCTGAGCAGCCAGATGTGGTGAGAAGACAGGCCCAAACGATGCTTTTTGTGGGAATGGAATAACGCCTCTAACGGTGCCTCCCTCTGCTCTCTGGTGTCTAATAACACCGGTGAACTCATCTAGTGGCGTTTCTCTTGAGTGACTCAGCTGGCTGCCTCTGTCCCCCTCCAACTCAGGTTTTACAGGCAATCTGCAGACAAGTTTATACATTCGAAAATGTCTGTCTACTAAACTCCAGCACTGGCCCAGAGATAAGGGGGGGGACAGTCTGAGGTGGTGGCAGAAGGATGGTTGGACCTGTGAGCAGGGCGTTCATGGGAGCTTTTATTTCTTTGGAAACAGAGCTGAGCTGTAGCACCAACTTAAAGCAACGAAGGCAGGTCAAGGTAGAGCTAATTAAGAGAGAAAGGAAGACAAATCGTTGACCTCATGCAGAATCAAGTGCTTCCTTTGCAGGACAGAAACGGACTAGAATACTTTGGACTCGAACAGACCAAACTAGTCCGAAGTTTATGCTGCCGGGTGCTAATTCACAGCCAACACCCTCCTGCCAAACGCTGCGGTGAGCTCGGCAACACCCCGCACGCCCAAACCGGCCCGCCAGCAGCAGGAGGAACAAACCCTATAAACTGGGAGCCCCGGGGACGCCGCCACCGCCGCCACCACCCCCGTGTCCCCTCCCAGGGAGCCGGGGCCGCCGCGGCAGGCAGCGCAGCCCCGCACCGCTCGCTAGGCCGGGCAGGCCCCACGGCGCCCCGCGGCCCTCCCGGCCCTACCTGGAGGACGCGGTGGCAGAAGGCGCGGACGGAGCGGAGGGAGGCCAGGTCCAGCTCACGGACCACCAGCTCGCCAACGCCGCCGGTCCCCTCCGCCTCCTCCCGCTCGCCCACCTCGGCCCGGATCTCGCAGGCCGCCCGCTCGGCCCGCGCCCGGTCGCGGCAGCCCATGATGACGCGGGCCCGCATCCGCAGCAGCTCGGCCGCCGCCGCCCGGCCCAGCCCGNCCCCCGCCCAGCGCCAGGGCCGTCGCCGCCGCCGCCATGCCGCTGGGCCGAGCGGCGTTGCCCCCGGAGTGGCCGCCCCCGCCGCACCGCCCGCCGGGCGGCCCACACTCGGGGTGCGTTAGGATTGGCCGGCCGCGCCGCGGGGCATTGTGGGGGCTGTAGTGCTGCGCCCCGCGGGGGAGGCGCTGGCCGCGGGAGGTGCTTAATGAGCGCGCGGACTGATTGAAACCTCCACGGACAGCCCCGGCCGCCGGGCCGGCCCACAGCAAACTGCGCGTCGTGGTCAGAGGTACCTCTGCGAGGCTGCTCTTCGCTTCCCTGGCTCCAGAATAAAATGCAGTAGCAAGTCCCAGCGGTCGCAAGTCCNCGTGTCCCCTCCCAGGGAGCCGGGGCCGCCGCGGCAGGCAGCGCAGCCCCGCACCGCTCGCTAGGCCGGGCAGGCCCCACGGCGCCCCGCGGCCCTCCCGGCCCTACCTGGAGGACGCGGTGGCAGAAGGCGCGGACGGAGCGGAGGGAGGCCAGGTCCAGCTCACGGACCACCAGCTCGCCAACGCCGCCGGTCCCCTCCGCCTCCTCCCGCTCGCCCACCTCGGCCCGGATCTCGCAGGCCGCCCGCTCGGCCCGCGCCCGGTCGCGGCAGCCCATGATGACGCGGGCCCGCATCCGCAGCAGCTCGGCCGCCGCCGCCCGGCCCAGCCCGCTGTTGGCCCCGGTGATGATCACCGTCTTGCCCCGCATGGAGGCGCCGGCCCCCGCGGCGGTGGCGGCGGG
>VZSF01009662.1:73689-87226 GCA_013398295.1 Chionis minor
GTCCCAGCAGTAGCATGTCCCAGCGGTAGCATGTCCCAGCGGTAGCATGTCCCAGCGGTAGGATGTCCCAGCAGTAGAATGACCCAGCAATAGCAAGTCCCAGCAGCAGGGTGTCCCAGCAGTAGCATGTCCCAGCGATAGGATGTCCCAGCGCTAGCATGTCCCAGCAGTAGGATGTCCCANGCCGCCGCCCGGCCCAGCCCGCTGTTGGCCCCGGTGATGATCACCGTCTTGCCCCGCATGGAGGCGCCGGCCCCCGCGGCGGTGGCGGCGGGNTGTCCCAGCAGAAGTGTGTACCAGCGGTAGGACGTCCCAGCGGTAGGACGTCCCAGCGGTAGGATGTCCCAGCGGAAGGATGTCCCAGCAGAAGGATGTTCCAGCGGTAGGATGTCTTAGCAGTAGAATGTCTTAGCAGTAGGATGTCCCAGCAATAGGATGTTCCAGCAGAAGGATGTTCCAGCGGAAGGATGTCCCAGCAACAGGATGGCGCTCCATCTGCCCAAAGTCCCTTTCACCCTAGCAATGTCCACACTACTAGGTTAAATGTACAGGGGGCTGCTGCCTGGTGCTGAAGCGAACGGGGACAGAACAGCCTTTTAAACTCTGACACCTCCAAGCTGGTTCTTGGGTTTCATCCCATGCTGACTGCTGAAATGTGGATGGGCATCATCTTGGAGAAAGCTATCTGGCCTGGCTAAAACCGAACAAAGGACTGGTTTAGAATTGGAAGACGATGATAACAATTTAATGACATAGAGATGGTTGTGTTCTAGGGCACAAGAAGGTTTTGTGGCAGTGTTTAGTTTGCTAGCAGAGATTTTACCAAAATGTTGTATTAACATTTACCCGTCTTGCAGAGGTGACTCCGTCACAGGGAAAATAGACATTAAGGGCATCTAGAATATTTCATTAGCAGTCTTTGAGTCTCATGGCAGACCAAACACTACTGCAAAAGCCGCATTCAATTCTGTCTGCCTTGGGCCTTCAGGTTGAGATGCAGAGGCTGGGGCAGGAGATGGGACGGTGCCAGGGAAGGCTCCCAGCGCAGAAATGCAACATCCCTGCTATTACACTGCGGCAGCAGCCCCTGGCAGAGTTTGGGCCCAAGGCTGGAAGCTGGGTAGGGCTGTCCCACAGATGGTGAGCTCCCGCTAGGCAGTTTGGAAGCAGTGATTGTGTTCTGGAGAGCTAGCATGCACATGGACTTTTCCACGCCAGATGGCCTTTGTGCCGATGAAGTGTTCTGGGAAAATTTAGGGTGCTAGTATAAGTGGAGCGAGAGAGTATGTCAGAGTGGCATGCTGAAACTTATCCCCATGCTGAAACCTATCTCCATGCTGGCTTCAAGACCAGGTTTCTTTCTGAGGTATTGCAGCCTGTTCTGTGGCTCTGGATGAAGCTGGATTGTTTGTTGAAGCGTAGCAAAGACGTTAGTACATGGCCAAGCATGTCTTGATAACCTACCTGCACGTTGCAAGCTGCATGATGGGGTGTTACAAAAGTCATTATGGTGGTGTCTGCTCTGATAAATGCTCTGGAGTCTAAACATACCAGTGAGCTGACAGGCAGACCTTCTGAACACTTGCTTCTAAGACCAACTTCAGCTTGGCAATATTAGCTTAGAGGTAACCTCTTTGAGGTAATCAAATTTAGTGGGCTTCAGGACTGAGGGGGTCTGTCCCAGCGGTAGAAGGGACATCCCATCCCAGTCTGGTAGAAGGGAGGCTGCTCACAGAATGTATGTGTACATCCACACACTCACCTCACAAGCACACTTGCATTCACTGGTCTCTTAAACATTAGCACGTACCCTAAGTTCATACAATATCTGTACCCAGAGACCCAGGCACCAGCTCTGACGCTGGGTGTTTCCAGATGCTGGTCTCTTCCCGTTGCCCAGTTTGACTCCTGCTAGTGGTTCACATATGCACATAATTTGGGTCCCTCCAATAACTGCTCTTTCCGGTACTTCTCACCAAGACTGAACCTCTCCAGTTTTTGGGACTGAGACCCTTGAACCCCTCAGATCTACCAACTTTGTTTTGAATCCTTAACCCAAAACCTGTTTTCAGCTGTCATCTTCATGTCATGTCTCCAGATCCTGCCTCTACTATTCCCAGACCTTGGCAAACCCACCCAAGGCAACAAGAAACCATCCAGGGAGCCAGGAGTGGCCACTGAGGTTCACTCACTCAAAATCCTTTTCATCCTAGCCCTGGGAGAGTTGCTAGTAGAAATGTACAGAGAGACTACTAAAAGGTAATTGAATTTTGATCAAGAGCAATCTAAGTTAAAAAAAGGTGTTTCTCTCACACACACACACAAAGGCAGCAATGGGGTTCAGTGCAGATTTAGGAAAAAGATAGGAACAATGAGGATGGAACAACATGCATTACAAGAAGTTCAGGATCAGGACTAGGGGCCAGCATGCAGGTGAGCAAAGTCCAGGGAGACAACAGCCTATGGGGGCGGCCAGAAAAAAGTCTGGCTGATAATGAGCATGTCTGTCTTGAGTCAAGACCTAGCCTATTTAGGGAAATGAGTAAGAAACCAAGAGGAAACCCATGAACCTTTCGTCAGGTTTCTTGTGGCTGGTCTGGACATGAGAACCATTTGCAATAGTAACCTCCTCTTAACTGTCACATGCTGACACTACCCACAGTCTGTTCACGTTGCTGCAGTCTGTTCTGAGGCGGACTTCAGCTCAAGTTATAGCTGAAGAAATGTGTTGTATTTTTCTGGGAGTATCCTTGCCATCTCTCCTCTGACCGTCTGTCATATGTCTCAGGCAGTTTAAGGGCTGTATAGGTACCACATTGAAACACATTGGATTTGCTGAGAAACCTCTTTTGTCTTTGTCTTCACCACAGAAAATTCTTTTTCTCTTTATTCTTGTCTCTTCACTCCATTGTGAGATTCCTGGCTACACCAAAGGGTATTTTAACCAGGCCACACCATTGCACCTGCTTGGTGCAGAGGTGGCTTTTGGCATCCTTAACCAGATGTAAGAGCCATAACCATTTTGAGGTGTATCTTCCATATACTCTGCTCATAGTAAATCATATCTTTAGGAGGTGTTGGAGGCATGCCCTCCTCTGCTGCCTAATGACACTGCAGCCAAGGACCATGAGAAAGGGACAGTTGTGGCCAAGAAGATGCCAAAATAAAAGAACCAGGAAATGCCCTTTTAGAAGAACAGATTCATCCTGTAAGAAGTCCTCTTGGTGGGGGGAAAAGAATCTGCTATTCAGCATCTGGCAGTAGGAACTCTGGCAGTCATCTCTGATACACCTACTACTTCAGAAGACTGCGAATGTGTTGGAGAGGGCACTGCCTCAAGGATCCTGCCTGGACTCACTGGTGGTCGATCCAGCCTTCAGTGCAAGGTGCATTGTGCACAGGAGCTCACGTGTGGTAGTGATCAGAAGCTGCTCACCTAGGCAGGGATGACATACAAATTCAGATGTCCCAGACACTACCGAGCAGGGTAACTGAAAGTTATTTTTCCTTCTAAGACCCTGACCTGCTTCACTGCTTTCTCTGCCCAGCTGTTGCCCTCGAGGAGACAGGTGCATTTCATTTAGCAATACTGCATGCCACTGGAGGTAACAGGGTCTGGCAGAGGAGCCCAGCGGAGTGTACCTGAGGATCCTCCTCAGGATGTAGGAGCCCTCAGATTCCCAAGTTCTTAGTTCTTAGATCTTCTTCCAAGATCACAGTCTAGGAACACAGGAGGACACATGTTGGAACACCTGTGACAATGGCCATCTCCAAATCTTCATCTGAACTATTTTGTTTCCTCCAGATGCTAGCCTGGAAACTGAAAGGATGTCTTGGAGGTGTGAAGGAACAGAGGAACAGGGGTTTTTCATGTCTTGGTAGCTGGTAAGAGCTATCCAGTGCACTCTGAGGATAAGTCCTCCTGTAAAAAAATTATAATAAACAATACTCAAGTCACCATCAGAACCTTATTTCCAGTATTTTTGTGCATGGGGACTGGTAGCAGTAGGAGACATTCCCGTTTGTCTTACCTGGACTCTTCCCTGTGATGTGGTGCCCGAACCTGGAAGCTAAGGGAACAAGGACTGGCTTTGCCTGACAAGGCTCTCATTTCAGCACAGAATTCGATCTGTGTTATCATTAATCCTCTTCCAGGTTTTGGCTGGGATGACAGTTTCTTTTTCATGAGTCTGCCTTCCAGTGTTATAAACAGGCTGATAGATAGGACAGTCCAGAACCATGGGACTCTTCTCTATACCCCCTATTGAAAAATATTATCAGTTGTAAATGTGACTGGCTTAGAGTCATGAGGTGCTAGGGCATAAATTCACGGTATGCCCATAAGCATGAGAAGCAAGGGGGGTTGTTTGGTTTTTTGGGTTTTTGTTTGTTTTGTTTAGTGGACTGGAATGCTATTAAGAGACAATTCTGGTCTCTCTGTACAAAAATAGAAACCCCTTTCCCCTCAGCTCCCATCCCGTCTCAGAGAATTTTCTTGAAAATTATTATTTTGGCCTGCTAGCCAATCTGTGCCTTGGAGCAGAAAACAACAATTATAATGTGCAGAGAATACTTGGCAAGCCCGAGTCTCCCCAAACATCCAGATTAGTCTGGAAGGGCACTTGCATGAACGAATGAGGCTCCAGTCATCCAACATGCTGCCAGATGGATATGCGGAGAAGCAGCCATCAAACCTGGGACAGTTGTCTCGCAATTAAGAGGCAGTGTATGAACATGTAAGGGCATTTTGCTCAACTGACTTAGGAGAAGTGGTTGTGGACCTTAACATCAACTTATGGACTTTAATGTCAACTTGAATACTACGACTAGGAAACCTACTGTGTAAATTTAATATGTGAACTCTATTTCTCTTCACCCATGCCTTAGTGCCACCGTCAGGAGTGACACTACAAGAGGTAGCCCTCTGTCACTATGTGTACAGATAAAATGAAAGATGTAAGAACTGGAAATTCCTAACTCTGTCCTGGCCAGTAGGTTTAATTTTTGCTGTATGTGGATGGTTGATTGGAAATAAAGGTAAACATAATAGACCAGATGATTGAGTTTCCAATTTATTCACTGATTTACATGCTTACCCTGTCAGGCAGGAGACACTTTCAGATTCCCACAAGGATCAAGGATCCCATTAGCCCTTTTCAAGTATCAAAACTGGATTGCTATGTTCAGGCAAGCGCCAGCGATCGTTGCACAGCATATACCTTTCAAATTTCCCTCCACCCAACATCTATAGCTCTAACAGCACATGGATGAAAAATGGCTGATCCATGTTCAGCTTCAACAAGGCGGGACTGACCGGTGTTCCTGAACCGTGCAGCCATGCTTTTGTGGTGAAGGTACACACACAATTTATATTCCACAGCTAAGGAATATTTTTGGATTCCTTGCTTATTCTGAGCTCTCACATAAAAACATCTGCTAATAACATTTTTTATAATCTCCATTTGGCGAGGTAACTCAATCCCATCCTGGCAGACAATGACCAGGCCTCAGTTATTCATGTCTTCCTCACCTCCTGGCTGGGCTGGGAAATGTGATACGTTTTGGGCACAAAGCCTTTAGCGCTTACGAAAGTCCAAGTACACCAGAACTCTGCAGTGCATCCCATCAACAACACATGCTGGTGTGAACACATAAAAATCTTTCTAGTGGTCTCTATTCAAGTTTCATGCAGGATCGAGGCTTTTCCCTTTGTTTTCAAAGAATCTCGTGGCTTGGACCCAGAAGGTTTAAAAGATTGCCTATGTTTCTGGGAGGGAAACCACAATTAATGCAATGAAGCTTTCTGCAATAACAGAACAGTTCATCCGGACAGAAGAGACCAAACTTTCTCAGAGGCTAACGTGAGATTCGGGAGTGGATTCCCCCAGGAACCACAGATCATCACAAGCCTTCACCAACTTCTACTCCCACTGCAAAGCGCATTCTTTTGGTTTTGTCTTTTCTGGTATAAATACGCAGCAAGAATAAAAACAAAACAGGACACTTGTTCCACTAGGGAGAGAGAGAACAAACACCACCTGACAGATGTTAGTTGTGTTGTTTGAAAGGCACTCAGATACATGGATGACTCCAGGATACAGGAACTTAGCATAAAAGAGGTGGACTAGACCTACAGCGTAAATTTACATGAATTCATGTTGCACCAGGTACCTGTCCCCTGGAAACTCATGTGAGGTTGCCAGACTGAGTTCACACAGATCACAGAACAGCTGGAAATTCTAAGAGAATCTAGTCAAGAAACAAGGAGTTTCATCAACAGCATTATTTAGGGTAGATTCTCTGCTGTTACAAAGGTATGTACGTTCTAAAGCTTCCGTCTTTGTCCCAGTCAAGATACCCACAGCATCTCTGGCTTCTGCCCAGCTCTATGAAAATTGTTGGGAATTAAGTGTATTTGGGACTTCTAGCTCTCTCCCAAATTTGGCTGAAAGTGGTGACTTCTAAATATCCAAAGGAGGCACAAGCGACAGAGACATTGATTACACCAACTCTGCACAGGAAATTATTCTAAAACATCTACATAGAAAAATGACGAAGTTCTGTAAAGCCAGCTTTATTAGAATAGGAAAACAATATAGAAAAATAAAGGGTTCCTGTAAACACAAGATCAAATAAGCTAACATTTCACTGGAAGCTGAAATCCTGTGATAACAAACCTACTGAACATGTATCTAACAAGCAAACCACGAACAGGTAAACACTTATATGTAAACTGTGCTTTTGGTAATTTCAGAAATAACCATCAAGAACGAGCATTGCAGCATGATTTTTGTTATAAATAACATGTCAACAGTTTTTAGAGAAAATATAACTGTTCTCTCTGTCTCTCAAAATAAGTCTCAAGCTATAAAAACAGTACAAATCTTTTCCTAATATCAAAAACACAGTGTTAGATCCAGATGGGTGAAAAACCTGAACTGCCTAAGAATGCTATTAAAATAACTCTATAAAAAATTTACCTATATTAAAAATATTTCCTTTAAAGGCTGTTCTAGCCAGAAGTTAAATCTTTAAACATAGCGCTTACAATATACAAATGTAGAGGTTTTCAGACATAACTATTGGTATATTCGAGGCTGGCTGAGTTAAGAACCTTATTGTTAATGGTGCCATCCAGTCATGCAGATTTGTGATATTTCTGAGCAATGCCATAGGGAACGTGGGCGGCTATGGTGCCTAATTTCTGTGCTCCTTCGATGTGAAACATCTGGTCATCGAAGAAGATGTGAGGGCGGATTTTCACCAGGATGGGTCCTTTAGGAGCTCCTGCTAGGAAAAGTGCCTCATCAATCTCCAGACCCCAGCTACGAAGAGTCTTCAGCACTCTGGCTCCAGAGCTGGCTGCACTTCTGGCTGTGACCAGGAAGGTCCTTATAGGACAATTTAATCGTTCGTTTTTTGCATAGAACTTCTTCTGGAGTTTCCCGAGGTCTTCCAGAAACCCTTTCAAAGGACCCTGAGTATGAAATACCAGAAGCATATTTAATATTTGTCCACAGCTCCCGACACCATTCTTTTGCTTTATTCCAGATTGCCAGTTACATACAGGATTCCTTCCCTAGTGCTGTGGTACTCCACATATTCTCTATGTAATATGTCCAAATGGGTTGGCACCCTCACTAGGAATTCACAAACTGGAAAAAAGTTAAAGCCATAATCCTATATAGTATGTGCCATAGGAAACTGCTTCTCACTAAAGCTTACAAGATCTCTTATAAACTTATAAACTTATACCTATAGTCTTTAATAAAATGTTCTTTAAAAACACTTAACTCATTTTACTATGAAGCACGAGGTGCAATCTTTTTTTCTGTGCAAAAAGCAGTAAGAGACCCAATTACATAGACATGACTGAACTCTTTCCAGTTTAATGACAATATTAAAATTACACTCTGATTAAAAGAAGTAAATGATAGTTTGGGTCAAATTGCAATATATTGCACTGTCTGGTATTTTCTTTCATAAATCAAGCTTTTATTCTGAATTTATACCATTTTTAACCATAGCAGCATTGGTCTTTCAGTTTAAGCTAATGTTAAAATATTCATGTTTTTTAGAAAAATGGCATAGTTCTGCTTGGGAATAAGCAAAGATATTACAGATTATTAGCAACCTGATCTAATTGAAGATGTCTCCGCTTATTGCAGGTGGGTTGGACTAGATGACCTTTAAAGTTAACTGCTAACCCAAGCTATTCTATAGTTCTATAACTCTATGATTCTATGATTACTCTGTTTCAATAACCAGAATATCCCAGCATTTGAAATTAACATTATGTACAGGAAATCAGTTATAAGCTTTCCTTTTTCTAACAATGCAATTAAAATACAACTGTAAGTCACTGCAGTTCTCTTAGTGAAGTGGGAGATCTGGTGAGAGGACTGCAATGGAGGGTTCTTTTATGTCAAACATGCACTTTAAAGATTATCCTTGAAAAAGGAAATAAATAGGGCAGTCGTCTTCCGCAAAGAAGAATACATACACGCTGATGAAACTGGAGAAATACAGCAGCAATGAAAGTCAACAGATGTTTTGGAAACTCCCTGATTCAAGAAGTACAAACCTGTGCGAGAGGCTTATTTTCATTCAACTGTTCATGTTCAAAAAATCTGTCTAATCCTTGCTCTTTGACAATCTGTTCTGATTCATCAGAAAAGAGCACGGCATCCCCATCAAATGCCACCCTCAACTGTGTATCCGAGTAAGCAACATCTTTGTTGGCTGTGAACATCGTAGCTGATGCGATGCCTGAAAATGGATCAGAGAACCTCAGTTAGCATGTCCTGTAAAGTCAATCATTAAACTGCCAGCAGTTCAGTTCCAACAACTTATTTGTGGTGACCTTTTTATACAGTGAGCAGAAATGATCACTGAAGCTAATTAGTAACGGCTGTTCTTTAACACAAATGGATGGAAGCTGTCCCATTGATATAATTTCTTAGATATGCTTCCTTCCACTTCCATACAAGAATACACAAAACCGGTCCCCAAGGTGTTCTGCACGTGAGACAAAGCAGGAAATTCCACGGACACTGTTGAGTCAAACCATTTGTTATTTTTTAAGTTCTTGCAGAACATAGAAGTTGTTTTTTGTACATCATATCAAAGATATGACTCTGTGCAAACACAAGTTCAGTAGAGATGAGTAGTTGTGTATGGGAATTAATTTCTTGTAGCATGGAAGAAGACAGAAAGGTGCAACAAAGGTAGAGGCTGATTAAATTGTCATTATTGGCAGGCTGAAAGGTCAGAGAGAAAAAATAAAGAGAAAAAACCTGATTTTATTTGATTAAGTAAAAATAAGTGATGTTTGCACCATCCACAGTTGTGACTTTCTGTATTTGGTGAAGGAGCACTACTTTCTGTGAAAGACACACTACACGTGATGTTTTTAACAAGCTCAACAGAAAGATAACAAAAGAAAATCAATTCAAACCTGCTTCTATAGCTTCTTGCACTTTTTCAGAGTCTGCTGAGAGGTACAAGTTCGTAAGATAAGCAGTCAGGTAACCAATAGGGCTTTTTCCTCCCGTCATACAGAAACGTTCAATTGTTAAGCCTAAAGTAAGAACAGCACAACAAGGTGTGACTCTGCCTTGACACTACAAACCTGTAAAAGGAACCCATAAAAAGGTACGCTAGCCTACAACTGACAGTAAACTTAAAAACCAAAAATCTTTTCACTGTAATTCCAGCAAGTTAGACAACTTAAACTGACTACAATATTTGATCAGTCCTTCCTCCTTGAAAACTTAACTCAAAATCCCTCTAAGACAGCAGAAAACCTGCTGTGAATGTGTATGTATAGGGGGCATAAATACCAAAGAACGAAAAGCTTAAGTACTTTTTTTCAGAAATTAAGATTCACACCTGATAAGTTAAATCTAGAGCTTTGGACCAAAATACGTTTTAATGCTACCTTACTTATGCTGACACCCAAAAATAAATATCATCCTTTGAGGAATGGGTGTCAGTATCAAAGAACCTGCTTTTACCAAGGTTAGAACAGGAAAAATAGAATTAATTAATTTTATTCTGTAACAGCAGGCAGTTCCACAAGGTAGTATTTATTTTACTTACCATAGTGATTGATGCTGTTTATGAGTCGCACCCCTACTTGGGCATGGTTATTAGTCATCAGAACAATATCAAATCGTTCTTCATCATCAGGGTACAGCTCAAGAAGCCGGGCATTGACATGCTCCAACGCCTGCAGGTTAAAAACGTGGAAGTCAATAGACAAGTGGAATGTGCCCCAGTTCTTAATCCCTGTGGGTTTAGTGATAGGACTGTCTTGAAGGAGAATGTGAAACAACTGATAGTTTAACTTGCTGAACTTGTTTTATTCCTTTCTGCTCTGCTGCTCCCAGAAACCATTTGACTGGGTTCATTTGAAGGGAAGCAAGTAAGTTTCTTTTGCTGAGTTACAGAATTTAACTTTCTCATGGAAATCCTTTTTCTTGGGACACCATGATCACCCAGAATAAATCAATGCATTGCTGAACATTATCCCAATTCCTATTAATCTTTTTTTTTTCCCCCTCTCATCCACTTGAAACTTGGACTTTCCTGTCCACTTGAAAATTGTTCTTGTGAAATCAAGGAGACGATGTTAAGGAATTTATACATGCAACTACTTGTTTTGCATGCACAAATGTGAATTTGGGCCACATGCTTATGCAAAGATCTACTGACACAGCTCGGGTGGTCAGGTATCTAAGACTGTCCTTAAGTAATGAGTACAAAATCATACCCCGTCAAACATGATTATCTTGGTGATTTTTAATGGCAGTACTGAGTGAGACAGATTTTCATTCGAGATCTCTTTAAAGGTAATGGGACAAAATATTATATACACAGTTTGGTATTCTTATTTCCTTGACCTTTCATTTGCTCGTCTCTCTCTGTATCCATCTGTTCTCTCAGAATCTTTATTTAGAATCTTATCCCTTTGGACTAAGACTTGCTTTTAGCTCTAGGTTTAAAAACATACCTCTGCTTTGGGATCTTGGCCCTTGAATGGAATTCCTTGGGATTACAGCAATAAAGTCAATAATGAATCATGAAATGAATGCAAGATGGTTTGATTTTCATTAATATGCTTTAAAAAGTCAGGCCAGTTGTTAAGAATTAAAACATTGATTTTTATAATTAAATTTGGAGAATCTCACTTTAAAAAGCAGGACTATGTCATGTGGGACTGTGCTTAGGAAAACTCTAAGTGAGAGCCTGGTATAAGACCTAGGAAAAAATGTTAGTATGTATTCATAATCCCTTTGTACCTTTTTTCATTTTGTACTCTCTGCTAATACTCTCATGCACTAGCAATTTCTTAAAGTATTAGAGAATAAGGGCGAGTGGAGGAGAAGATGCCATTTATTTGTCCAACGCCTGTACATTTTGCATCCCGGTGAGATCCTGGCCTGTGATTAAGATTCTTAAGTGCTCCAAGCATGAGATAGAATACTTTTAAGCTAATGTCTTAGAGATTTCGACAAAGGAATCCATACAAAAATATATTATTTCTTTTTGCCTTCTTTGTCTCAAAGTAGAAAGTATCACCCAACAAACCCGCAGTTCTTTAGCCTAATGATTCTTGTGACTAAGCAATTTATGAATCTTTTGAAAACATAAAGAATTCAAATCCAAATAGCATACTGGAAGGGAACAGAGGTCGAGGTGCATTTAGCTGGGCATAGCTAACAGTCTGATTTTCAAACTGTGAGGAGTTAAACAGTCAAATCTTGCTTATATTCAAAGTGAATTTGACACTGAACTCTAACAAATCCCTTGAAAACTGACTGTGCTAGCAGAGCTGCCATCACTACCTGCTACAGACAGGACAAGATGCAGTAAATTCACTCGTCAGCGTAGCCTCACTGGTGTACAAAGAGAATTATTTTACAACAATGCTTTTATCATAGAATCATAGATTGGTTAGAGTTGGAAGGCACCTTAAAGATCAGCTAGTTCCAACCCCCCTGCCATGGCAACTCCCATTAGACCAGATTGCTCAAAGCTCCATCCGACCTGGCCTTGAACACTTCCAGGGATGGGGCCTCCACAACTTCCCTGGGCAACCTGTTCCAGTGCCTCTCCACCCTCAGAGTAAAGAATTTCTTCCTAATATCTAATCTAAATCCACCCTTTTCCAGTTTAAAACTGTTACCCCTCACCTATGGCTACACTCCCTGACAAAGAGTCCCTCCCCAGCTTTCCTGTAGGCCCCTTTCAGACACTGGAAGGCTGCTATAAGGTCTCCCTGGAGTCTTCTCTTCTCCAGGCTGAACAACCCCAACTGTCTCAGCCTGTCTCCATAGCAGAAGTGCTCCAGCCCTCTGATCATCTTTGTGGCCTCCTCTGGACCCGCTCCAACAGGTCCATGTCCTTACGTTGGAGGCTCCAGAGCTGGATGCAGTACTCCAGGTGGGGTCTCACCAGAGTGGAGTAGAGGGGCAAAATTTATGGTAAAAACACCTTTGCTATGCTTGTGCTATAATGTTATTGACAGCCAGATGTAATACTGAAAACAGCATCGGTAATGACGTAAGTAATTTTTCCACTACGTATTTCCAAAAAGTGATCAGCAATGCTGAAAATGTATTAACTTCCTGAGACTAAAACTGAAGCAAGGAAAATCTGCTTTTAAAACCTGAAGGAAGTGTTCTGCCACGACTCCACTATCAGCAAGTATGACTCCTGATTAATAATAAATTCTCTAAAATTGCTGTGGTGGAACTCATCAGACAATTCTCCATGGACATAAGATGAGCTCTGTAGACAGCATTTTTTCAAGTCAGTCTCACCAAAACTTGTGTTCCTCAAAACCATACATATTTGCAGGTTTGTTTGGGGGTTGTTCGGGTTGGTTTGGGTTTGTGTTTTGTTTGTGGGGTTTGGGGTTTTTTTGTGTGTTTTTGGGGTTTTTTTGTAATTTCACTTGCTTTCCATGCTGGAGGCTGTTTACCTTCGCCATTTCTCTTATCTTGTGTAATGAAAGCAAAATATTCCATTTCACCTCTGCTTAAACCCTGACGCCCAACTAGGGGATCTATTTCTTTTGCAAGAAGAATTTCCAGGGTGACAACAACAGCGAGGAACAATTAAAGCTGACCAAAAAAGAAAAAAAAAAAAAAGAAAAAGGTTCATTTCTGAATAAAATAATTTGAATAATACTGAACCAACGCTGTCTTTAATCGTAGTAGCCCTACTATAAGTGAGGCATAAAAATGGAATGAGGAACTAAGTCGCTTTGGTTTTTTTGGGGGGAGGGAAGAAGTTGCAACAAACTTAAAAAAAATTGGAGGCCTCCCATGACTGGAAAAAGCCTTCAAAGGGAGGGCGGACAACGCCGGCGGCTCCTTCCCCGCGGGGGGCAGAGCCGGGGGACACAAACCGTGATACTGCGGGCAGAGCTCCGGTCCCGGTGGCGCGGGCAGTACGTGCTCCCCCGCAGGCGTTTAGCATTAGTGCCGGGGGGGGACGACGGGGGGGAGAAGAGAGGGAAGGAGGGGAC
>VZSF01009662.1:87823-237292 GCA_013398295.1 Chionis minor
ACGGCACGGCCCGGTGCGATGCTGCCCGCCCCCGGCACGGCCCGGCGCGGTGCTGCCCGCCCCCGGCACGGCACGGAGCGGTACGGAGCGGTGCTGCCCGCCCCCGGCACGGCGCGGAGCGGTACGGAGCCGTGCTGCCCGCCCCCGGCACGGTACGGAGCAGTGCTGCCCGCACCCGGCACGGCGGCGGCACCGAGGATGACCGGCCGCCGCTGAGCCCGCAGGACCGTCCCTGTGGGGGCAGCGGGACCGCAGCGCCTCTCCCCATCGCGGGGGTTGGTTGGGGGAGCGGGAGCCAGAGCTGCGGCCTGTCCCCGCAACCCTGTAAGGGACAGCGGGGTGTGGAATGGCTGCGTCCCCTTTCCAGCACCCGCCGTGACACCCACTGCGGCTCTCACTGAATCGTGGAGTGGTTTGGGTTGGAAGGGACCTTAAAGATGAGCCAGTTCCAACCCCCCCGCCGTGGGCAGGGACACCCCCCACTAGACCTGCTTTCTCAAAGCCCCATCCAACCTGGCCCTCAACACCTCCGGGGATGCTTGGAGTAGCGGCACACACAGTGACAGCCTCCAGCACCGATTTTAACTCCAGCATTAGAGATTTATTATTTAGATGTGGTGGCTTAATTGATTGTCCGTTGACTGCAACAAATTTCCAGCAGATTTCTTACACCCTTTAGCAACAACGTTTCTAGCAATCAGAATGGGGTGGGTGTCAGTAACCTGGGGTCCTTCCTGCCACACAGCAGTGCTGAAAGCACCTTTTAGAAACGGGGACTTGCAGGGCAGTGTTGAGGGTGTAAGGCAGCACCTGCAATAAGCGGCTGTTCTGGCATCTGGTTTGGCTGGTCCTAAAAGCCGGAATCCGCCACAGGGCTGTGGGCTACTTAGCTAATACGCATCTCTCTGAAATGCTCCCGGCTGCCTCTGCAGACATGCTTATCTGATACCACAGCCAAGTTCCCCAAACTGATGGAGCTGGAGGAGAGAATGGAAAGTGAGGAAGGATACGGCTTTTGTCCGGAGCTAGGATGGGGTCTGGGGTCTGCACTGGACCCAGAGCCTTTGCAGTTGATGGCAGCCAGTGACCCAGTGGTATCTGTCGATCATAGCACACGTAAAGACTCTTAACATTTTGAAGGGAGACTCTAAACATTGCTTCTGACCCTGATCACTGTCTAATCTTTATCAAATTGTCAAGTCTTTCTGCCTCCCTCCAGTCTCCAAAATGGAGCGTAATTATTTTTGTTACTTTTGCCTGCTTTATTTAGGTTTTTATTTACTTTTTTTTTTTTTAATATGTGGCTTCCCAGTGAAAGGAGGCTTATGTGATTATACCATCTGTCCGTCATTCCCCAGCGATGTCCAGTTCCAAACGAATTTAACAGAAGGATAAAGATCTCAAAGAGATTTAAATTCTTAAAACGTTTAATGAGAATCAACAGCAGCATGCAATTTGTTGCCCTGCTGGGGGAAGGACAGTAGCGCAAACGCAGCGTGTTTATCTGCTTGTTCTTCTGCTACGTAATAGCAAACGATTGCTCCCTGGCTGATCTGCCATCTCCCAGTCTGCCACATTGCCTGTTGCCCAGTTAACCAGGGAAATACGAGGTAAAAAGAGAGGTACTGAGAGCAGTGTATTAGGACGACAGCTGTGACAAGATGAGTTAGGATCATTGTAGGTGTCTGCTGGCATGGGAAGCTGTAAAAGGCATAACATAAATCTGAAAAAACCCTGATTTTAGTGGCTCTGTTACTTACAGATATGCTTGTTTTCCTTGAATTTTGATCCTGGATATTTCACTCTAGTGTCTGTACTTAAAGCTGTAACACAAAAACACCTGCTCCCCTTCCAGCGGTCAGGTCAGGTACATCGCTGCTTTCCAACCCTCTTCTTCATAAGCAGCAGCAAGCCCGTCACCAGGCTGAGCAGTCAGGATTAGAAGAAGCTGGAAAACAGGTTCAAGCCACAGAACAGCTGCTCCTTGTCCCAGTCACTACTACTGTCCAGCTCAGAGACTTCAGCATCCATCTAAGAAGGTGGTCTCTAAGAAGAGGCTATTCCTGGTTAAATACTGCAGGTGGGTCCATTGCCCTTGGAGAAAAGGGGAAAAGAACAGAAGAAATAAGGAACCAGTTCTGTGGTGGTTACCAAGCTGAACTGTCATCTCTCTGTGTTAACCTGAAGCAATACGTTTCACAGAATCACTGTGATTGGAAGGGACCCCTGGAGATCGTCTAGTTCAACCCCCCTGACAGAGCAGGTTCACCTAGACCAGGTTGTACAGGATGGCATGGAGGCAGGTTTTGAAGGTCTCCAGAGTTGGAGACTCCACTACCACTCTGGGCAGCCTGTTCCAGTGCTCTGCCACCCTCAAAGGAAAGAAGTTCCTCCTCATGTTCAGTTAGAACTTCTTATGTTCAAGTTTGTGCCTGTTACCTCTTGTCCTATCACTGGGCACCACTGAAAAAAGACTGGCCCCCTCCTCCTGGCAACCTCCCTTTAAGTATTTTTAGACATTGATGAGATCCCCCCTCAGCCTTCTCTTTTCCAGACTAAAAAGGCCCAACTTTCCTCCTAGGAAGCCCCCTAATCATCTTTGTAGCACTTTTCCAGGAACCAGGGAGCCGGGAGCCCAGAACTGGACACAGTACTCCAGATGTGGCCTCGCCAGGGCAGAGTAAAGGGGGAGGATGACCTCACTCCACCTTCTTGCTACACTCCTCTTGAGGCACCCCAGGATGCCATTGGACTTCTTGGCCACAAGGGCACATTGCTGGCTCGTGGGCATCCTGCTGGCCACCAGGACTCCCAGGTCCCTCTCTGCACAGCTGCTTTCCAGCAGTTCAACCCAGAGCTGTGCCCAGGTTGAACACTTGTGCTGTGTTCCCCACCACCCTGTGCATGCTCAGGAGCAAAATCAGAGCTCCTCAAGTGTGTTCTTTGGTTTTATTTTTGTTCCCCCCTCCCCGTCCGGCCAGGAAAAGAGTCATCACTCAAGTGATGAAGACTCCTTTTAACCTTTGCAAGACACCTGAAAACTTAAAAGATGGGAAGTTGGTACTGGGGCCGAGCAGTGCTGTTGAAGTGCTGCTGCTGAAAGCAATGCTATGCTAACATAAATATTTTGCTCTCCAGACCCACATGGTATCTCTGCATAGCACTCAGCTGTGTGAACATACGCATTGGACTGAGATGTCTCTGTTCTGGGCTCGGTTGCTTGCTGCCGACATACCCTCCATTTCCTCTTCTGCTGGAGATTGTGAACTGAGGGGCCTAACATGAAAGCCTCCCAGCTTCAGCACCTTATAAATGAAATCTTGACTTTCCAAATGCGGAGTGTAGCAGCCTTATCTACACCTGAAAAATGTAGTAATGCCCATGGGGTTCCGGGAAAGAGCTATGTCTTGCTTTTACTAAATCTCCTGGGGAGTCCGAGAAACAGGAATAGAACCAAAATTGAATGACTTTGCAGTTTCTGAGCTAAGCTAGAAAGGAAAGGAATTTTCTGCTATCACCCATTAATTTGTAGGCTTTTGCACTTAAACAGACAAAAGAGAATGTGTGTTGTTATCGTGGTATGGTTTTGGTTTTTTTTTTTACAGTAAGTATGTAGCAAAAATCATGCACGTACTCTGAAGACTGTTATGAGTAGAATGAAAAGAAAGTTCCTCTGCTTGAGCTGCCAATATTTTTCTGATGTTAAGAACAACGACTAAGTAAGATTTAGATGTTATTGTTCAAGAAGGAGCTCAAAATGCATTACAAATGAAAAAAAAAAAAGAGTTAGGGTTTTTTTTCTGCTTTTCATACATATTTCTGTCTGGAAAGATGTAAAATATTTCCAAGCGTTTAAAATAGTGAGATCAGAAGTAAGGAAAAGACTCTCAATGGAAGAAATTTTCTCCCTTCAGATGTATAGATCCTAATATGTATTGTCCATTATTATATCACAAACATGTAGGCTCTAGGGCCTAACTCTCCCGGAGCCATGTCAGGGCCACTTCAGAGTGCAATTATGCTGATTTTTATGTCATATATGCATTGTGATTTTTCATGCTGAGACCCCAAGACCCGTAGTGTAAGTATGGCATTCCCAGAAAGAGGGAACCTGAGAAGGGCTTTGATCTAGGTCAGCCTGCCATGGCAAAAAGTGTGGCAACACTATCACATTACAGCTGACCTGGCGGATAAACGCTTTGGAAAACCCTCCTGTTTGTAGATAATATAGATACTTTTAATGCAATCCTAGAATTCAAGGTTTGACTCATTAAAACACTTAACTGATTTCCTGCATATTTCCTACAAATCCTCAATGTGGATATCAGGCAGTCTGTATTCCTTTGCTTGCCTGCCTCCTGTTGATCAAACTCAGTCTAGCATGGGCAGAAATGACAAAAAAAGCAGTTGGTTTGTGCCAAAGATACGCATGACGGGGCTGCATCATGCCTTGAAGGCATAGGTATTTACGCTGAAGAAATCTTCCCATTGCATCAAAGTATTCACTTTCCTTTTGCATCTCATGATGTTTTTTACTTCATCTAACAGTCGTTCAGGTTGTTGTGGTCCCTCCTCAGCAGGGTGTTCCATTCTTTCTCTCTTCCTCCCTCTCCTTCCCTCCCTCTGGGGTTGTGCAAGGAAGCAAGAATGCAAAAACCTGTGGCATCACATGGTGGCCTGTGGCAGCCGCCTTGTGCCTTTTCCTGGCTTTGCTTTGCTGCTGGTCTTTCTTTAATAAGTTCATTTGCAACAGCCACGTGTATTACCTAGTGACACAGATCTTATGTTCTTCTAGGGTGACCTATTCCATCTCTCATTCCAATGCTTATGGGACAGGTTGGATGACAAGAGAAGCTGAGTCCAACACAAGCACAGACGATTGCTACAGAGGAGGCATAAAGTTCACTTTTCCTTAAGCAAGTGATCTCTTTTCCCTAAGCATGCCTGTTTAATTATTGCAATAGAAGCTTGATTTCTCCTATTATTGACATTTTCTATTCCTTATGCTTGTCAGGATGAAATCAGCCACCAAGTTGTGTCTTTCGCTTTTTGGACATTTCTTCTCCCTAGACGGCTTAATATATTTTTTCTTAGGAAAATGTAATCTATCACATATCTTTCTAGAGCTGAACTGTTTTCCTAACACTCCTGAGCTGAGCAGCAAATTATAAGCTTATTTTACTCCAAGGAAGGCTCATCGCATAATTGCAAGGTTTCAAAACAAATCAAGTAGAATTCTGAAATTCAGAAAAAATATTTTTTTTACTTAGATATTAACTAAATAAATAGGAAAAAGGTGCGTTAGCTCCAACACTGAATATGCCTGCTCCACTTAGTAGTTTGCTACAGGAAGAATTAAGAAGCATTCAGTAATTTCTCTTCCAGTGGAACGGGAGTCCAGCTTTAAGCAGTCCAAGCCATCCTACCAAGAAGAATGTGGAATATGACAAATAAGACAAGAATACAGTCTTGTGGTGAGAAAAAGTGTCAAGAAAAGGCACGTATGGTATCACAAATTAATTATATTGGTGGTTTTCAAGTCAGAAAAGAATCAGTAATAAATTCATAACTTCTGCATTTAAATAAAAAAAGAGAAAACCAACAACAATAACAGCAATAATAATAGGTCTAGCTGGTCAGGATTTCACTTGGCTGTACTGGAATGACTCTGTAGGCACTTACAAAACAGACATAAAGACAACACAGAAAAAAAAAAGGAAAAAAAAGATGCACTGCAGGAAGTTTTGTCCCTGTTCCAAGCTTAAACAGAAGAATATTTGCATTACAAAACAACCACACATAAGATAAAAGGTGGATAAATTATACACGCAAGCCCTATGGAGTTCCTAGCTCCTACTGAATAAAAAGTTCAATATCATGAAAAATTTTAAATTCAGCTTTCTATAATACAGTTGTTTAAGTATTTTTCATTATGCACCAGTTATCCCTTTAATAATAGAAATAAATGGAGGCTCCAGTCATGCAAACAGCTCCACACAGGGACATGTCTGTGCAAGACCGAGACCTAAATGTTGATTCATTTTACCATAACAGAAGAAGTTAAACTATCCTAAGATTCACTCTGGTAATTACATGTTCTATTCTGCATTAAATGCCCATGATTTAGCTATTAGGTTGTGTTCACTTCCACGAGGGTTCAAGTTAAGTATTAAATTAGGTTAAAATCTTTAATGAGAAAATCATATTGAAAAAGATTCTTAGGTCATATTTTTGTATGCTTGTACAAAAATACCATAGATATATCACTTAATGCCTGTTGCACTGTGCTATTTATGGTTTAAAAAAAAAATGAGAGAACAAGCAAGACTGTCAGATGGGTTTCTCCCCCCTCCCCGAGGCATATATAGAAAACCCATTCAAGCAAAGTGTGGTTTCCCACCCGTTTCGTGAATGGGAGAAGGCATCAAACAATGTGCGCGCTGGAGTGACACTGATCGGGGCTACTGCACGGCCCCCATGCCACGGCTACGCGGTCCCACGGGCTTTGGGCAGCGGGAGCAATGGCGAAGCAGAACCATTAAGGGCAAAAATGTCCACCCGTTGCGCTATGGCACTGCCTTTTACACAAATATTGGGGAAAACAGTCCCACTGTTTTCCCCAAAACCCCCACCATCTGCCTTTCCTCTATATACACACCAAGTCTCATTCTAGCCTTACTCCATAGTGTAACTCACAAATAATAGGAGCTACACAGCAGCCTGGGAGACAGGACTTTTGTTTACATAGCCAGACCTCCTGCTACTGTCCTTGAGAACAAAGACGTATTGTTTGTTTCTTATGAGTAAATGATAAAAATATTACACTTTCCAAACACTCTTAGGCAATGAAGGCTAGGGATATAGGCAGAAAATGTACAAATTGCTCTAAGCAAGGGGTGTGGAACAGTGTGATTACACCTATTAATAAAAGAGACAAGCTTTAATTGCAGCCAGAGTGCTTTTGACTGCAGAGAGTTACCACCCAGTTCCAAGAAGAGGATTGTAAGTGATTAGTGCAGCGCTCCTGAGGGGAAAAGAGGAGCCAGAAGTGTAAATACAAGAGGAGATTTAGGGCTTCTCTAAGCTATGGCTTCAAACCTGTCATCAACCTGCACACAACGTCTCTGTTATTTAAGTTACGACGTGATTCTGTTTTGCAGGGAATGCGTATCCCATTTCTGGTTCAGGTCCCCTCCCTTAACTTTGGTGAGTTAAGCATTTGGGAGAAAACGAGCAAGGACCAAAAGCAATGATAATGTATTACTGTTTGTGTTGTGCTGGTTTCCAAGGGCTCAACAAGCATCGGGGAGCTGTTGTGTTTGATGCTGTAGGAACACACAGGAAGGCACCCCCCGTACAACATCCCTCCTCCCTTCTCCAGTCCTCTCAGTAGAAGGAAGATTATTTTTGCAGACCTGTCCAAGCTTAAGCCTTAAGTGTGAGGCTCGCACAGTTGCCCTTCTCGGCATGCTTTCCCACAGCCGGGCCGCTGTCTCGTGTGTTTGCTTCAATCCCTCTCCTGCTTTTGGCCCCCATACAGCCAAGAAAACTGGGCTGACCTAGTCGGTGTGACCGCTAATGGGAATTGCCTGGTGCAGAGGGTCATGAGACGAGGTTTCGGGACCAAGCTGCAGCCGAAGGTGAAACCCACACTCAAAAGCTCCTTGCTCTACAGCTTCTCCTTTTGTGGTGTGACTTAAAACGTTCCTTGGACATGTTCATGAGTTCACAACACCATAGAACACTATGCATGCGTCAGGGTAGAAAATACTCCAGGAGTCTGCTTTTACTTCGCTTGAAAGCGACTTTCAAGTTGTATTATTTACATCAAAGCAGTATTTACATTTCTCTGTTTTCAATATTTTTCTCAAGGGCACGGAAAGATAACAATACCAGCAGCAATGACAAGAGTAACAACAACAGTAATAACATAAAGGCAATGTTTCCAGTAGGAGCCTTTTACGACCTATAGTTCCATAAATGTCTACCTCACAAAATCTGACCCTCATTTTACATGGTGTTGTAAAATCACAGAACAAAAAGATAAACTCAATGGGATTTCAACAGGCCATGGATCATATAACTGGGCGATCTGAGTTATATTATCAGCTTCGCCTCCTGACTTTGAACAAAACATATAAACTCTCCTGCTTTCATGCTATTTTCCCCCCTGGCCACAAATTTCCAGGTTGGATGCAGTCATTATGGTCTTCTTTGTAGAGAAAAAGTTATGTGGAGAAGACAGTTCTTTCCACTGGGGGTTTAACTTGCACCCTGGATGCTCTTTTTCGTACGGAGAACCTAAACTGATCGTGTTGCTGAAGTCAATGCCTTGGGTAAATGAGTGTGTAAAGCTGGTGCAGTGGGGGGAATGAATCCAGACCTCTCAGTCCAAGACATTTAAACAAGATTAATTATCTGTCTCTGCAAAGGTGCTGTAGGCTTTCTAAACTGCCCAGCAAGCCCGTATAGGACTCAAAATCTAGAAGCTACAGGCCTGCCGAAAGATGGAGAGTCTGTGAGAACTGCAGTCAAAGGTGACCCAAGGATCTTCACCCAAGGACCTACCAAGTGGGGTACTGGTGTACCAGTGTGGCAGCAGTAGAGAGCACAGCACAGCTAGCAAGTGTTTTTACAACCTAGGCTGGCCCAGTGCTGCTGTGCCTGTTCCTATCGATAAGGCATAATTCAGGTTTGTCCTCATCAGCTGAAGTCACAAGCTTTACGACCTCCTACTCCATAAGCATACCTCAACGAGTGGTTTCGGTTCTTCTGAAATACATACTCTGTGGTTTTGCTGGGCTTGTACGTCTACTGCTGTCTGAAATTCAGTGGTCTTTGGCATGAAGGAGGTTATGCAATTCGACAGGAAGGGTTGTTCGTGTGTTTAAACTCCTGTGAGATGGGATTGAGTGGAGCATTTGGAAAGCCTCAGACTGAGAGACTGTGAACATGAAGGGAACAGAACATTCAGATTTGCTAGTTCTCTGACAGCACCTACCACTGCCTGCGTTTGGTTCTAATTAAATTGCATTGAGTGTTTTTGTGACCTGCAGCCATGTTCTGCCATATACGGCCATCTGCTCACAGAGGCCTAAAAGGTTATTGTCAATCAGGACTTACATGATGCTGGGGTGCAACTGTTGAGTCAGAAGGCTGAGCGGGTCCTGAAGTCACCCTCTAACAACATTACTGCAATACCCACTGCTAGGCACTAGTCACAAAATTACGGCTGAAAATGTGGTGCCTGGGTAAATTTTGATTTCGGTAACTAGGTACAGTGATGTATTGTGTAGAAAGTAGAAAAAGCAGTGAAGAGCAAGGAAAGATTTCCTGAGTCTATTTCCTTGAATTCACAATAGTGTGAATATATGCACCAATGTTTATATTTATTTCTTTTGTTCTCCACTGAAGTCTGAAAACTGTTATAGAGGTTTGCTCAGGCATATTTTCTCTGCTTTCCAGACTGAAGCTAATGAATATGTCTGTCGCACCAGAGCTTTTCATGATGTTAGCCTTGCCTCCATGGTGGTGTATGTTTACAGCTTTTATTTTGCTGAGAGGTTTTCCCCACTGACTCCAGCTGTCCTTCTCTCCATCTGTTCCAATTCCAATAAGCCTTCCACAAACCAAGAAACCCCAAGTTTCACTTAGTATACCAACATCTTACTAGGACTTCTTGGAATCACGTTTACCACAATACTGACCGAGTGATTTGGATTGCTGCAGGTGGTTATGAACCACCCATTCTTCAAGGCTCTGTGCAAACAGGCATAAACCAAATGCTGTGCCTCAAAAAGCTGTCAATAAGCAATTGAACAGGAATAAAAAATTTAGGCTCCTTCTAAGCCTTGATTTTTGTGCCACTCTATATACCCAATGTATTTTAGTCGCATTTACTAATTATCATGGGTTCTTTATTGACATCTTTTGCTAACCACTGAGACCCCAGATTTCTTGTTCTTTTTCATACACTCATGATCTTGTAGCTTCTACCATTACTTTTTATCTCATTTTTAATCTGCTAGTTTTCAAGACCATTCATTCATTTCAAGGTCATATTTATTTGTGTGACCTGCCTTTGTTACGTGAATGACTGCAATTTTTCTTTCTTTCTAGTTTTGACTTAAAGTTCGGAATATTATGTGGTATCTTCAATTTATTTTCAGCTGACTTGATTAATAGTTGTGTGATAAAAAACTATCTGTAGCTACCCCTGTAGATATTGCTTTTTGGATATCCTCACCATTTATACTAATCAAGTAAAAATAACATTACTTCTTATCCAGCCAGGAGGTGTGCGATGAAATCTGTTGTTTATCAAATCCAGAAGTAATTAGCGCTTATCGTTACTGGTACCATTTGTTCTCCAGTCCATATCCATTCACTCCTCCCAAAATGACACAGTTCCTGATGATACTTAACATCTCTAATAATATCACAGATATTTGGCTATGGTATTTTTCACTGTATTCTCTAATTTTTTTTACAAAGTTTTATAATTTTCCTCCTTGTGCATGACCATCTTCCACATCTTCCACATCTTTCAATTAAAGTCTGTGGTAATAGTTACATCTTTCCTGCTGGTAGTGAGATATTTTCATTAGAAGAATTTCACTCTTCCACAAACTGTCTCACGTGAGCCACAGCAGACCTCTGGTGATGAGGTTTGCATACAGCCCCCACAGAATTTAAATCTGTAACTCTTAATAGGCCGTCACAGAAATGGAAAACACCACAGGAATAACTGGGTTTGTTCTATTGGCTACGAATTCTTTTGAAAGGGAAAAGTTGCCCTGTATCTAGGCAATAGATTTCTTCTGGTCCTGTAAGAACTGTCCAAGCTAGAAACCCTGTGTATGAGTCCCTCAGATCTCCAGTTCAGCTGAATTTTATCAAATTAATCCTCATGAGTCATGAACATCAAAAAAATACCACTGAGAGAGGGTAAAAAAAGAATAATTCTGTGTTTTGTTGTCTTTTGCCTCCCCATAATAGCTTCCAAGTACTGCAAAAGCATCGGTCAAAAAGATTTTGATAGTCTAGAACAAATTTTACTTTTTTTTTTTTTTTTTTTTCCTATGAGTTACAGCATGTTGGCAGGAGGTTGTTGGGCATCCGGGTGAGAACAGAATATGCTCAGTGCGGATTACATCTTCAGTGAATTTTTGCTAACTCAAGTATATCTCTCCTCAACATGTGTAAACAGATTTTCCAAACTCTCAGAACTTGTCAAATGTAAGTTGATTTTCAGAAGACTGGCAAAAGTTACTTTAAAAAATTAGTTCGAGCCAAACAATATATTGTTCCCAAAGTGCATTCTAGGAGGCAGATGAAAAGATTTTGCTGAAATAACATTTCTCAGTCCAGGTTGAGTTTAGAATAATAATAATTAAAAAATTGCAATGAATTAAAGGGTGTCAAAGTAGAAAATATTAGTCAGCTTAAACTGTAGCTATTAATACATATTCTGTCAACAATTTATTCATTCCAAAATGAGAGAACTCTTTGCAGCTGAATAAAAAGCTGTGAAATAACTGGTAGCCACATTCTTGGGTTTTATTTAGTGCCAAGAAAAAGACTCTAAAGAGCACGACCATGCACTGCATATGATTCTGATGAAATGCAAAAGAAGGTAAGTAGTCGATTAAATTATAGTACAAAAACATAGATAAAATGAATCTGTCACAGGATTTGGACACCTTTTTCATAATATGTCCCAATAAAGATAGATGGTATTGCAAAAATATGTGAAAGCAGCAAGCATAAATTTTGTCATACTAACCATTCTGATACCTTACAAAAAAATAAGCTATAATAGGCACGTTTTCCTATAAAACACTCTGAGGCATTTTTTGTGAGATGGTCTCATGGCAGGTTGCAACAGAAGAGACTTCAAATCCTGTTACAATTCCAAAACACTTCTTCCTGTTTCAAGCTATATAATTGCACTGAGGTCATCAAAATTCCTTACAGACTCAGCTATTTTAAAAAAAAAAGAGAAAGATAAATATCACTTTATATCCCAAACAGATTTTTTTCCAGTTTTTCCTAAAAGTCCTTCTTTAAAAAAAAAAAAACCCACAAACAAACTAAACAAAAAACCCCTTACGACTATTCCAGATGCACCTGAAATGACACAACTACAGGTTTGATTCTTGACATAGGGTTTCAGGGCAGCATCAAATGTTATTTTCCCCAGCAAATACGCTACCCCATTCAGTTCCTAATTCTGTTAAGGGTCTACAAATGAAGTAATTCATTCACTTAGCACAGAACAGCAATGATTTCCTTACGTAGGACCCTCTCCACCTTCCACTAAAATCACAGAGCTGTTCCAAGTCTCCGTTTCTCCCTCTGCAGCAGCCAGGGGCACTCCGACTCCAAAGCACCCAGTTGGGCTGGGAGAGCAGCTCCTTATCCCATGATGCCACCGAGAGGAGCCTGGCATCAGGACCTTCAGGACACCTGATTCCAGCTTTTGCAACTGTTTATAATGCAGTGGCCACTGTCAGTTTTTGAGGCTGCATGTTGAATGTCAGGTAATGTGTGTATAGTGACTAAGAGTGCTAGGAAGTTCCTGGTGCTCCATCTCCTTTCAAGTAAGGGTGAGAGTGACATTCCTCCTTGCTCTTGCCATTGGGTTTTAGAGTTTTATTGCCTGACCTGATGGAGAATGAATGAAAAAGACATCTAAGACCTTTTGAAGTGTGTTTTTCTACACCCAGCCACTGCTAAAATAATAATTATGTAATGTTTTTAGTTTCAAATTTCCTGACAGTGACTTTCCTACTATTCTAGAGCTGGCTTGGCCTTTTACTTGGTTGCAACATACTTTAGGAAAAGAAAAAAAAAAAATATTGTAAAGTAATAAATGTATAAAATACAATACGTCTGATATAAATCATGAAGATGAGATGAATGATTATTTTTTCCCCAGAAAAAATGTAGACTTAGAAAATACAAGCAAATTATTAAGGAAGCCATATATGATAAATGGCTTGCTCACATTCAGAAGGAAGTAATACCTACATTCCATCACTAATGGAGAATTCTGTCTTGGAGTGGTGTTTTTTCCCATTGGTTTTTAAAGGTAGACATAGGAAATAGCTGGAATATAACTGTGAAAGGAAGGTAAACTGAGGAAAGGAGTCCAAGCGCAGAGCTGGATGCAGATCCACAAGGTTGAGGTCATGTTAAGTGTATTGAGAGAATGATCTTGCAGCTGCTGCTATTGAGAAGAGAGAGGAAAGTAAAGCCTTCATAAACCTGTCCATTGAGAAATGCCCGTGTAGCACATAACACACTGTAAAAGCCATGCTCCATTTTCTGATGCTTACATATTTTACTGCTGGTGGCCACAGGAATCCTCATTCACTGTTATTTGCTAAAAAACTTAATTTGAATAGTGTGCTTGTGCCAGGATCAAGGCTTTTGGGCAGAAGATTTCTGCATTCAGGTCTATGAAAACACATTTGCCTATGCATCTTCAGTAGTTAATAATATCAGGGTGAATGTGGAGCAGAAGCAATATGGAGCAATATTTATTTATTGTTAGCAATGTCGCCATCATTTAAGCAAAGGTAGCCTCAGACTCTGACATATCTCCCTTTTCCCAACATGTCCAGTATTTACTCCTGGAAAAAATTATGGAGATAGCAAGGTGGTTTTATGTGACTTTTTGCTATATTTCTTCCTAATCTCCTGAGAATGAAATATATCATCTGAGTTTTCCACTTCAACAGATACATTTTTTCTAACAGGATGCTTTACTCCTCTGTAACACTGGGATGATCAGAGTCCTGGCAGGGCAGTGGTCGTTCCAAATGCCAGCAGAGAAGCTCCAGCCTGATAGCAGACTCAAAACTTCTGGTCTAATGGATGATGGTGGTGCCAGCACGAGTGTCTTTCGGGAGATAGGAATGTCGATCTCACGCCGTGGCAGGATTTCTTTCCCTTTACAACGGTTGTGAGGAGCAGCAGCAGTGGCATTGATTCCAGCTGCTGCTGCCCAGCTGAATGCCAAGACAGATAAACTGTGGGATGTTCTTAGCGGCTCCTCCATGAGGTAGTAAGATAAACAAGAGAAACATGAGGAGATATTAAAGAGTAGATGATAATCCATTTTCAGGAAACAGCATTTCTCCAGCAAAAGAGGCTGAACTTTATCAAAGGGAAAACTTCTCCTGGAGGACTTGCCAAAGTAAATCTCTGATGCAAAGGGTTTAAGCAAAGACATTCACCTTAATCTACTGTGCGGTGACCTGGTCTTCTGATACAGAGAATAATTATGGGTGTTTTCAGAATTGCTGTAGTCTGCAAATCCTCCAAACCCAAAATAAGTACTTATAGTGTTCCCGCTTCACCACTCTGATCATGAAGTCACCTACATTTCTCTTGAGTTTAACAACGCCTAATGTCTTTAGACTTTGCTACTTAAAAGGACTTCAATGCCTTGTGAAGGACAGATTAAAAAAAAGCAAGTCTTCATTAACAAGTTTCTTTCAGCTTTACAGTTTTATTATTGTGCCTGTGCTAAAAGGGATACCATCTAATAAAACGAATGACCCACAAATAACTTGCCTAAAGGGTAGTACAAAATGGAGAGGAAAAGATGAATGTTTAGCTGTTGAAATCAGTATTTTCATGCAGATTGATCTTTGTGCCAGTTCGCCACCCCGGACATTTTCAGTTTAGTTTATTTGTGTTACAGTAGTAGTGACAATGTAGTTAAATATAGCCTCTGAAAACAGGATCTCTGCCTGTTTCATTTGTATTCTACTGTTCTTTCATTAAACATTTCTTCATCTTTGCAGAGCCAAATTCTTACAATAATAAATCAGAGACACCTAAGGTTCTTGCCAAGTCAAATATCTACGGTTTCTGGCAATTATGTAATTTCCAGATTTGCTACAACAGCTCTTGCTGATAAGTCAATTGTCATAAAAAGAAATGTTCCAGACCAATCTTTATTAGGGTGTCCTTCACTGATCTGTGTAAAATAATCCCCCTCCTGCCCCACTCTCTTTTAGAAAGGAGAAACATAATTACAGCTTTTTCCCTTGCTTTGAATGACTCTTCATCATAACAATTTATATCTGGAAAATGTCACAAGAAAATGTGAAAAAGGTAAGTTTAAACCAAAGAAATCAGGCACTGCTGTTATTAATAGAACAGCTCAAAAATGTTTCCCATGATGTGTTATAATGGCTCTGTCTTATAATAAAATTTAACAGTGATGTATTTCCCTTGTTCTCAAGTTGATTTTGTATTAGAAGTCCAGACAAAAGTAATTTGTAGCAAAAGTCCCTGATCCAATGTCTGTATATGGAAAAGACTCAAAGGACTTCATGCCCATTTAAAAGCCCTTTAAAATGATTAATGGCTACATGCATTAAAAATTATCAAGTATTTCACACTGACAAAACAGAGGACTTGTTATGAGTTTTGGCCAAATTTTCCTTCTTTAGTACTTGGAGTATAATACCACATAAACAGTAATTGTGAGCACCCATTCAGAGTGGTGATGAAGTAAGGGCAGATTGAAAAGAGCCCTGTGTTTTCTGCCAATTTTTGCTTTTTTAAATATGGTGGTTTTATATTTAAAAGGGTGGTTGCAATCCTCATTGTCACCTCTACTGCAAAGCATTCTCGGAGTCCTTCATCATTTCGATGGCAAATGAGGAAGAACAAAATGAAATCCCAGGACTTAGCTGTAAGTTCCTAATTTCTGGTCATACCTGGAAGTGATTCTGGCACCAACCCTGAAAAAGAAGCCTGTCCCTTTCTGCACTTAAAACCTAATGATTTATTTTCCCTCTCTCGTCATAGTTTCTTCTTGAGTAAAAAGGCAAAGCTGGGATATATAGAAACGGGGCCTGTTCTGGATAGTGGAGTTGGCCAATCTCATTCCCCATGGTTTATTTGAAATTAAGTCCTAAAATATTATTGTTGGTTTTGCACAAGCAGAATTGTGCATCATTAACACAAAAACAGGCAAACACAAACCCCGTGTCTTTCAGCACTAGTCAAAAAAAGAAAACCCTTGCGACAATTTGCATTCCTCGTAACTACCGCATTTGCCTCTGGTGGCATTTTGGACTCCTCGGTGCTGGTGGCGGCCACACAGGAAAGTGGAGATATCTTCACATGCAGCAAGCCCAAACACAGTGGTTCATTCATTTGCCCAGAAGGCGTGCTGAGGGCATCACTCACTCCACCTCTGAAAATCTCCCTCTTCTATCAGCAGCCAGCACTCAGAGAGCCGGCAGGGCGCCTTCCAGGGATCTGCTGGCCGCCACCTCCGCTTGGACTGCCACGTAGGAACACCCAGAGCCCAGTCCAAAAGCTGTTGACAGCTAAGAATATATCGAATTATAATAGCTATTACATATATTTAATGACAGTATGTTTACACAACTTTATTAGGTCATACGCTTATTTTATGCAGGGAGCTGCTAGCTGTTAACAAATGTGCGAAACTGCTGCTCTTGTGTGTAAGATCACTGGTGTCTTTTCTGCAGTTGCAAGAGGTTTGAAGCACACAGAGGAAAAGCAAACAGAACTTAATTGTCTACCATCTCAGAAACATTGTGGGGGTCATAACATGGAGTAGACTAATTAATCACGAACAAGACACGGCCAGCCTGTGAAATATCACAGAACAAAAAAATGGACCTCTGTATGTCTGTTTATCCATTGACATATTATTTTCCAGTTTCTGCCTCTTTCTACAAAATATTGTTTTTTCCTCCATGTGTGTCGTGCCTTGATACTGTGCATATAACTCAACAACTGTTCTGAAGTTTGGCAGGTTTCCAGCTGCCCTCATGTCATCTTTATGAAATTTGAAAACATTAGGGTTGTACATATTATCTTTTGAAGTGATGATGTGATTCATTATCCTGCAGCTCTCATTAGCCACAAGGGGTAAGAAATTTATATTTTGTGCAAATACAACTGTTTAGTGGTTTGTCCAGGGGCAATGATAGTGTCAAAATTAAAAATGTTGAACCCCTCTCTTCCGTCTTTCACGGAAGTGAAACTTTCATGCCCTCTCTTTATTAGCAAGTCCTCCACAATAAATAAATAAATAAGCAATTTTTTGCTCTTAAGTATTTATAGACTTAAGAAAAAACTCTCAGCTAATAGAAAAAATAAAAAACCGAACCCAAAACAGCATTCATTCAAGCAGGCTGAAATTCCTTACAGTGCTAATATTTTAGGAAGTATGTGACATAATTCCATTCAGGTCTTCCACGACAGCAATGCCAACTAAATATCACAACACCATCAAGCTTTGCTATATGTTGTAAATGAGAGTTCAGTGAGCTTTCAAGGGGTCTGGTCATAAAGGCGGTGGTTGTTCTCCAGTGACTGATCCCTCATCCTCCAGTTGGTCAGGGACTTGCTTCTGGGGCTTAACCTCCAGGCTGGCATCTGCTATACTCATGTCAGTAAGTCTTTCTCTGTTGGCTGGGGCTCCTGGAAGAGTTTTCCACCAAAATTTTCATTCTTCTTACACTTGTGGACGTGAGTTGTGCCATGCAGCTCTCCTCAGGCTACAAGAATAACCCTCAAATTGTTTTGTGTTGTAGATATGCCATAAAATCCCACTGAAGGCTACTCTCCTCTGCTGTGGCATTGTGCTTGGGAAAGAGACAAGCACACCCAGCAGGGGAAAAGGAATACAGTATGTAGTCCCTCTTCAGCTCTTCCCACATCCAACTACTGGAGCAGAGAAGGAATTCAAGCAGTCTTATCTGTGCTCTGAGACAGCAACCAGGGCAGGAACAAAGAGGTCACAGAGGGACTAGGAATAGGACAGAAAATTAGCAGAGTGAATACAGCAAATCTATTAACATCTAATAATTCTGGCATTGTTTGGAACAGGGGATATTTAAGACCATTTCCACGGTATTAGTGCATGTCCCATCACTATATTCAAGTATTAAAATATGGATTAAGGCTAACATTAAAATTGCCCGCATGGGACCCAAGAAACCCTCTGCACTTTGGTGAATTACAGGAATGCTTTCAGTGAAGCAGATTCATTGATGCAAATAGGGAAAAATCTACTCTTAAATTTATGGCTAACACCGTAATACAAGCTAGATCTGAGGGATTTTTGTGTGTGTGCACAAAACTATATATCTACAGTTATCCTAGCAAGTAAAAACATTGGTTTTGCAGAACAGTTATCTTTTGGGTCTGTGGAACTGACATAAAGTATCTCAGCAAAAGCAGTCTTACAGTTGCAGTAGAGCCAATATCTTACAGCTGTGACTGTGCTAGGAGAACTGCCATCAGTATGGTAGTAAAAAAGAAACAGGCAGGAAATAGGTTTCACATTCTGGCCAAATGTAACAGTATGGAAAAATGTTTATGTCCTGAATCAGGACAAAGAAGTCAAAATCTAAAAACATCATGGGCTGTAAATCCAGAAGATATGGTTTTGGTTCAGATCAGCTGTAACATTTTGTTTTGCCGGTTTGGAAACTTTTTGGTTGTTTTGAATATATACTTTGTGATTTAAGTTGCTTATCTTTCTTTATAAAAAGCAGTTTTGAGCCATGGAATGGTCATTTCTGGAGACAAAATCTCAGTTACATCAAAAAACATTTGCAAATGTTTTTCAATCCATTTCCCAAAACCAACATTTCCCCTTCAAAAAGTGTCGCATGAAGTAATCAATATGTTCTAATTTGAAAAGTAGAACAAAAATGTTCCTTACCAACTCAGTGATGTATCCATAATGACAGCAATTTTCCTTGGTAAATGAGGCTTGGAACGATTCATATAAATTAGACTCATGTATGTGGGTGCTACAGGACTGGCAGTAATAGTTTTATATGTTTTGATAGTTTTATAAACTCTGTCTTCATTTGCTAGACTAGATTGTTACTTTTTCTTTTCTGGCAGTATTGGGAATTCTCTCTGACACACTTACAGGCATCAATGAGCAGAGCTATTCCCACTTCTTAATAATGATACTGGATTGGCTTTAGGTTTGAACTGGACAATTCAGAATCCTAAATACTAAGAGAAGGAATTTAAGGAAGTAAGGTAGATGGGAAATAAAAACTGTAATGGGAACTGTAAACATTTTTGCAAAGTTGTATCCCCTTTTGTGGCTTGCAGTATTTAAGAAAAACGTATCTGAGGAGGCATTTTGGCAGAACTTTCTGATACATATTCATTTTGCTCTGGAGGATGACATATTCTCTCATTAATACATGTGCAGAACACCCCCAAGTCTGCACGCAAGACTTTCGCTGATGTTCACAGCAGAATTAATATTAGCTGAACAAAGTGCCATGTAATTAATAGAGGATAAATGATGAACAAATGTGCTAACAAAGGTTAAACCTGTGATAACTCTGAACACAGCAAACTGGTCTTCTTAGGTTTCCTCCATGGTTGGCAGAGAGCGGTAGATTCTTCTAGGGTATGATTCAAAGCAGAAACTTCCCACAGGGGCTTTTTGGCTGAGCCAAAACACGATAGGACTGACAGGTCCTACAGCGAAACCTTGCAGGCTCGGTTCATGCGGCACCGTGGCTTCATTCCAGCCCCGCAAGGGGAGTAGACGGGGTTGTGTTTCAGCACTGTGCATCAGGATTTCCTTCCAAAGGAAATGCAGGTCCACAGGTAGAGAGAATATCACATATCATTCCAGTTTTTTCCCTGAAGGGAAAAGTTGCAGGCCAAACTGCAGAGCCTGTCTTACCTGTTGTATGGGTGGCCCTGGGGTGCACATCCTGGGAACGGGACTGCAAGGGGGACCGTGGAGTGCCCTCATGATATTGTAGAGTCACCTCTTGCTCTCCAGGACCTCTAACTCCCTACAGATCGTCCTCAGATACAGATGAAGTGTAGGGTGAATAAGTATTTACTTCTGAAGTTATGCTCTGGAGTATCTCGCCCTCCAAACTCCGAAAAAATTAAGCTGTGAACCAGTTATTTTTTCTTTATCATCTGGAATGAAATCCAAGTGCCATTGAGCAAAGTCTTGCCTCTTAATTCTGACAATGCCTATCCTTTAAAATATGTTATCTCCTGAAAGTAAATTATGGAATTGTTTGCTGATGTTTTTTAAAGACCAGCTCTAATGATGACTATGTTAAAATAAACCTTGTCTGGAGGCTGCAGATATTTAAAACCCTGACCAAATCAGTCCTGATCAAACTGTTTTGCTTGATCTGGAAATATTAGACCTCCCCCTTTGTAGCTATCTGTGAAATGCTTGTTTTTATATACACATTAGTAGAGTTTCTGGAGTATTACTTAAATAGTGTTATTATTCAGCTTAGTTTACCCCTATCATAATTTTCGCTGCATGGTCCTTCACTGCTGTGCTGTAACAGCTAAAAGTAAATGACTTTGCAAAAACGAAGAGAGAATCTTGAGGCCATTATGCTTTCTTATCCCAAATGTTATTTTATATACCTATAGAAATTATATGTTAGCTAAACCATCTGCTAAAGTCATGCAGAAGCTGTTATTTAACAGGGTCTGCAAATGATCAGATACAGCCTCACAAGCAGGTCACTCAGTCGCAGCAAATTACAAATGCGTTTCAAATAGGATAATGTGACCAGCTGAAAGATATATAGAAATACTTTCTGAGGAGAAAAACACTAGAAACTGCTTGCTTGTTACTAGGTTTTAACTTTGAAAATATCTCTAGAAAGAGGCTGGGGTCCAAACCACAAAATACAGAGCTGGGTTTTAAAATCCTTGAATTTGGGGAATCTGGTCTGAAGGTTTAGTTCTGCTCATTGTTGAGGGGGATCTCATTTGTGAAATTCAGAGCTGCATCTGGGTTTGGATTGGAAATTAATGCAAAACTGGGGTTATTGGCTTCCAAGAATCTTGGTTCGGTCCCCGCTTCTAATTATTGTCCCCACTGAGGAAGCACTGATCGCAGATGCACATCGTTCAGGAACTCAGTACAAGTATACTAGCACAAAAGTTTTACTTTACTCAGTTGGAAGCAAATGTAGTGCTTGCAGCCAGACCTGGTTTGGCCATGAGTAAAAACTGCTTACAGCTCTGCAGAGTGTAAAACTGAATCTTTAAGGTTAGCAGATTATGCTTTCTACAAGCAGTCAAAAGGACATCGCCTGTCCATCTGAACTTTGTCTATGAGAAAATAGTCTGCTATTAGTCCATTTTCCACCAAACATTGTCATGAACTGAACCTAAACTTGGGAAGTTTTTTGAAAAGTTGTGATTTGGGATTTATTTATTTATTTTTTTAAAAATGATAGTTTTCTGTTTATTTCCAATAACAGCAAAGGTTATGGAACAACCCATTTGTATCTCTGAAAGCTTTTGAAATTCTTGGCTAATTTAATAGAATCATAGAATCTTAGGGTTTGCAAGGGAGATCACCTAGTCCAACCCTCCTGCCACAGCAGGTCCACCTACAGCAGGTTGCACAGGATGGCGTCCAGGTGGGTTTGGAATGCCTCCAGAGTCCGAGACCCCATCACCTCTCTGAGCAGCCTGTGCCAGTGCTCTGCCACCCTCAAAGGAAAGAAGTTCCTCCTCAGGTTTAGATGGAACTTCAGCCAAATATGACAGTGGTAGACCAACTGAAGGTACCGTGTTCCCACAGGTTTCAGTTAGGGGCTGTTTGAGAGTCCTGTCTGAGGAGAAGGCTGCAATGTGATTGTCAAAGAATCTGCCTTATGAGTAAAAACATGATGAATGAAAGAGAATGTCTGTCATTGTTAACCCTTTCTGAGGTACTGGAGGATCCATCCCTGAAATCCCAAGCCATAGTAAATCAGATTGAATTAGGTTTGTTGCTTTGAGGACTCTTCTGTGGTTTTTTTTTCTGGAGCTTTATGTAACTATGATGTTCTACCTTGACCTTTATTCTTTGCACCTCTCAAGCTTCACATGAGAGTTTCACTGCAAGAAAATTCCTAAAGCTGTAAAGTAAGTCCACTTCTTAGGTGGGTTCACAGCAGATCAGGAGCTGAAAGAATAAGGAACATAAATATTTGTGAATAGGTTCCCAGGACTCTGAACTTGTTCCTGAGAACCATGCTGCCTCGTGATCAGTTTATAGAGGTATGTACATATAAAATATAATCTTTTTCAAGAACAACTGAACAACTCATTAGGCTGTTTGAGGAAGGAGAATTCACTCATGTCAATGGGAAAGGGGATTCAACTTGTGGAAGGACTTCTTTGAGCTTTGTGAAGCAAATATACTATTTTACCTACTAGGACTACCATAGGAGAAAAACATTAAAGGCAGTATGTTTCAATTAACTGTAAAAATATTTTACATCTTCCTTCTCAGAGGAGATTTTTTCAATTTGAAAACTCTGCTTAACATACTTTGGAAAGAAGGCTACAAGGAACTGCCACAAAGGATCAGATCTGTTGTCTATATAGTCCAGAAGCTGGTACCCAACAGTGATCGATGACCAGGAGGTGCTTCAAGGGAAATTATGGTTCATCTCCTCCTTCCTCAAGACGTCCTAACATAGATCTCTTTTAACATGTTAATTAGGGATGGATTTTTGCCCAGAATAATGAAGTCTAATATGTTTATATGAAGTAATTCTGTCCAAAGGAAGATGGAATATAGGGATTTTTTAAAGGACTTAATGCTGACCTGATAATTATCCAGCCAGAGTCAAAGGGTTTTCTTCTACAATAAGAATGATTGGGTTTTTCTGAAGACTTCGCCTCAGACAGGCTGACACTCAACATGCCTACTCATTGCTCACTGCTGAGATTCCATCCAGGATTTGTTGGAAACACTGCAGAGTATGCAACCTTCAGTTAACTGGAATTGTTTTTTTAATTAAAGATGAAAAGTAAAGATGACCTGAATAGAATTTTGAATCATACCTCTCTGTACTTTATTTTGTATATCTGTGTTTAACATCAAAACAGCAGATGGATCCAATACTGGAAGGGGCCTATTCTCTGTTTCAGACATTCCTGAATTTCATGAAATAAGTCTCAGGATATTACTATTAATATGTCTGAGCATTTGTCCAATTCGCCCTCAAACCTAAGTTACAACTCTAACCTAGCTCTGGACACTATCAGCCCATTCCTAATAAAAGATGGACCGTCTTTATCACAGTGTATAGTTTTATCAATCGTGGTCCTTTGAGGCCCAATGTCCTAACATAATGTTAATTCTATGGTCTTTTATGATCTCTCTTTTGTAATCATCTGAAAGCACTTTACAAAAATCACTTATGACATATCTGTGAAATAAGTAGTTCATATCATATTCTTTATGGACGGTTCAGTGCCCAAAGACATCTGGAACCCAAAACACAAAGCTTGCCTGTTGCACCAAAGAAAAAAATCCTGAAATCTAGCCATCCACTTTCTGTGACCAGAAAATAAGTTGTTTCACAATAGCTGAGTTGCTAATATGACTTTTTGTCACTTTTTCAAGTTCCTGTGATTTCCCTAATAGCCACTTGGAAAATGAAAGGCAGTGTGAATTTAAATCAATGAGCTTCTCAGCACAGTGTAGGAAATAATGCTGGGTGACAACGGCACTAGATTAAAACACAGGACACAGAGATTCACCTCATCAATTAACCACAGCTTCCTGGGGTGACCTTGGAAGTCACATAAACTCTTCGTAGGTAGATATCTCTTGGTTTAGAGGGCTAGCAGGACTTCTGTTTTTTCATTTCTTGTCAGTCTGATTTTAAAATCTTTGAGGACAAAGCTGCCGCTCATTAGAAATCACAGTATCATCTCTGATCATCGGGCTTTGATCTCAGTTGGGGCTTGCTGATACTACTGGAACGCAAGTTTGAAATAATGTCATAGGAATATTGTATATTTCTCTTGTACAGTAATTTTCCCGCTTACAGATAAAAAACCCAATAGGATGAATTATGTTAAAGTTTTGAAGTCTTTCATCTCATGGAAGCCAAAATATAGTCACTAAAGTGTAGAGTGATTTTGTGTCTTGCACTGTTTCTGCAAATGGACTCTTTCATAGCTTTAAGGAAGAGCCACAGTAAAACCCTTTGGGCTCCCCGGAGCGCTTGCTGTGTAACTTCGCCCTGAGTGACCACTGGGTGGCTACACTTCCCTTCAGCATCTCCTAGCCCTTGCTCCATTCTGTCATCCCAGCATTACAGTCTGATTAAGATGAACAATGGAAGGATACACCCAGAAATCTGGAAGTATTCACAGACCAGGCTTCACCGGTCTCTTATTTGTACACTATGGCCCATTGGCCTGTACATTGAGAAGTTACAGTACTATTGGAAAACACCATCAAACAGCAATAAATGTGCAGAGGAGAAAGGGAAATACAAAGATGAGTTAGCAATAAAGCGAGCATATTCTGCACATTTATCTTGTTAGTCGCCATGTCCTGGCCACTTCCCAATTTGAGCACTTCTGCTGGATATCCTACAGGTTCACAACTGTTTCGGATTTTGATTCCCTTTCCTATGCTGGCATTCACCAAAAGGCCTCCTGCCATGTTCTGAGACAATCTCCTGGTTACTGATATGGAGAAGAAGGGATTCTGGCCTCGACCACCTAACATCTCTTCGTCTCAGCCCTACCAGGAAGATGATCTGTTATATTACGGAGGCTACATGTGTGAAATCATCAGTGTAGCTTCACAACATTTCCATTTTCAGGGATGAAACCTTCCAAACCAAACTCATAACTGGAGATCTATTTAAGCTATCTCCAAAGAGCTTTTGACACCAGGCAATTACTGGTGCTATAGCAAGAAAACAGTATTAAATGATAAACAGCACCGATGTGAGCAGCAGAGCAAGCAGCTCAGCTACAACATATCCCATGATAACTGTGAGCTGGAATAGCATTTGTTATTTTCTTAATAATGATTGCTGTAGACTGCCATGAACAGTCCCATTGGAAATGGTAGCAGGGAAGCTTTGGGAAGACAGAAAATATTCAGATTAAATCTGTTCCTGTGTTTATGCTGAAAAGTGATGGTCATGACTGATTCTTCCTGATGCTCGCTAGTCTTTAATATCTCAGGCTTTTTCCTATTAACTGAAACAAAATAAGGAAAAGGCATAATTTTTTTTTTTCAGTGAGAAAAAATAAATGAAGGTTGCATTTCCACAGCTAGGGCATTGCTGCAAACAGAAGGTGTAGGATCTTGGAACTGGCAAATGTTTTTAGTGTTTAAAAAGAAGAAAGGAAAAAAACTTGCCAGTAAATGTGAATGTGTCATTAATGCTCCAGCATGAATAGGTAGATGTGCCAATAAAATACCCACCCACCACACTCCTATTTCAACTAGAGAAAAAATTTTGTGCTGTTTCTGGCAAGAGTCAGGACATTATGAGGGAAGGAGAAAGCAAGCAATAGGTTAACGGAGCAAATGAAGTCAAGGTCCTAATTCTGGAGGTTGTATGCAATGCAATTTCCAGTCTGTCAATGCAGCAGGAGTGAAAGAAGGAGTCTTAGTCTAAATATAGCATTGGCTGATTGCCGTGTGCTGTGCAGTCATGCAGAAAGGTTTCTGTCCTGATGGCCATGTGAGTGGGAGGCAAGCTCTTTGCAACTAGGCACTACACTGCTATGCATTGCTGTGTGATAGGATTGCCTGTTGTACTGAGTAATTTGTGCCAGGAGCTTGCAATAGGTAAAGGCTTTATTTCGGTCTGCACGGTCTCTGCAATCTCTGCAGTCTTGGCAATCTCTGCTCATGGTCTTTAAAAGAGAAATTTCAGGTGAACATCTGACTTTGTGATTTAAAGCTTTCCTGCAGGCCAAGCTTTCAGCAGTTTTTCAGTGCATTTATTCACTACCGCCCCTGTTCATGGGGCATTGCCAGTCCGCGGGGCCAGAGGCAGCTGCAGTGTGAATGGCAGAAGGGTGTCCTGGACAGTCCTATGGCCTCTCCGTCGTCGTGCAACATGAAATGTGCTGTAGCGTGGACATGGGAGAGAATGAGGGAATGGAAAAACAGGATTTAGTTTTGTGGACTGCCATAAATCTAATCCTGTCCCTTAGGTGAAATTAAGGCTTATCTTTGGGCAAATAGAATCTTGATTTTTCTGTCTTGTAAAATAGGGATAATATATCTTATCCATCCCTGTAAAGGCTTTAAGATGTCTGAATGAAAAGTGCTACTTAAGACACTGGATGTTATTTTTAGAGCACTCTGATGCCTGACTATGACAGATGCAAATACTCACTCCTCCCTTTTCAATAAAAATTGGAGAAGATGTGATCGGAAACTCGGGCCATTTCTCAAGTACCAGTAGACACAGGGCTACTAGTGCCCTTTCTCCTTGGAATAGCATCTTCTGAAGACTGGGGAAACACTATTCCTTGCTTAATTTCTGTTATCTCATTGATCTTCTTTGCTTGTACATTGATTTAAAGTAGTGCTCTCTAATAAGAGGTGAGAGTTATTTTGTTGTTTTAATTTTGAACTTCTGAGTCTCCCAGGTTTAAACTGTAAGTAAGAGTAGTGCCCATATGATACAGCTGCTTGCCATATGTGTTGGAGGGAGGAACATGTGATTGTGAGGAATATGATGACATCCATACCGATAAAACATTCATCCCAAGGTAAATGGGTGTATCTGTTACATATTTAGGCATTCTCTTTTACCAGCAGACTTAGAGCAATTTAAAAGCATAAAACCATAAAAGGAGGAAAGATCATAAGGGTTTGTGAGGAAGACTGACAGAAATGGAGGACAGGGCTTATCACGAGCTACGGTGCTGAAAACGGTTGGAGGTATATAGATGAAATGGAACCACTCCGAAGTTCTCCTTCCTACACATGCATTGGAGTAAGAATGGCTGGTTTCCAAAGACTTTTTTATCACCAGAAATATCTGTTTTGCTATTGATTGCCTTTTACTCCCTTAAAAAAACCCCCATCTTTGTTCTCAATTTGTTTTTCTATCCCCCATGCTGTGTCTGGCTATCAGTCCAAAGCACCTCTAAAATGGGCAGCAAATTAACATGATACCAGTGTAGACCAGCACAGCATATCCTAACAGCCCAGCCTAAGAAATCCTACATGTCATAATAGACCTTTGTTAGATAAACTTATATCTTTGCCATATGTAAGGAAGAACTCAGCATAAACCAAACCTATGCTGTTGGTGCTTCTTCCCTTGGGGCAAAGATTCTGCCTAGACAGAAAGCAAGCAAGCCCTGTTTGAATCCTTCAAAAAGAGCATCAGTGTAGAAATGTCCTTCTGAGGATCCATGGAACAAGCACACTTGGGCTATGAAAGGAAGTACATAAAAATTTTCCATGAGAAGTGGTACTGATCATCTTCCTTTCCCTTTCCAACTTTTCTCCTCCGACCACAGCATCTGCTGCTACAGTAATGCTGAGCATGTTCCGGTCAGCCTCTGTTGTGCACATCATGCCCAGCTGAATCAGTAGATGGGTTTTTTATCCCCTACAACTCATAATCCTTTTGGGAATTAAATGCATCTAGATATTTGAAATATGAGAGATCTTTTGAGATTCCAGTTGTATTTTTTCTCTTGGCAGTGTTACTCAAGCATAGTGATCATCACATGACTGTAGATGCCTTTTGCTTTTTTTTAAGCAAAGGAAAAAATTAATTACCAAGCCAAGTACTACATGATTTAGAGGACTCGATATAAAGAATTTGTAGAAAATCCAGAAAAACAAGTAAGTAATTGACAACATATCCAATCATGTGCAGTTAAGGCACAGGGTTGAGCAGAAATATAGTCCTTTAAAATCATTAATTTAAATGGGAAGTAAAGCCATTAGTCTTCTTGCAGATCACTCAAAATCCACCATATCCAATTAATTAAAAAAAAAAAAAGTAATACAGTGGGTGCCTAGATCTGTTTCGGTACTTGTAAGAAAGCTGGAAAGTACTACACACAGAAATTTCACACACAATCTGACTGGGTAGAGTTGTTTAACGTGTAGTATGATGCTAACGTCTAATGTAAGGCACTATTGTATCTCTCTCTGTCTGCAGTAGCCCCTAGTTATTGTTTCCCTAAGAAACAAGAATTTGTGGTTGTGTCTGTTAATTATAAAGAAGATTCTCAAGCGTGGCCAGAAACGTGTGTTTTCTTTGATCAACACATCTCCCTCTTCCTGGGAACCTTCTCAGGTAGCCTGGTGAAATGCCTGGTAGTAGCTTCCAGGCTGTACAATGAAGTGTACAAATGGACTGGCTCAGACAGGTGGAATCAAAAGGGTGACCCACCACATGTGGCTGGGGCTGGGCTGGAAGGTATTTAATGGCCAAGAAGTCCAGATTTGAGAGGAGGGCCAATATACTGTATAATTCCTGTAGCAACATGGAAATAGGTATTTGTATGCAACACCTAATACAATCAGAGCTTGCTGGTGTTGTTTTCTTCAAGGCAGCAGGTTTAATAGCTTCTTGATGCTTGCCATATGTATGGTCATCAGCTGGAGTGCTTCATGCTTACAAGTCAGAGTGAAATACATATACTTGCAGTGCCACATTAAAACTCAATTGGCTGCTGCTTCCCCTCAGAACTTCCTTGTAAGCCAGACATAAGTTTTAAGAGAAAAATCCATAAGGATGTGTTTACGCTCCAAAGCGGAGCTTTAGATCGACTTCTAGTGAAAGACTAAAGCAATTCCAGAGTAATTAATGGGCTTCCTGTGATTGTTGACGTGATCTCACATGTAAATAATGATGATAACTTACATGCACATGAGGTGGATGTGGATCAGTCATCCAGCATGGCAGACTAGTTAAGATATGCAAGGAATGGCAAGTGTATACGGAAAGAGGAGTACTTAAGTAAGCATAACAACCTCACTGGATAAAAAAAAAGGATGTGCTGTAAAGTCCATAGGTTGTATATTTTTCTTTCTTGTTTTAAAATAATAATTATTAATTTTTTAATAATAATAATTTTTATAGTAATTATTAAAACATCATAGTTTAATGGCATCATATTTATAATTTATAATACCAATACGTATGTGAATTTATGTCTATATCTCACAAGGCTTAACACTAGATAGGATGATTGTGTCATTCAGTCTAGCCCTCTGGGTATTTCGGTGCATTAGTTTTCATGCAGAAGGGCCAGCTGGTGGAGGGAATCCTCGGTATCCTCGCAAAGGGCTGTTGTGTCCTAAGGCTGCCACTTCTCCAGCAGCAGCCAATGTGTAACGTCGCAGAAGGAGGAGAAATGCACTAAACCAAACAACCTTAAATAGCAACCCACTAGCTAAACAGAAAAGGAGCAAATAAACAGAAGAGCTCTTGAAGTTATTCACTGGGATGGAAAAAATATTTTTTCTGATTTCTTCAGGCAACAAGCTGAAGCATGAGGTTGAAACACAGCCACTGTCTGAGCCCAGAGCAGTTGATACTCTTTGCCTGCTGCAGCAGCCCACACACTCCAAGCTCTATAAGATTGGAGATTTACTGAATCTACACCCAGAAGAGAACCATAAACCCTTAATTTAATGCCTATAACCTTAATCCCAGCAGTTGCCTGAAAACACCCTGTAAAAACGTACTGAAATCTTCCAGTTGATGAGGATGTGATCATCTCCCCTTAGCATCTCACACAGAGAATGTATCCTCTTATTACAGGGCTGATTTGTCTAGTTTGACCTTCCAGCTCACGAGCATTTGACAGAAGGCTTGTGTCGGCAGTTCTGCTCATCTCCCACCCGTGGGCTTGCATAGCGTGGTAGCTCACCCAGCAGAGAGAAAACCTCTGTGAAGGCCCCATTTCATAGTGAGAGAAGCAAAATAGAGAAAGAATGGAAGCGTTTGCTTGTAGCTGTTTATAAGCTAAGCAAGTGAAAAGCAGAAATTGGCTTTAATCGAGAGCGCAGAATGATGTGGTTAGGGGAGTTGCGTAGGTCTCTTCCTAAGTGAAATTCAGTGGGTGTGAACGGATCCTGTGAATACATCGCTAAGCCCTGCCAGGACTCCACCAAGAAACAGTACATCTCCCTGGAGCATGGCAGACCTTTCAAAGGCAGTAAATTGCAGATTTTGGTCCTTAAAGGACTTTGTTAGTCAAAGCTTTACATCTGCAGATTTAAGCATTTATACAAGTTGAGCTTTTAGCTAATATTATTTAAATAGGGCTTGGAATGTTGTAGGCAGCCAAAACTAGTCTTTTCTCTTAACATATGGTATGGTATGGTATAACAGAACATTTAAGCCTTTAATCTTGCTAAGTAGGAGAGAGAGAGACGAATCAAACATTTTTAACTCAATAGGCAGCTGATAGCAATATTACATGCATGTGAAGTACAGCAGCTAGTGTTGGAGAAAATATGTTTTTCAACTGCAAGGGAGAACTGTTATATTATGAATTGCTTAACAAAATCCAGGTATTTAAAAAATCCCTTAGAATGAAAGCTAACTTACACATATAAGACCAATGATTGCTATTAGTGCTCTCCAAAAAAGTACGTTTAAGTAAGCCAAGTCATAAGCAAGTAACACAAGTCCAGTCTGTGACAAACCATTATACAATAAACCCACAGACGTCAAAGGTTTTGTTCCTAAAGTTAAGCTCAGATATTCACTTTGCAGACCCAGGACCAAAGTTTCCTTTTCTGTAAGTTTTTTATTCTTTGTCTTAGACAGAAATTCCAAGAAGCAGAATGAAACTCAAAGGTCTCATGTTCAGCTTCAGGCCGTCCTAAAGTATTCATTTGAAGACAGGATGAAGAAAATCTACAAAGTTTTCTCTAAGTTCTCTGAATTTTTATTCTGGGTAGAGTAGATTACATTCCTGATTTTGCAAACACTTAATGCATGTTCTTAATTTTGAGCAACCCTTTGATCTGTGTAACCATAAAAGTTTACTCTTGTGTGTTAACATTTGAAGGACCAGACACATCAGAGTAGCAATATGTGTTTACTCTGTGAAATAAAAAGGAACAACAATACCAGAAGCTGGACTATTTCACAATCTAAAACCAGACAAATTCTCCTTTGGGGCACATCTAGCAAAAATCAATTCCCACGCTTTTCTCCAAAATTGTAATGGAAGTTTAACTATTGAAGTAACTAGGTAGCTACTTGAAATGAGGATGTATGTTTTGAATGGTACAGCTAAACCTCTACCTTTTTGCAGCAGAGGATCCCGGGACAGTTTTGCTTTCACAGTACAAAGGTGGTAAAAGACCTGGGACTGCCCAGATGTTCCTGGCTGGGGCAAACCTGCCAGTGAGGGGAAGCCGAGTTGGGGAGAAAACGGAGGAAGAATTAAAAAGAACTAACTGCTCATTAATGCAGCACATGTGATTTGTCTCATATGGGAAGGGACAATTCTGCAGCTGTTCAGCACTGCTGGGGCTGCATCCAGCCTTGCTCTGCCTACCAGAAGGGGGAGAGAGTGGCATTGTGTAAGCAGGTTTCTGCTGGTGCGATACGTTACCGAGTCACTGCTATGCAGGAGAGCACAAACAACACAAAACAAATCCAGCAGCTCCCTTGCTACATCTGTGCGAGACCTATAGACATCAGTCAAGGTGTGAATGGACTCTAAACAAACCAAATGTATAGATATCGTCCCTCTTCCTCAGCTAAAATCCCATTTGTTTAAATACCTGCCATTTGTTATTAAAGCTGTGCCAAATAGAAGATTGCATTTGGTAAAAGATAGAAGTAATGCTTTTAATTAAAACAGATTCTTAGAATGTTTCATTTGATAAAGAGGTCTCAAGATAACTTTGTTCCTTAGTGGGGCAGTCCTGCTGATTTTGTATTAATCCAGTGGATTTCTGTCACTTGGGAAAAAAACCCTGACTATAAAGTGTTTGATTACTCTTTTATCTTTATTCCATTTTCCTCTGGCTTCATTTTAGAAAATAATTTCCTTATCTGCTGTGCAGCCTCTGCTCAGCCCTTGTCAGAGATGTGTTTCTTCTTTGACACTATCAGCATTAGTACATTTGCTGAAGTCAAACTATCTGTGTTGTCTAGAAAGCGGTTACTTTGCTGGCTCTAGACTTAAAAGAAAAGGGGAAAAAAAAGTTGGCAAACTGCTTTTTAAACAATGCATGGTATTTAATGAAGCGTTCCCAACTATAAAGGACGTAACACCACGGGTGAATTACAAAGCTAACATTAAATCTGAGTTGCTCTCAGAAGTCTATTTTTGCCTTCCTGACATAATGGTCCCATCCTGACACCTCTATCTCCTCTCTGCCAAGCAGTAGCAGACAACAAGCCGTTTGTGCTGATTTCTCAGTGGAAGATCAATCAGTGATGGTGAAACTGGGTATAATCCAAGAGTAACTGTATTTCATTTGCTGTCCTGGGCCAGAGGTGGTCAATCAACAAGCAGAATAGAAATTTCCTTCTGTGTTTTCCAGAAAAAATTGACTCACAAGTACTTTAAATCAGGGACCAAACCAGAAAGTAAAGCCTGCAGCTTTTCATATAGTACCTTACCCGAATCTCTTGTTTCTATACAGAATTTGGCATAACAAAACCCCTAACTGTCCCATGCTTCATCTCACATATTTGCTGGCATACAAAGACAAGTGCAGCCCTCACACACACACAGAGGAATTCAGGAGCCCGTGTTTAAATGTCCTTCTGCATAACACCTTCCAAAAAATCTGCTTCTTTATAAAAGGTATGATGTCGCTTCAGTCTCAGAGCCCACGGATCCTGCCTGAGAAGATGGTTAGGAGCCTGAAGAACAAGGCAAATTTTCAAAACTCAGCAAGATCTGCATTACAGCATATTTGTGTGATTTGGTAATGAGAGGAACTTCAGCCGCGAAATAACATAAACATGGGTTTTTTTAAAAGTCTCCCTTTATCCTCAATGAAGCACAATGATGCTTCAAATTAGGAGGTGAGGAGGTGTAAAAACTCTTGTAGACCTGGAATACTTTCCTCTGCAGGACATGTAGAGCCATTTAAGCTTTGCAGGACACGGTAATAATCATACAGTAATTTTCCCATTCTGTCCTGACTTGTCAACAAATATTTTTCCTCTGTTTGTGCTTGTGGAGGGATGGAGTTAAAGAATGGAGAGGAACCACTTTGAGAATGAGATGAATTTTCCCCAAGGATTGGGACCAAAAAAAGACTGAACTGAATTCTTTGAACTGTTCAGCATATCATGGCTGTCAAAAATAAGATCATGTTGGTACAAGTAAGAATGGACTGTCCCTGTTAGAACAGAGGAAATAAATGCAGCACAGGTTCAGAACACCATCTGGGAGAAAGGCACGGGGGTAACTGGATATTAAATTGCTTTTCATTTACATCTGCCAAATGAAATGAAGTTCACTCCGAGAAGAAGGTTTGAAAATAATTCTTCTTAGAGGACAACTTTCCTGTATAGATAATCAAAAAGGATAAGAAAGATATTCAAAGCACAGAGCTTTTCACATGTGGGTATGTCCATATAAATGGGTGCGGGCTGTACGCTGAATGGCCTAGACATGAACCATCTGCAATTTGGAAATTACAGAGCTGTCCTAGCACCCAGTTCTAGTGTAAATATACGCTAAAACATACTAATGTGCTGTGTGGTGTCTGAAATGGAGATAGATTTTGTCTGTCTGCTCAGAGAATAGACAGAAAGAGGTCATCCTTTCCATATAGGCATGTGCAGCATTATCATTAGCTCATAATGCACATTAGCCAACTAAAAGGAAACATTTCCAGGAAAGTAATGGATCTGTTAGTTCCTCTAGTTCAGTAGCCAACTTTTCCTTTTGTTCCCATGATGATTAGTTCTCATAACATATGAGAGAAGTAATTCCCTTTGTCTAGAAACATTAAATAACTGTATCATTAGAAGTTCAACACTTGGCAATTTGTAAACTGGATATTAACACTCTGAAACAAAAAAATCAATGGCTACTTAAGACATTACAATCAAACCGCACAGCCAAGTTTGACTTTCATGAACTGCAGAGGGAGAAAGGCAGTTTTTTTGCAAATTAAATATTTTTCTGGAGATCTTTTCAGAAAATTCTTCACATTTTTTTATGACAACTCTGGATAATTTTTCTCTAGCTTTATGTAGAACTAAGACACTTCTGCCTCCCAAACAAGAGACTGAAGACTTGGAGCTACAGGCAAATCAGTGTTTGTTGATGTGTTCGTAAAACCATCAAGGAACTTAGAGTCCATCCAGCAGCTGATGTCCATAAGACAGTTCATTATGCCTTTTATCAGAACTGTGCACAACTTTTTGGTTTCTTTTTGACAGAGTCTGGCCCCAGAAATAGTGTCAACAGCAAGGCAAGAGAAAAAAACAGGAGTTTAGAGCTCTCCTGCTGAGATGAGATTACATGAACCTGACTCCGCATTAGGTAGTGGGGACAGCAACAGTATCTAATTTTCTGAGGAAGAAGAGAGAGAGCAGGCCAGCTGGCAGCTCCTGAGGACCACAGGGAGCAGGAAAAGAGCCAACTGGAGCAGATAGGCTAAAGGGCTGGGAGGTGCTTGGAGAGAGACCGTGGGAATGGGCAGAGGGAAGGCTTCAGAGGTAGGTGGGAACTGTATTCCAGAGCTTTGGTCGACGTGAGTAGGGAGCTTGCTCCTGACATGATAAGACATGTCAGACATGCTGGTGAAGGGATTTGGGGGCAGAGAAGGACAGGAGGGAAAGAAGAATTTAACTATGACTTTAATGAGTGGAAAAGCTAGAGATGAGAACGTCACAGAGCCAGCGGGAAAAACCAGCCAAGATCTGAACCTGGCTTGTACCGGGAGGAATTGGTAGAATTTTGAATAGCAAGAAAGGAATAATTGACTCAATTTAATGACCTGGTTCATGTCAGAAATAGATAATGTCAGTTTTTATATCTAGGCATGTATTATGCTCTCTAGCTGCACACCAATACGCATAGAAGTGGTAACCTCACAAATTCTCTTTTAAATCATACTCCTCCAAGTTAATGAGATGCAAAACTTGATCTGCGCTATGATTATTGAAAGTTTGCAGTAGCTCAGCTAAGGAAATGTATCATTTTAAAGTATTTAATTAAAAATTATTTGCTTAAAAATCCACTGTACTACCATAGAATATGAGAGAAAGTGTAGGTAGTGTGTTACACAACAGATCAGGTGACATAATGATCCCTTCTGGATTTAGCCCGCAGGAAAATCACAACTAGAGATCTAAATTTGATACTCTGAAGGTTTTGCTGCTGTGTTCAGAATGGGCTACATAGCTGGTGTAAGGAGATGCGTGGGCAAAGACAAGTTAAAAACAATAGGTGTGAGACACTCATATGTGAAGTGGTACTCTTTGGTATCATAGAAAGGCCTTTCACAAAACCAGGTCAACTTTCATTTGGTGTGGTGGATCTCACCTGCTGTGGCAACCTGTGCCTATTCTAGAGGGAGTCCCATTTGCCATTCTATGGTGTCTAAAATTAGGGAGCTTTAGTCTCTCAATAGACACTTTCAAAGGCACTAAGGTTTGCCTATTGACGGGTGGATAATTCAGAAAACTCCTTTAGAGTAACTGCCTCATTAATAATATAATGTTATAGACTGGATGCCCACAGTAGGTTCCCTGCATCCTGGGATGTCATGGAAGGGTTGCTCAGCCATCCCATCAATGTCCTAGCCACTGAGGCAATTTGAAGTAGCACTTTTCTCTTAGGTCTGGTATTTGTGAAATGCTTGTTAAATCACCTCAGATATCATTAGATGGATGCCAAGGAAATTTAGGATGAATTCCAGTTCAATGAAAGCCTTCCAAAAATCTGTACATTTTGGAGACTCACAAGTATATCAGTTAAGGAATCTCATGAGATATTAACAGTGCCAGAAGATGTTGTTCTTTGCAATCCAGGCTGAAAATATTTTCTCAGGAGCCCAATATGTTTGAAATCTCATCTTTGATGAGTAAGAGCAGAACCACATATCCTAGCTGCTGAACTATTAATATTTGCAAAATATATCATATTATCTCATAACAAATCTGCTGTTTGCGTTTTCTAGTCTATACTGAAAAACTCCCCTCTTTTTTTTCTTTTTTTAATTTTGCACTATTTTTACAAAGTATGCTGATGACCTGACAGTTTGATTGTCATATTGCTCCACTAATCACAGCTAGAAGTTCTCTTCTCATCCTTTATGAAACACAAAGTCAAAGATGAAATAGAAATAGAGGGAGTAAAACGCAAGGTCACCCAAGCAATGTGTAACAGGGCTAGGAAGTGAAGCCAGATAACCTCGTGCTTTCGTTGTAAGGTCTTTCTCCTCCTCCAGCCCTTTTTAGCAAAAATGCCTAACACCTTGGTGCTTTGGGCAGGTTTCCATACTCAGCACATCTCAGGAGGTCAGAGAAGGGTGGGAAAATCTTGCTTTGTCAGTGCGTGGGAGGGCTTTGACAGCTGCAGGGCGGAGCTGGGGCCCATCTAACCAATTTGGCAGCCCTTGCTCTGCTCTGGCCTCTGGAGATGGTGACCTGGAATGCAAAGCCTCCTCTTTTGTGTGGTCTCATGCCTATACATGCTGCGTGAGCCCAATGCCAGTCCCGGTAAAAGAGATAAAGAAATTATTCAGTTATGTAGAAACCTTAAGCAAAACCCATGAGCTCAGCACAATCCATAAATAACTCAGTGTTATTTCTGGGAGTAAAGTTGAAAAACAGGAGAAGAAACAATGAAATGAAGGAAAAAATTACCTTACTACAGCCAATTAGTGTGAAAAGAGTAAATATGTCTATGTTGGAACTTTGAAAAAGGAAAGTTTTGGCCTGGTCTCTATTGTGGCATTATCTCAGACTAAGAAGTAGGGTGATGAATTTGTTGGGATACTCGCTGGAGAAACTACTTGATTGCAATCTGGCCTGCTGCTTAAGGAAAATAAAATTGAGTTCTCATCAGGCAACAAGCCTGTATAAGTTAATAGGCTTTAATAATAGCACCTCATTACATTTTTATAAAACTGCCTGGGAAATGAATGCTGGAAATACAAAGGAAAGCTCCATGGGATCACAGTTATAAAGCAAAGATAACATAGTCAATATTACAGCATTTCAAAATAATGCATACACTATACTGGATACCACACAGAATTCAGTGACTGGGATTAAGGCCAAGTAAGATTTTTTGAATGGATGTCCAAAGCAGATGGGAGACCTGACTCATGTTTTGGAGTAGAAAAATGATTTCTGGGACAAGGTGTTTAGGAAGCGTGATAGCAGTCAGAAAATTAGGGGGTACTAGCCTCAGTGGATGCTGATGTCTAATAACAATAGTGTGGTCACTATTAAAAAAAGTTGCATTTGCCAGCAAATAATAATAATAGTTTTACTTTTGTATCCAAGACACACCACTTCTTTCCCATGGATTTTTAATACCTCTGTGCAGTAACTGTTGACAAACGTTTACATTTTTGAAAAATGATGAGCACTGTGTTTGTGAACTTGGAGGCATTTCTGTTCCCAACAATTGGCCATTAATCAATGCAGTGATGAAGAAACTGTTAGACTCAGTGGAGGTAACAGCAACAGAGAACACTTCTGAAAGGATGTGTGAGCAAATAGCACACAGTGCAGAAGATGGTGTTTGTATCAGAGAGGTCAGCCATGTTGCCTGTAGTAAGGATTTAATTTAGGTGTTTCATGTGGGACCCAGAGCTCCCAAGGCTGACTGATGGAGTCAAGAGCTTCTAGACGACGATGCAGAATACCTGAGTTAGGCTGGAGTTAGGATATTAATTTAGATACCTTCTTCTTTTCATTTACTATACAGAGAGCCTGGGCAGATACCTAAATTAAGGGATTAATTCAATTAGTCAATGTAAATTACATTCCTTCCACTCCAGTGTGTTCAATGCCGTGAAATGCTGAGGTCTCTGGGAGCTGTGTATGCTCCATACTTCATGGAGTTGTTTAGTACATGTGAGAGAGATCTCCTCTGTTCTTCTGTTCTCAGTGGTGATGTTATATTTTAATTAGTAGATCAAATTTATCAGCTTGTCACTGTCAGTTGCAGACTAGAGATGAGGCTTTCATGGGACACTCACGGACTCCTCTGGGATAGCGCTATCTTATCTTTATCTCACGTCGGGGATGTTCTTATGTGAGTTTTTGATGACAACTCTCAGCTAATTCTTACCTGATGGGGACTGGCTATGTTGACTCTGAGGAAAAGTGTCATAAGTGATGGACTCAAACCAGAAAGTGACACACTCCTCGAACATGGGGAGATTCTTCTCCCCTCCCACTGAGGAGACCTGAGGGCAACAGCAGAGCCTTGACACTGAAACTTTTCAGCAGGCAAGGTTCAAATCTCTGACTTCAGCAAAGACTGAGTGTGAGTGCTCATTAAATATTAAATAATAGCGTGGTTCAGATCTGAATCCAAACTTCTCATCTTGCACCATTCCAGCTAAACTGGCTATGAACGGGAACACTGCTCAGAAACCCCTTTGAACTTTGGAGGAATTTTGGTTCTGGATCTAAAACCTGAGTTCACTAGTGTGTAACAAGGGCTTTCAGTCAAAAGGGAAGCATGAAAGGAAATAATTCAGGATTATTTCTGTAACATATTGGAGTAAACAGCAGAGAAAGAGGTCAAGTCATTTGTGACTTGTATTCTAATAGCCAAAAATTATCTAAAAATACAAATTAAAAATATGAAAGAGGCTGGTATGAGAACATTTGAACGGCTATTTCACAAAAGTTTTAACTGCGAAAAAAAAAACCTTTATAACACCACCTGCTGTTCTGCTGGTTGTGACCTGACCCCTTTCTCCTTTTCTTGTTATTATAAACAGTGAGCTCTTTAAGTGAGAGCTGTTTAAAGGATAGGGGGCTGTAAGTGTTCCTTCCTAGATCCCAGATGCAGTGGGAGACTGATGGGCTTTTTGATCTTTATTTTATGAGTGTCTGATAAATTGCCTCTGGCACCTGGCAACTGAAATTTCACTATCTGAAAACTAACCCTTATGTCAAACAATGTGGCCAGTCTCATACTCTGAGTTAAAGAGCTGCATGCATTTAAGTACAGGATGTTTTCCAACATTCAGTACAGTACGTGGTGAAGCCCTGCTTCACATATTATTATTAGACAGATCCTCAGCTGATGTAAATTGGCATAGCCCCATATGATTAAAGGAGCTGAACTGTTTTACATCAGCTGGCAACCTGGTCCAAAGTGCAACACACATACTTTTTGATTTAAAATAGTATTTTGTATGTGATTCTTCAAAGGTTGGTATGGTTCAACTTTTTCAATATATTGCTCCGTGGCCTCTGTTTCTTGTTTCTGGGGCAAGTAAAAGGAAAAAGAAAAGTATTAAGATAAAGCATGATGGGTAATATTTTCTGGTTTGCTTGTTTGTTGGCTGCTTCAGATGGAAAATGAGCTATCATATACTTGAAATCAGTCTCAAATGGTGATCTGGCTAATTACTACCAAATTGTGTCACTAATTGTGCCCCGGGGGAAGACACCCTGCTCTCCACCTTGTTTCTCATGTGTTCTGGCAAATTATAGGAAAACTGCCTGCTTGTGTCAGAATTGAGAAGATCAGCAACAGATCTGCCTGAAATACTGGAACTTCTTTCTAGTAGGTAATGCCAGCATTTCATATTTTTCACATCCTGTTTTGCAATAGGGATTTTTGGAGGACAATTACAGAAATGGAGGAGAGGGCTTATCATGAGGAACAGTGATGAAAACAGCAGGAGGGCTACGGATGAGGTGGAACCACAGTAAGGAAATGGGAGCAGAGGCAGCAACTCACATATTCAAATAAACCAGAATATGATACAGTCTTAAATACAAGAGTTATGAGACCATGAATACTCCATGCATGGGCAGCTGAGGGTGGCTCAGAGGACTCTGCTGGGCTTGGGAGCAGGAGGAAGGTTTTGAACGCTTCTTTGATGAGGGGCATTTGGAAATATAATCTGGGTGAGACAGAACACTAAATCTGAAATAAAACAAGAAACACGAAGTAGCTGAAGAGCCTGATCAGCATAGTAAACAATATACAACAGTAATAGTAAGTGCAGGGTTTCCTTGCTGCATCCTTGAAGAGATTTGAAATTTGAGGTAGCTCAATAGGAACATCAAGGTGAGAAGTCAGATTAAGTTTATATTTGTCTCCTTAAGCAGGAACCACTTCCTGTGACAGGCATCAGAATGACACCAATGTGACTGAATCTACAACTGAGTCGTGTCCCCAGTCAGAATTATTTTGTGTTGACTAAGATACATGCAAATTTTACTTTTCTCCAGGGGGAAACATGGTGTTGCCTACCACATGCGCCTCTGCACTTCTTCCTGCTGGCTTCCACCACCCCCATCTTCCCCGCTGAAGGGGCTGGGGCACTGCTTTTGGAAGGACGGCTGCGTGCAGCACCTAACGTTTAAGTGCAGGTTAGATGGCTCCATGGGAGACATCCCGTTGGAGGATGACATCCCACCCAGAGTGCTAATAAAACAGTTCCTTTTACAGGAAAGCTCATGCTGGCAAATTGTCTTTGAAAACAATGCTGTTTGCTCAGACCAGAGCATTCTGTATTTTCTCGCAGGAAAGGCAGCGTGGCTGGTGAGGCGCTGGGTGAGGACTCCAGACAACTGAGCTCTGGTGCTGGCTTTGCCTCCAGGCTTGTGTGGGGGTACGGGCAAGCATCCCTGGAATTGCTGTGCATCTCTTTCTACCCCCAGCCTTACTTATTAAAATGGGATCATGTAAAACCTGGCACAAATTGAGCCTGGAGCTTAGAGGAGGCCGTCAGTTGCTACTGAAGTGCAAATAAAAATAATCCATAATTCTTCCATAGAACATTTGAAGCAAGTAGTCTGGGAACAGAAACAGTCACATTTTACTTCACTGAAAAATCACACAGGACAAAAGCAAATGCAGATGGTCTGACTGAACTGTCTTATGAGCTGTTGACTAGTTAATTAATCAAAGTTGTCTAGTGATTCATTGATTAACAGCAGTTCTGCAGTCATGAACACATCAAATTTCACAATGGAAAATTTAGCAATGGAAAAAGTCTGGTCTTTTAGTTCCTTCCTCAAGCAAGACACAGAATGGTATGAGAACTGAGGACATTTTAATGTATTAATCTTATGCCAAGGAATCTAATTATGTGATAGTATTGCTTAGGCAATTTTGATTGGTTTTTTTCTGTGCAGTTTTTTTTTTTAATGTGGAGTGATTTTTTTGTATTTTACCAGTGCTAGCAAACTCCCCCATATAAGAACTCTGGTAATATCTTTATGTACATACAGTAAAAAATATGCAATATTCTCTGTCATTGTGGTCACATCAGGTAGTCTAAAAAAGGATAAATACTGAAGGAGTTGCCTTTCCTGTAAATGGGAAATCACAGAAGTAAAAATTTGCTTGGAAGATTGAGAGCTACCTTAACTGTCAGCTATTTTAACTATCAGTTATTGCCTTGACACCATATCTGTATGATAAGGAAGACGTGATAAGATAGGGTGGGTTTTTTTACAGACATCTGCCCGTCTGTAAAGTTTTCTTTAAGTGTCTAACAGAGTGCAAAAGGCTAGTCAAATACATGTATTTGAATTGTTATTCAGAGGATGTGGAGGTCTGTCATTATGTTCATATGTTCTTGTCGTATAAGGAAGATTAAGTTTCTCTGTCATAAGACAGTTAGCAGGAGGCCTGTCTTTAGTGGTCATAAATCTCACCTTTGTGCTTGGTGGAGGTCAACTGTAAAGAGATACGTTATAAACCTCTCTAAGAACAGTTGTGCAAACGACCCTACTGGATGAGACACAGCGTTGTATAATACAGGAACATCCCCCAGCAAAGGAGGGTGGAACAGAAGGATCATCAGAAGAATGTATGACAACCCTGTCAAAAGAGGTTGTGCTGATAGTCAATAGTCCCCTAATGAGAGAAAATGGTAGAAAGCTCCGTGTCTGATTTCATAACTCTGCAAGACTGATAGATTTAATTACTATTATATTGTACTCTATTGTTTCATATTGTATGGTACTCTATTGTTTCATATTTTATTGTATTGTGTTAATTCTATTCTATTCTATTCTATTCTATTCTATTCTAGTCTAGTCTAGTCTAGTCTAGTCTAGTCTACGCTAGTCTAGTCTAGTCTAGTCTAGTCTAGTCTATTCCATGTTATTATTTATACAACTCAAACGGATTCCAGAAGAGGAAAGGTGGTAGGGATGTGATTCTTCATTACCTATTTCTGGTTGCTGGAACAGCCCCCAGCTTCAAAAATTAGAGTGGCCTTGATGCTACTCTATTTGACACAAGTGCTGAACTAATCTTTGGCTCAGTAGATGGTGAGGGAATTCCGTCAGATCCCTTAAACACACCTGCACTGATAGCTCAGAGAACTTAATGGATGAGGTAATAACATTTCAATGACAAGAAAACCTCAGATTCTTATGCTGATAACTTGGTTCTGAGAATGCAGCTAGTATTTTCCCAATGGAAAGAAAGAAAATAGTTTTTTCCATTAATTGCAATATCTGGATATTCAATGTAGGTGATTTTTTTAATATGACTTTGAATTGCCTATGCTAAAGAAATCTTAAGAGCTATTTCTAATAAAAAAAGTGAAACATGCATGAAAAATAAGAAATGGTATCTTTAAATATAGACATCGAATTAGTCTACTGAAAATACAAGTAATCTGAAAGGATATGCCTATATTTAAAAGGATGGTAATATAGCCTTGTACATATATGTGGCCTATCTTGCAAAGATAAAACTTCCACATAAATAGTAGAAAGGAATTACTCAAATAACTAAAGAAAATGTAGCTTAGCTAAGGAGTCTGCTTTTCACGTTCCAACAATGAACATATTGTGGTCTTCTTTTAAATATTTGGACAGTGAAAAGAACTTTATAAGTGATTTTATTTTAAGGTTTTTTTCCTTAAAGTCTAGCTTTCTTTCTTTGAATCTGCACTATATCTTTCTTTGCATGCAAGATTTCTTCTAATGTCCAGAGAATCTCTAAAAGTACAGGTGTAGGATGCACGACAACTGTCTAAGGATAAAAAAAAAAAACCTACAGTCAGGAGAAGACAGAAAGTACTTCCCTCCCAAAATCATAGGGAAGACTTTCAATTAAGTATCAAGTTTGAAATGTGTAAGGAGTTACTTCTGTCTCTGTATCCAGCTGCTTTCTGCTACGTAAAGCACCCATGGGGTGACAGGCACTTTCCTCTGGGGACCACAATGTTGTCACCGATCTATAAAAAACCAACAGAAAAAAAATAAAAATTATGTATCTGAATACTGAGACAGCGCATAGTCTTCAAAATCATATCTTCTTTTATTCTCCATTTCCCAAAAGCCTTTTGCTTTGGTAGTCATTTTTTGTCTCTGCCTGAATTTTATTTTACTTACCCTAGACTTGCCAATCACTACAGTGACTAAAGTCACTAATCTTCCCGATCTGCAGCCCACCTAAATCCAGTGCTTGACGCAGCTACCTCAGTTAAATCTGCAAAGAGAGGTGGGGTGAGTTAGAGTCTTCCAATGTTACAATTAATAATAGTTTGGCTCTTGTCCTGTACAAACTTGACAAGGTATTTGTTACACCTATGGACTGCAAGGGATCTGCTCCAGCAGTAAATATTACACCCAGAGTTCGCAGGGTTTGGTTCTGATATTTCATACATACTGTAACGCCTGCTACAAAAGGGGTGTTTTTTTGGCTCAGAAATGGGCAATTTCTTCACAGAAATGGGCAAACAATGCAGCAACCTCCCTTTGACACCCGACTGCAGGACCCCATTTTGAGGCACAAAGTATGAATGTTTTGCAGCGTTTGAGATGTGTGAAGGGGAATGACCTTGGGTTCTGCTGAGATCCCAAACCAGTTAGTGTGCAGCCCGAGGCCCTGTTCCCAGTCCCAGCACGCACTGGGGAATGGAGGAGAGACCCAGCTGTCTCAATGTCTCCAGAGATATCCACCAGGGCATCTAACTGCTGCTGGGCCACAGATCAGCTGAGATTTCCCAGTTGCACAGGCGTCCTGTGGGAGCTTTTGGTTCCTTGAGGACCTTCCTTCCTGTTTTTTCCTGGTTTTCTCAGCTTCCTTTTCTTTGTTTTTTCCCTCTCTTTTCAGAGGAAGCAGAAGAAAATGCAATGAGACTGTGGAGTTCCCCGAATGCTTCCCATCCTCTCAGCAGTTTTGTGCTGTAAGAGGTCGCTTCACCCTCTGGTCTTCAACTGACATTGGTTTGAGCGCTGGCTTTGTAAATCCAGATCCGGCAAGAGCCCGCGCAAGTCAAACCTTTGATCAGTCACACAGCACCATAGGTGAAGTGGCATCACGGAGTCAGGGACTGCGCATTTTAGTCAGGGGTTACCTTTAATCTCTAATTTGGCAAAACAAAACAAAACAAAGCAGAAATCCCCCTGAAGCGTTTCATTTTTGCCTTTAATGCCAGAGAGCTTAAGCGTGGCAGTTCGGTGATGTGCCATGCAAATTAAAACTGTGAAGAAACAAAGCTAGTTAAACACAAGTTTTTCTTTAGCAGGTAATTACTCTTCGCTGTTTCCACATGCCTCCTTACAGCCATGAAACCCTGGTACATAACGATGAAAGACTAATTTCAGAACTCACACATGCACTATTTTGTTAGCAGTGGAAGCACAAGCAGAACATCTGGGTGCCAAGTTCAAGCAAAGTGCAAGGGTTTTTTCTGAATTTAATGTTGGTGTGTCCCATCATGTAACTATGATATATGATAAAAGGAAAAATCACAGCCAAACTCAACCTTGTTCAAAGCAAGGTGCTAGTGAAAGGATGGGATGGAAAATAAGTACTAGTGGATTAATGTTCCATGATAAATGTTTCATTATAAAAGCTAGTGAGTGATTAGATAATTCTTGCTTCCAAAAGCAGGATTTAAATTTTTCTGCTTGGCTTGCAACCAAAGCAAATACATCACTTAACTATCTGGTTTATAGGAACATCTACATGAATAAAAAAGTAATAGCAAATTGCTTTCTTTTGTACAGTAGGTGTAATAAATATCCACTTATAGCAATATGCTGCTTACTGTTTGGAACTGTTAGGATACATAAAAAGAAGTCATTACAAGCATTAAAGGAATAGCCAGAATTGTCCTCTGTGTGAGCTTCATTGTCACTAATTCAAACAGTTATTCAATGGGTTGCACAGGCAAAGTTCAGATAAGAAATCTTACATTTTAAGGAAAGTGGAGATATAAACATTGAAAAAATATAAACATTGAGATTTGTAAAATCTATACAAACACCTGAAGCAGAACAATTTTAATTGCGATGAATACAGCAGCTTCTGAACACAAGTGGACTTGCCAAAAGGCTATAAAGATATTAAATATAATAATTTATAAAACTTTGCTTCTGTGGATATCTTTACTCATTAATGGATCTCACAGGACTTACGGGGGAAATTTGTGTTATCCCTGTTTCACTGATGAAGAAATCAAGGTGTTCAGAAGTAAACTAGCATGTTCAGCACCATCCAAATAGAGACCCCAGATGTCTCAGGTCCAAATTCAATACTGTGTTTACAGGATCGTGATAGCACCGATTGCATTGATTGTACTTGATGCAGACGGTTGAATATACACTTGACACTTTCTGTTCAGAGAACTGTCTTTAAAGGGACAGTGTCCTCAAATAAGATTGCAATGGTGCCTTCTGTGCATTTTTCTCAAAATAACCAGCATCGCTTCAAATAACATCTACAAGAATTCAAACGATCTGGGAGGCCTGGCTGGGCCTTGAGGAGAGTTGTAGGAGAAAAGGCAGACTCTCTCACCTATATGAAAGTACTGCTATTCTGTGTACAACCGCTTAAACGTGGATAAGAAGGTCAGAAAAAATGATGTGATCTTGAAGTCACGGATTCAGTCACAGTCCCAGTTTGTTGTGGGTGTATGTTGTTGTGGGTGTACTGTGTTCAGTTTTGGGCACCGCAATATCGGAGAGACATTGAGGTGCTGCAGCATGTCCAGAGAAGGGCAATGAAGCTGGTGAGGGGTCTGGAGAACAAGTCTTATGAGGAGTGGCTGAGAGAGTTGGGATTGTTTAGCCTGGAGAAGAGAAGGTTGAGGGGAGACCTTATCACTCTCTACAACTACCTGAAAGGAGGTTGTAGTGAGGTGGGGGTCAATCTCTTCTCCCAAGTAACAAGCGACAGGACAAGAGGAAATGGCCTCACGTTGTGCCAGGGGAGGTTTAGGTTGGATATTAGGAAAAACTTCTTTACTGAAAGGGCTATCAAGCATTGGAACAGGCTGCCCAGGGAGGTGGTGGAATCGCCGTCCCTGGAGGTATTTAAAAGACAGGTAGACGTGGTGCTGAGGGACATGGTTTAGGGGAGGTTTTGGCATAGGTTTATGGTTGAACTCGATGATCTTGAAGGTCTCTTCCAACCCAAGTTATTCTATGATTCTATGATTCTATGATTCTATGATTCTATGAGTTATGGAAAGGAGGACACAAAAGTTATTTTACTAGAGCAGCAAGTTAAAAGAATGGTGAAAGCAGTACAATACAGAGAAGCACGCTGGTGCTCGTTCCTCCTGTCAGCATAGCATCTAAGTCTGCTCTCTGCTTCTTGTTGAACACCCTTGGTTTTGCCTCCTTCACTCTGACTGCCTGGGTTGACTGAGGGATGTGCCAGGTGCCATGGGAATAGAAAGGACATGCCCAACAGTCAAAGCAACCATCGGTGGATCAGCAGGTACACAAGGTGAGGTCATGTGTTTCTAAAGCATGACCTTATGGTACTTTAAGATTACAACACTCCCAAAGACAATAATGAAGGGCTTAGGCTGGTCTCATTGCTAGAGGGAAAGAGGCCATTGTCTTAGTCCAGGCAGTGTAGGGATAAGTGCATGTTTATATACATTTTTCCTAGCTGTCTAGGACATGATATATTTAATAAGTGTATTTAGTACATGGTGTCTGCTGACAGTGGGATGCTGGATGAGCTGATGGGTCATTGCTCTGGCTTCTACAACCTCACCGTGTTGTGCTGTGCACAGGATCAGAGAATAAGAGCCCGAGTGGACCTACAAAGTCTTTGAGTTACCTGAACTTTGGGGAGATGGTTCTGGCCAGCAGTTTTGGGCTCAGGCAGGCCAGCACTAAAACTAAGCAAATATGGGGGTACCCACTCTGTGCTGAAGTCTGTGCTATGGCAGCTGCGCTTCAAACAGTACTGAGATATTCCTTAAAACGCTTGCTCAGGAATGTCTACTCACACTACACTCACTCCAGTGTAAACACACCCTTAAAGCAGATGTAGAACATGCCCCAGGGGGAGATAATGCAACACCCAGGGATGGCTGGTAAATAAAGCGCTCTGCATACAGTCACTTTTCCCTGCATATCCATACTAAGCTGAAGGTCAGACTTCAGCTCGGTGAAAAGCTAGTGGAGCATGACAGCCGTATAAAATGCGATATAATAAACATATGGGAGTGTTGCTTTCTTCTGCTGCTGTCGGTCTTGTGGATGTCAGTGGAACGAAGATTTGGCCTGTGTTCTATTGCCCTACAGTAGTTTTACAAACAAGGTAGATTTATATGGCTCTGGAATTAAGCTACTGCTGCAAAAACAAGTCCCGTAGAAATGTTTGGTGTGAGATTATTTACAGAGAGTTACACTGGTTCTTTTTGTATTAATGCTGAGGCTCTCAAGGTTATGCTGAGCGTAATTCTTTTCCGCTTCTGCTTAGGGAGGGGTTGAAAAGTTATACTTTTATGGAAAGATCCGCAATCCTAATGTCCCTGGCTTAAACTAAGCCCCTTTATGAAAGGACTTGAATTAAGCTGTGCACTGAAAGCCAGTAGAGGAAATTTTGTATTGAATCGTCTTGAGCATATAATGCAAGCTAATAGGAAACTCAGTTGGTGATGCTGCGCAGCACATCCATGAGTAAAGATATGTCACAACCACTACAATTTAACAAAATATTTCCTCTGAAGTTCAATGCACATCAGAATTTGTGGTTGATGGCTGCTGAAGCCTATCTCCCAGTTACCTGAGCCCCTAACTCCCATATAACTGAAATAGGAACTTTGTTTGCTTTGAATTGCTTTGATCGGGTGGTCTCAAATTTTGTATCTACCAAACTTCATCATATCTTCCAAACACATTTCTAATATTAAAATGTTGTCACGCACCAGAGAAAGAACTGTTCACGTGGGTGTCTAACAACAACTATTTGAGCATTTACTTTAGAACCTGAGCCCATGAGCTACCTGAGGAAGATGCAGGAAAAAACTTTTCACTATGTGGTGCAGAAGTGACGTGGGGGGCTACCCCGTGTTGCTGTGGCCTGTGATACTGCTGAACTGCCTAAAAAGCAAGATAGGACTGTCACATGTAAATGTGTGTGTGAGGGAAATTTCTTCCCTTCAAATTTGTTTGTGTGAAGAGAGCAATAACAAATTTCTCTGAGTGCAAAGTTTAGTGTCAGGAGGGTTTTGTCAGAAGAGGTCCTGGGATGGGGCTGTAGTAGTGCTCTTAAAAATGACCTTTCCACCAGAAATTACCTTTCCACAATGGAGTGCCTGTTACTATCCCTGTTTGCCTGAGGGCCTGGGACAGGGTTGATGCTGTGCTGGTGTCCCCAGCCACAGGGAGATGGGGGATTTTCCAGTCTCGAACTGCACAGAGCAGGAGATCGGTGCGTTCATCTGGGTAGCTGTGGGCTCTTATGGCAGATCAGGGCAAAGTTTATACACTGCTGGGAAAGGTGAGTTTTCTACAAGGGACAGATCACACCAAGAGCCTAACTAGGATTCTCCAAACCACCTTTAGAGGTGCCTGTCTCTCCTTAATGACTATAAATAGAGTGTAGGGTGACCGGCCTCCGAAATCAGTTACTTCCATTGGCATCGTGAGTATTTGCTGAGTGCCACCTGGAAAGGATTTACTTCCTCCCAACCCTCTGAAGACTGACCCCGTTCACTCAGGCTGTGCTCCTGGGAGAGCTTTTGCCCCTGCCTGAACTCAGATAGAGTGAAGGTTTGTTTATATCCAGACTGAATGAAAATTTCCAAGTAGTAGTTCAGTTATAGAGCTGTGTGAAAACTGCAGCTTTGACTCCAGGGAGTCTTGGCTTACAGTGAACCTCCTCAGCAAAGAAATATGAATTTTCTGTTTCCCTCCACTTTTCTGATTCCCCCACAATGAGCCAGAGGAATTCAGCCAGGGAGGGGGCAGCTCCAGCTCTGCTCTCGAGGCTTTTCACTGGAAAGAAGATGCTGACTCCTCACGATGCTGCTAGTGGGCTGAGTGTAAAACCACTTTCCCACCTCAAGGACTTGCCTCTGACCAAGCACAGAAATTTATAGTTTGTTTTTAAAAAAAATATTGCTCTCCATCATCCATAAAAGAGAGAGGCTTGTTGGAGCTGCACACCTCCCAGGCACGGTGCTATTGGTTGCCCTGCCAGCCCCGTGATGTAAATTACCTTTGCACTTTGTAATAGAGTCAGCACCATGACAGGAACTCACACATCACTCAGTTGGCTAAGGGTAATAAAGAGGAAAATCAAAAGGAGCATGAGTTCATGCTGGAGGTATGTGCAATCAAGGAGAGAGATTTATGACGAAAGCTGAGTTATAATATTAAAGGGTATAAACAGCTTCTTACTGTTATGCTTTCATACACCCTGTGTTCCTTCAGTAAGTACAGTGTTAAGTTTGGGAGAGACTTAGCTGCGAATCATTGCCTTCTTAGAAAGGGCTCTGGAAAAACAAACTTGCGTTTACATGGCATAAAAATCATTGCCGAGATTCAGCCCACATCAGTGTGGGCGAGTATGAAGTAACAGTCTCTGGCTAAGAGGCATCAAAAGCATCTTTTGAAAGTTCAGTGTGACAATCCTAATTTGATGGTGCCCAATTCATTCTTCTGAGAATGTCATGACCACGGTATTATCTGGGCATCCTCTGGTGTTGAGTAGGACTGGCTGTACTGCCTTGGGCCAAAGCTTCACCCATCCCAATGACAAGGCCTTCATGCAAACTGCCGCAGATGCTGAAGGGGCTTGTACGAGCGGGGCATGGCACAGGGAGCTCCTTGGGCACACGCTAGTGCCTTCCAACAGAGCTGCTCCATGGCCAACAGAGCCTTTGGGCAGTGTGTCCTGTCCCCGGCAAAGTGGGCCAGCAGCCCTGCATTCTCCTTCCCCTCCTCACACACCAGCCCCTTCCTCTAGGGATATAAAGGGAGCTGGTTACTTGCTGAATAGAGGAAAACTGCAGAATCATAGAACAGTTTGGGTTGGAAGGGGCCTTTAAAGGTCATCTAATCCAAACCCCCTGCAATGAGCAGGGACGTCTTCAACTAGATCAGGTTGCTCAGGGCCCTGTCCAACCTGACCTGGAAAGTTTACAAGGATGGTAACTCAGAAATAGCTCCAAACAGAAAAACAGAAGATCTGAAATGCCACAGAACAAGAATTCAATTGAGCCATTTTGTCTCTGTCCCTGGTGTAAAAAGCAGCTCCGTGCACTTCTTAGCAGTATCTGACCTGAGCTTCCCTATATGACCTGCAAAAGGAACCCTTCTGATTTCAATGATTTTTCTAATGGTCTTTGCTCCCCTTTTATTCTTATCCGGGAAACCAACAACAAGCCCAGGCAATGAGATCTCCCGCCCACTGTTTGCTCACGTCCTCTCCTTGTCCACTTGTAGCAAAGAACTAGGTGAAAGTCCTACAGGGCTGTGCTATACGGCATATGTGGTATGTGAACCCTTCCCATGGGATGCCCATTTGTCATCCCGTTTCACCCCATCACTCCACTATCTGTGCTGGGATAGAGGGGGAGACAGGTTTGGCCCCCAAAAAATCATCTCATAGTTTGACACAAGGGTAAAGGGAAAGCATGGAAAACATCAGTCCACTTTTTATGTTATACCGAAAAGGATGAAGCAGATGTTTTTAAGTAAACATGGGCTTGTTATGCATTTTTGAGAAGTCAAGAGAAGCTTTTTCAGAAGCAGGAGTAGCCCATGAATTTAAAGGAGTTTTAAATACTGTACTTTCCCATAAAGCTATAAAACTCTGGCAGAAAGCTCAGCAGCCAATCAATGAGGAATGAACCTGAGCATGTTATAACTCAGATTACCAATAAAAATGTCAGGCTGAAATCAGAAGTGGGTCGTTTTATAATCTTGAACTGAAAGTATTTTTTTAATTACTTTCAAATGGGGAACTTAACAATATAATTAAATATATGTATAAAAAACCCCAAAGTGCTACAATCTGCTTTACTATCTGACTTTGTCAAGCTGATTATTATTACAATAGGGGAAATGGTGGATTTGAATGTCTTTTCCCTGGCACTGCAATTTCCCAGCTGTTTTATTGGGATTGTATTAAAACTAGGCAAAATGGACTCTGCTGCTTCCATAAAAACCAGTTGAGCATTAAGAGTTAATACCAGCATTTTAAAATCATTAAAACCAGCCTATAGCTGTAGATTAGTGTGGGGTGAGATGTGTTATTTGAAGCAGGTGTGATCTGTCAGGAGCAGTGTTTTGGCATTTTACAACCAGTGGGGCTACGTGCACAGCTGTAGACTGAAGAAAAATGGACCAACGTGGGTACAATGGCCTGCTTTGTATATAAGCTGCTATTTTGCTAATGCACTTTTAGCATATATATAGATAAACAGTTCAAATATTGATTGGTATTTTCTGGTATTAATAGGCTCACTTTAATCTGGTTTAGTCTCTAAAGTATATTACATTGATCAGTGACCACTGATATATTTTCTTAGTGAGACTAAATTATGCTCTTATCCAAAGGATATGTGTGTAAACAAAAGCGCCTGGAGGAATAGTTTGGATAGTGAAAGAGAGCCGAGTATGTGCCAGTCAGGTGTAAACTGCTGGAAATAACCTGTTACTGTTTATGGACCGAGTTGCACAGAGCGCTTTAGAACAGAGTTGGTTGGGAGCCAGTGATCAAACACTTCTTTTGTTGGAAAATGCCAGCATGGGGAAACAGAAGTATTTTGTAGGAATGTGTCAGGTCTGATGAAGTTTTGATGAAATACAAACAGGGTCCTGCTGGAAGTCTTCCATGTCGCTGCCAACCCACTCACAGGTTGTTGCTGGAGCAGAAATTGCTTATTCTTCTAAAGGTTCATGTTGGTAGGGCTGCCCCAAGCTCCACAGGTTCTTACCCTCCCTAGCGCTGCTGGGGCTGGGCAGTATGGAAACCTTGGCTGAGGAGCTTTGGAAAGTGAGCTTCCAAGAATTATTTCATTCTGAAAATTTCAAATCAATATTTCCACTACAACAAAACAAGTTTTTTACTTGAATTTTCTTGTCATAGGATTATAGAATCCTAGAATGGTTTACATTGGAAGGGATCTTAAAGACCACCTAGTTCCAATTCCCCTGCCATGGGCAAGGACACCTCCCACTAGACCCAGTTGCTCAAAGCCCCATCCAACCTGGCCTTGAACACTTCCAGAGATGGGGTCTCCACAGCTTCCCTGGGCAACCAACATATAGATAGTTCTATTTGTAAATATAAGGGTCTGCTTTTCTTCTGACCTATACTGAGTTTTTTACCATTGTAATTCCTTTTGCTGTGGTGGAACTACTAATGATTTATACTAGTGCAAAAAAGAGTCAGAATTGGGAGCATTACTTTCAACCCAGCAGTGTCCATTTAACTGTCACAGTGGGTAAAGACATGAGCTCTCAGAGAAGGTTGTTTATCCTTATGGGAAGGGACAATAAAAACCATAGGGGATTTCCCTTCTGGCCTGGGTGGAATTTTAAGAGATGGAAAAGGGTAATTTTTATTCTCCACTTTAATTAGCTAAACCCTTTGAAGTTAGTGGTAGATATTAGTATAAATCTCAAGGACATGAAGTTAATGAAATTACATTAAAGGTGAATTTTCCTCAAGGAGCAATTCACACATTCTGCTTTGCAGCTAAGAATGCTATAGGTCGAAAAGGCTTTGCTAATTATTACAGATCATGTCAAACACGACTACCTATACCACAGAAATATGCACTGTTCAACTACACATGTATATCCAAAAAGGACAGTATTATTATGAATCTTTCCTGTTGAAGAAAATACCAGAACTTTTTACTACTAGACTCCAGCCAGGAGTACGTGAGCTGGAGGATTCGGAGTATAAAACAGCCCTTAAGAATTTAATCCTCATTTTTGTACTTAACTCTTGGACTTTTTGCATTCTCTGTTACTGGGACATTCACACGATCCCTGGTGACTCCTGGGATGCAAAATGTGTATCCTGTGCAGCCAAAGGAGCAAAGCCAGCACTGTCACATAATAAATAAAACTGTGGAAGATCAAATGTTATAACATCCTGAAGGGTGAAGTAAGTGAAGTCAAGCTAAGGAGGAATGTATCCAGAAAGGCCTGTGAGGCAAGACCAAGGATTTTCAGTATAGATTATCACACCATGGGAGTGTGAGAGCATTAATTCCATCCTCTCTGTTGGTGAAAGAGAGATGGGGAGGAACAAGGACACGGAGATCAAGGAGGAGAGTCACCACCAACACTTTCCATGTCTCCAGTGTATAACAGTGGTCATCGTTAAAAAGCCAAGAGTGGTCACATGAGGTTACATGATATTGTTTTAACCTCTCTTTTGGGAAGAGAAGCTATTCTGTGGCAAGACTTGGAAATTACTTTTGCTAGAGACGGGTCTCTGTGTTTGGAAACAGTCCATGTCTGTTGGAGAGGCCTGCAGTTTGCACTTATTGATGGTGAAGTTAAGGTAGAAATGAGTTAGAGGGAAAATTGTTTTTTAAAAAAGCAGTGACAAGAAGAAAAAAGTCTATGTATACAGTGGCTCAGTCTGCAATAGCATTAGGTTAAAGACTTCCTATGCCTTACTATCATTAACACATTGTAAACACGTGAAACTAACTATTCATAAAATAGCATCCATTTCATGGGCCAGATCACTCCCCTCTTGTGGAAAACCATGCAGGAAGAGAAGGGGGAGTCTCTGGGGAATGGGAAAATTTTCAAGATAATTTCTTAAGGGGAGATAATATTTCTCTGGCCCATAAACAAACAGCTCATTTGAACATGAGAATTGGTATACCTGCAAGATTGCGGTAGGGTCCAAAATCTAAAAAAGCCCCATGATTCTGCATCACAGGAGTACAGCAGAAGGTAACTCCGGGGTTAGAGCGAATCTTGTGCTTCTTATCAGTCAACAAGCTGATGCTTTAGCAAGTCTCCCTCTGGGAGAAGTTAAGTAGAAAGTCATACATAAAACATAGTAGATAATTTAGTTGGAAGTGGTGAGGTCTCAAATAAATATTGTGACAAGATCTAGGTTTCAAGGAGGATGCAGGTATGCTGGAGATAGAGAAAGTTAAATACAGTGAGAGAAGATTTTAAAAATGTGACTTCTGAAGAAAAGTTGAAAGAATTGAGTTTATCTTCTCTATCAGAGAAAAAAAAAAGCAGTGTATGATGCAGTTTTCCTGTCTGTAATATATGTGTTGGAAAGGGAAGCAGTGAACTGTTTTCTACATTCAGAGAGAATAGAAGAAACTCTGCAGCAATGATGAACAACTCAGTACAACTGTCCATGATTTGTTCGGTAAAGCTATCTAGGTAAGGCTGAGCCTATCTCCTTTCACTGGAGACTCTAGATACAGTGTAAACACATCTGTCACTCCAATGTGACATATAATAATAGCTGATCCTTTTTCCAGGTTAGTGGATACATTAGATCATGGGTCAGTGGGCAGTGACAGATTTTGAGTAGTGCCTAACAGTGTGATGGCAATGTCAAGCTGGGGCCAAGTACCGTCTCACCTCTCTGCCAGCATCTTCATCTGCTAAGCAATGACTGCCGTATTTCTCATTCTGCATTACACTGCGTTTCTAGAAACCTGTGTCTAGCCATGACTGCAACTCCTCCATCCTTTCACAGAATCACTGGGGTTGGAAGGGACCTCTGGAGATCATCTAGTCCAACCCCCCTGCCAGAGTAGGTCCACCTACAGCAAGTTGCACAGGATGGTGTCCAGGGGGGTTTGGAATGTCTCCAGAGTTGGAGACTCCACCACCTCTCTGGGCATTCTGTTCCAGTGCTCTGCCACCCTTAAAGGAAAGAAGTTCCTCCTCATGTTCAGATGGAACTTCCTATGTTCGAGTTTGTGCCCGTTACCTCTTGTCCTGAGGTGGACGCCCAGAGAGGTGGTGGAGTATCCAACTTGCCCAGAAAACATGGGCATCCAACACTTAACATTCTGTGATTCTGTCCTACGACTGGGCACCACTGAAAAAAGACTGACACCATCCTGCTGGCACCCTCCCTTTAAGTATTTATAAGCATTGTTGAGATCTTCCCTCAGTCTTGTCTTCTCCAGACTAAAAAGACCCAAATCCCTCAGCCTTTCCTCATAAGAAAGATGTTCCAGTCCCCTAATCATCTTTGTAGCCCTTTCTCATTCCTGTGGCCCTGATGGCTGCCAAGCGCTTGCTGAAAGCACGAAGTAGGCACCTTCAGTTCTCTGCTGATTTCTGGGGCAGGAGAGCGGGAGGGAAGAGGGATCACCTCCACCCCTGCGTTCTTGCACTCACACGTCGCAAAGGCCGTTGAGCCCATCTGGAAGGTGCAGAAGCTGCTGGTGGTGTCGGCCTTTCATTTCCGATTAAAGAGGTAATATGTGCGTCTGTGTTGTAGAGGGACAGTCTGGTCCTCTGTAATGAGATATAAGCTTACAGGAATACAAGACTAATTGTCCCAGCAAAATGCTGAAAAAAAATCATGTGGTAGCGAGCATTAATAAAAGATCTCACAGCCTTTTCCAATTAATATTACTTGTATTGCACATGAAATGTATACAGTGCCGCATGAAGAAAAGCACATACAACCAGTGTGAGCAACAACTTCCAGCTCTGTAAGAAGCGGGAGGCACATTTTTTGCTCAAATGGGGTTTGACTTAAACTAAAGGCACTTTGGGCAGCTGCTAAATTGTATTCCGAACTGGCATCTGCAGACATCTTATCATATCCAGATTGAGGCAGAAATTGGACAAAGATGTGAATGTCCGTGGTCCATCTGAAAGCTATTCCTGTATTCACAATAGAACTGTTGATATTTGAATTAGAGTAACAGCCCCTCTCTCTGGTATGTTGCTTCACCCCTCTGCCAGCAGAAATTTTGTTTTCATGTAGTGAGCCCCTCTTTCAGGCTGCCTGTGCTCAGGCAGCAAGGGCTGAGGTGTGTGGGCACCCACTCATTACCTCTCGCTTTCTCCACTTTGAGGCTGACAGTCTGGGAAAACCAGAATCACATTCAGTGCAGCAGAAACGCAACCTAAAAAGCTTGGTTAAATTACATGATATATATGTGTATACTTATGTGTATGTATCATTTTCCCTTGGAAAAGAGCTGGCAAAGTACACCTGGGTAGAATAACCATCTCAGCCTTCCTTTAAACTTTGTCTTGCAGGAGTTTTAACAAGCGAGAGAGCCCACCGCTCCACCCACCAGTGATGAGGCAGAAGCTCTAGGCTCTGATTTTGCTTGTGACTGATGGACTCTCAAACTTGAAACCAGGCATGCAACTTCTCTGAGACCCGGCTGCTGTGCCAATAAAACAGACTAGTGAAAGATATCTCCCAAAGGCATAGTGAGGATTAATAAATAGTTGAAAGAGCTTTGAGATACTCAGCTGAAAGGTACTTGATACTGTCAAATAATTGTTATATTCGTTATTCATTGATAAATAGCTATTTGGACGTTCCTGGGGAAAATGTGGACATTTGAAAGGAGGCCAATAATATTCTTTACAGGAAAAGCAATGACCATAAATTTGAACATGCTTTATATAGGTTACATCTGAAGAATGAAAATATATCTGTCGATTAAATTACTACATTTGTAGAGTATAAAAATAGGATATAGTCATAATCCTCCTTTGAGTAAAACAGGCAAAAGAAAAAAAAAAGTCCCCAAAACAGCTGCTATGCAAAGTTTCTAGACGCAGAGTTCAATAAAACCTTGATGTATGTAGGATGTATAAGCAGAACTGAGCTTGGATATATTAATCTCCAAAACCCTTTATTTTGCAGCCAAAATATGCCTACATGGAGTAGATTAAAAATATTTATACAAGGCAAAATTCCAAGGCTAGTGAACATCCTGTTGCCAAAGACATTTTACGGACAACAATATATCATTTTACCACATACAGTAGTTACTGCTTTCACAGTGAAAGAATATGATAACATAGATATATACACACGCAATTCAGAAATTATATTTGTGCCCACAAGTCAACTGAAGTGCCTCGTATGGCCATGCAAGAGACCAAATCCTACAAGTGAATGCAGTTTCCCTCTTCCCAGGCTGTGAATAATTGTTTGAACTCCAGGGAAAACATGGGTAAGTAAAAAAAATGTTGTTTAGACATGATGGATGTTTTTGGTTGCTAGCTGTAGACTTGGATTGAGTTGCCCTGCTGCACCACAGCTTTCTGGAAGGAGGCTAGGCAGTGCTTTAAGACCTTCACACCACCCTTAGAAACATTACTGGCATGACTGGCCAGAGTTCCGGCTTCCTATGCTCCTCAGTGACTGCTCAGAGACCCGTTGGGAAAAACAAAACAAGGAGCGTAAGAATGGGTCAGACCAAATACCCACACCATCCAGAGTCCCATATCTGATAGCAGTCTTTGTATTATTTTTATGCTATGAATGTGCCTGATCTCCTTGAGCCCATCCCTGCATCCCATGGCAATGAATCATGCCATTTAATTTCTCACTGTTAGGTACCCCCAAAATTTCTTTCAAGTCTGCCATGGGTTTATCTCATTTGGTAACTTCTAATGTTGGGGAAAATGAAAAAAAAAAAAACCAAGTTGACCATCTGTTTCCAGTTCAGCTTCTTTGAGGGATATAATTGTACATACCTCTACAAGATCTTCCCCAGGCTGAAGACTCCAAACCGAATTACTTGTGTCTTTGGTGGCACAAATTCCACAGCACTAACCATCTTTTTCTTCCTTCTGTCTCTTTGCCTAGGTTGCTACAAACTTTTAGAGATGAGTGGATCAGAACACAATGTTCAAGCTGCATGTGAACCAAAGATTTATATCATGACATAATTACAGTTTCTGTGTTTTTTTCTTTTTTTCTTTTTCCCTTTTTTCTTTTTTCTTTTTTTCTCCTTTATTCCTTTCCAGAAATGCCTTTTGTTTTATATGCTACTTTGATACAGGCCTCCTATGGGCTCAACCTCCTTCTGGTGGATCCTGTCTGTCTTCTTTGGCTAGAGAGGGAACTCAGGGAAACCGTGATCTCTCAAGTAAGGAGGAACTAATCCAAACTTGTGTTTCTCAGTTTGTTGTGTACAAAAAACCCCAAAAGTATAGTGTGAAAATTAGCCTGAGAGACACTCAAACAGCATTGTAATAGGACCACATCAAATACAATTGCTTACACTAAGTAGGAATACTTGAACTTAGCTAATTTTAAGGTACTGTGATTATCTCTAGTTTTGGCCCAGTTATCGTATTTTTCTAACATTTTTACTGAGAAATATAGAGGCGAGGAACATGGAAAATACTAGCATTAGATGGAGATGTTAAACATACCTCCAAAACCAGTTATCTTGACTTCCTGGTTAACAAAAATAAATCTGGGGGAAAAAAGATAAACAAAAGACAATAAAAATCTGTCTTTTCTGGATAATCTTAGGGGGAATATTGAACAACTACTTTTACCATGCATTAAATGTAATAGTTTTCATCCTGGCACAGTGTTATTAAAGACAAAGTTAACATTGCTATTTAACATCAGTAATGTTAGTTTAACATTAGTTTAACATCAGTATTTTCATGGCTCATTTTGTAAAACAATCTCTTCATGCTGCTTTTGATGTTTATTTTGAGTTTTGTGAAATTCTTAGAAGTTTCTGAAAAGAATGTAAAGAAATTCTCCTACTTGGAAATTTTTCCATCTGTAAAGATACTATTTCTTAGATTTAAAGAATATAATAATTAATGAAATTAACCGTCCTTTCATATTTCATTTTGAACACTTTGGTTAGATAAAATTGAGAAATCACTCAAATCTTGAATTTTGAACTATTTGAAATGGTTTAAGAAGTAATGTCAATACAAAGAAATGTACAATCTCAAAATTTTAATTTCAAAATTTGTACTCTCTTCATATTATTTAGAATTTTCAACACAAAATTGCAAAAAACCAATTTATTTTCCAAATATTTTCACTTTGTCGGGAATTATTTGGGGATTTTTTGTTTGTTTGTTTTAAAACTCTTAGGCAAACAGCTATAATCTGCTGTAATTATAATGCTCTTCTGTACAATAATTAGTCCCGTTTCTTAACTCTGCGTAGTCTGAAGACAAACCTCATCTTAAGGAAACCAAAGCTACAAAATTGACCTTATAAAATAAATATCAGGAACTGTGCTGTTTTGTCACACAGAATAACAAACAACTTCTCACCATCAATAGAGTCAAGCATCCAAAACTATTTAAGCTGTTCCATGGTACCCATCACTGTCAATTTTTTTAGATGATTACACCTTCCAAAAACACTTAATTTACAGTGAAGGAAGACTGAACTCTGCTTTCTATCTTCACCAAGCTTTCAAGCAGAAACAAATACACAGGCCCCCCAAAACCTAAACCAGAAGTAATAAAGTACCAAAGAAAAGATGAGAACTTCTCCATTCCAAAATAAAATCTTGCTGCTATTGGCAGCTACTTTCTAGGACATCCTGTTTCAATTTTTCCATTGCACTTATTCTTCATCTCTTTTCCAGCCTGATCTGAGGCATCTTCATCCCTCCTTGCCTTTCTTAATTCATGTTTCTCTCACCATTTTTTGTTTTAATTTGAACTGAAATTGCTCTGCCACTGTTTTTCAAACACTTTCAGTAAGGAATTTAACTCAGAAACATGAAAGTGTTTTTAATTAGTTTCTTAAAAAACTTGGGGATGTTTCAGCCAGTGAAGAACCCTTTGGATGTTTCAGAGCATTCTGAAACCAATGCCACTGAGGTACCTACCACATGTAGGCATACGAGTGCCATACTTTTGTTAAAATGATGTCCCGTTATGTGGTTTAGGCATACGCGTAGATATTTCACTGCTTCAGGACTCTAGACATAGCGGAGTGACACTTGGACATTACCATTTGCTGCACAAGCAAGACCTGATCCTACAAACACGTGCCCATGGTAATTGGTAGTTCTGATGGTCAAAGGTTAACACGAAGTTGCTCAAATGCATCAAGTCCAGAAGAATGGAAACGTAACACAGAATTAAACATGACCTCTCTTTTCTTTTCCATGCAGCTCTTTTTTTTTTTTTTTTTTTTTTTCCTTGGTTTTTGTTTGTGGGTTGTTGTNGAGCTACAAATTGCAGGAAAAAATTGCTTACTTCTGCATTTCCCAAGACTTTTTCTTCTTCATTATTTTTTGGTAATGCCACTTTTCTATAGTAATGATAAAAATATTTTGAATGCAAAATACATTAAGGCTGTTGATTGAAAATTACTTCAAGATACTTATGAATTGCTTTTGGTTTTGTTTTACCTCTCTTTGCACTCTATATTCTATAAGAAAAAAGCTTGGCCTGCTTTTTTTTTTTTTTGCTTTTTTTTTTTAAAAAACTTTAAATAAAGCAAGCCCATTCTTTTCCAATCTGGCAAATAAAACTTAATAAAATTATATTCTTTGATCTCTACCTAACAAAGAACTGTATATTGTTAAACGAAGTGGAACTGCAGCTACACAGTTTGCTGTGGACACACACTCCTGGAATCAATTATCTATAGATTTTAGAGGAGCACAAAATTTACAGACTTTTCAAATAGGAACCGATGGTGAGCTGAAGGAAAAACACAGATGTTTCATAGTGGTGCAATGACAAAAAAGAGATCAATAAAACACTATGAAGGAAAATTTTAAAGGAAATAATGCTTCCAGATTTATGTGTAATATTTCATTGGGCACCACTGGAGGAAATAATTTGATTATTTACAGAGATAAAAATGTACATCCTTTAAAATAGTTTCTGTGATGAGTTACTAAATAGTGTGGAAATACATATATAACTCATATGCTTAAGTATTAAGCAATTTTTAAATCTACCTCATATTGTTAATAAAGTGATATAATGTCCATTCACCACAGAGCAGGCATAACACACCATTCTGCTAGAAAATGTGCAGTAACCACCAAGGGTGATAGAAACTGCCACTTTGCTATTACAGTTGCAGCAAGAACCATGCCATTTTGCTTTGCTGTACATTTAAAATTTACTAGCTACCACAGTGAAGAAAATCCTTGTAAGTTATTCTAGTACACCATCGGCAGATAACTCCTCTGAGTGAATGGATTATAAATCCAGCTGTGTAACCATTTGATGCCAGGCATATTCATATCCACATGCAGAAAATTGTTATCTGAACCTGGAAAACTGGATATAGGTTTGCACAGGCTTCCTATGCATTCAGTCAAGCAAGAAAGGATGTACAAAAAGGGATTCGTGTTCTAACTGAGTTCAGGCTACAAATCTATGGGTTAATTTGTGGGCAAATAATTCAGATATCTGCATTTCAGTTAAGTTACCACGAGATCCTTTTACAGTTAATGGAGACAAACAGGCATGCATAAGGCTTAACTAAGCAAAATAAGCCTGATTTTTAAGGCAGGAACTTCAGGATGGACTGAACTGCACCCTAGAAGCAGCTCTATCTCTCCAGTGATTATAAAGACAGCCTAGGTGACTGGCTCCGATGCTGACATTTATGCTGTAGATATCTACCTTGGTCAAACAAGTGTTTCAGGGTGCCTCTGCCTGTGATTCAATCCAGCTGAACAGTAGTCAGCACCAAATCAGCAGGATTAGTTGTGGTTGCACACTGAAAGTGGACCTGATTCAGTCTGAGTTGGTCGAGGTCTCAGGCAGAGTGAGTTCACAGCTTACTTCAAAGTCTTCCTAGGTGCATCCCTGGAGTATATGGGCAGAGCATTATAACTAAGGCTTACAGCTTTTGTAAGTATAACATACATAGTCCACACTGCTCTTTGGTAAGGCATCCAGAGTGATAGATGGAGGCAAAAAGAAGGCATGGAAAATGGCAATGAAGGCTTGTACAGCTGGCAGAAAAGTAGAACCAGGAGCTGACATGAAGAAGCAGCATTGCTGGTCATAGAGTTTAGTGTGGAGAAAAGTAGAACAAATGAAAGATTTTTCAAGGAAAGGAGAACGGGTATGGATTTAGGACAACAAGAGAGGAGGATGATCCTAGCTGTCTCACTTTGGAGGTTCTGTAGGGAAGTCAAGTGTCCTTGGAGTGTCAAAGAGGAAGAGGTCGAAGCAGATAAAATAGAAAATTATGAAGATTTGACAAAGATATTTTGGGAGCACATTATAAGGATAATGTAAGTGATTTTCAATTGGAAAAAAGATGTGGTGTTATGGCAACAACCTCATGACAGTGTATTTTGCCTGAAAAATGCCATAGCACTGCAGTCCTCTGTTCCACAGGCAAGTCTGGTGAACCCTCATAAATACAGCATGTTTTGTCTTGCTATCCTTTTCTTCTTCTCCTTTTTGCAACCTATTAATTTTTACGTTGTGAGATAGATAAGTGAAGGTGAAGACCATTTCTACTGATGGATTTGCTGGCCACAGTGTTCTGAACTAAAAATGTAGATGCTGTCTGCTACCTTCTGTCATATGTTCTCTTGATTTTACTCTAACGTCTTTCTCCTTACACATAGATGTTTCAGACTATTCTTACACATGCAGTCACATTTGGCAGAACTACAGGAATATCATGGGGCAGGGACCTATTACAAATAGAAAATACTAAGTTCTTCATTCTAGTTGAGACAGCTTTCTTGTGATGGACACCTCCTGGAACTCGGAAGGTCTAGTTACAGCTGTTACCTTTTCCATAGCACCCTATGTCCTGGTTTCATCGGGGACAGAGTTAATTTTCTTTCTAGGGGTTGCTGTGTTTCCAGATTTGGTATGAAAGGAATGTCAATAATGCATATTGTTTTAATTGTTGCCAGGTGATGCTTGTATTTTTCAAGGACTTTCTTCAGCCTCCCATAGAAGCTGAGGAGTATAGACAGAACAATAGAATGGCCAATGAAACACTCCATACCAGAGATGTCACACTCAGTTTACAAATGGAGTTAGCTGGGGAGGTGGAGAGGTGCTCACGATCACTGCTTGGGATGGTGCCAATTCACCAGTTTACTGCATGGTGAGAATGACTTATGTCTTGTATATTCTTTTGCTATTATTATTAACATCATTGTTATTACTGTCATTTTTCCCTGTTATTGTTCTATTAAGCTGTCTTTACCTCAACGCACAATTATTATTTTTTCCCCCTTTTTTCTCCTTTTCTCCCTCTTCTCCCCACATTTCGGGGGGGGGGAGGAGGGGGGAGGTGAGAGAGCAGCTGCATGGTCCCTGTTGCTGGCTGGGGTTAAACCAGACATCCTGAAATCCAGGATCTAGGAGCCCTGAAGTCATAAACTGTTTGGCTTAAAGATGATGAAACTGCAGCTCTGGCAAGTTTTGACCATGATACTATCATACCATCCTAGGAAATTATCATATTGACTCCCTTGCTTGAATGTGGGTTGCTCCATGTGTTACTGTGGAGAACACGAAGAAGACCCTAGCTCTGTTTGTGGTAATCCACCAATAAAAGCAACTTCTGAGTGTCTAAGTGTAATTAAAATTAAGCACCTAGAATTCTTTCACCTGGTACAGATGAATTAATGAACGCAGGTGCCTACAAGGCTAGGCAGCTCTAGGAACTAATTTGTCCTCTGGGTTTGAATAGGTTTTAGGACGTGGCCTGGGTGCCACCCCTGATGAAGTGGAAGCAGCAATTAGCAGGAGTGGAAAAATCAGAGTGATGTTTAAACCATGGCTCCTGTTTACAGCACAAGCATGTGCCAAGCACAGCTGCGCTCAACATTTATCAGCAAAAAAGAGGCCTCCAGCTGTCTTGTTGACAGGTACTAACCTTGCATTGCTCTGCCCCAGTAACAGATTGTACTTCTGATCTGAAATAAAGTGTGCTCTTATAGCCCTGTAGTCACCCACCCCTTCTGCCCTTTACTCATCAGTATTTACATACACATTCAGAATTTAGTGCTTGTGCAACTGTGCAACCGATAACACTAGATAGCACTGTTTCTTTTAAGATTTTCCTTACAGATCTCTGGTTGAAACTTAATCCTGACCTAATGTTGCCCTCCTCTTCTAGAAGTGGGATGGTATTTGAAAATAGAATGGTACTATGAGAGCCTGTAGAGCTGAGAAAGGGGACATTTAAGCTGAAGTGTTTGATCTTTGCACTCGGAGTTAAGCATCATTTAGACAGCAAAGTGGCTTAATTTTCAGAAGGGCAAACTGACCACAAATGGACTGGGTAATTAACATCCCGACAGTCCATTTAAGTAACTTAATAATGTTACCCCTGATTTACTGAGTAGGCCTCTGGCTCACAAATCAATGGCACAGCCAGAAGGAGATCCCAGAGCATGTAACTCCCCCTCCAGCACTCTCATCGTTAAGTAATGAGTCAAGTTTAAACATCTACAGATACTTCGTGGACAGAACTGGTAACCTCCAGCAGCAGGTGGGGTCAAAACACAGGCATGCCCTCACCAGGGACCTCCTAAGTAACAGCAGATCTGCCTGCACCTTCGTTCCCTCTGCAACTTCCCAGGTTTTGACTGTCTCACAGAGAGAGTCAAATCCAGCCTCAACCCAGTAGTGGCAGTAACATGAGCTCCCCCCAGGGCCAAAATTTCTGATCACACACTCAGAAATAGCTATGTGAACAAGCCCCCATTTAATGTTATTTCTGTATAAATTATGCACTGCTCCATTCCAGCCAACTTCTTTTTTTTTTTTTATCAGCAAAAGTTATTTGGTAACGTTTTTGTTTTCATACTGAGTTTTGATTAAAGGGGAGGAAAAAAAGAGCCTCATTTCATTTTCACAGTATCTCTCAGCAGAGCAAGCACTCCTGTTTCTACTGTGGGATTTTGTTTTTCTCTACAGTATGTCTTGACAAATAGCCCTCTCTGATTTCTGTGCTTGCACAAGATTTCATTATGGTTTTGATAACATGCCACAATCTTTAAGTTTCTGTTTGATACAAAGAGTCTGTCCCTGAACAGTAATCACGAGAGAGTGGGGAATATTGAGTGTTAGAGTTTCCATATTTTATGAGCTGCCAAAATAAATGATTTAGGGCAGAGAAGCCTGTATTAGTAGCAGATCTCCAGCTTCACTAAGGCAAGAAACAGTGCTGACGAGTAGGCCGGTTTGTGGGAACTTATTTTTAGGGCTATTGTTATGATTTCAGTCTTTAGGGCCCAGATTCCCAGGTGGTATGAGTTGATCTGGTTGCATTGTCTTCTGTGCAACTGTGAGTTCTCCACTAGTTGATGACTCTCTCCCTAGCCCACGTCTTTCATCTGATGCTGATGAGACAAGCCTCTTGTGGACACCTCCAAAATTTTCATCTTACCACTGCCTAACACAAGCAGCTTTTTGATTATTTGCAGTACTTCTCAGGGTCTTTCTGATCCCTGCTATGTTAATTCTGTACCTGACTGTAGAAGTTGTATCAGTCAAAGGGGAGTCAAGTTAGTTTTAAACTTTGGCTGGCTGCAAAAGAGGAGTAATACTCCAGAGATCAAAGGGAAATATTTTCCAAGGATCTCATCCAAGGGAACTCCTCTTGGATGAAAATATTCCAAGGGCCACACAGACTGAAAAAGCCTCTCCAGAGGCCAGAACTGCCCATTTTCAGAATCTCTGTGTTAACAACTTCCAATTCCCTGTTTGAGCAAACTTCTCTGGTGGTTCCTGTTTCACTGTATTGTTTATTATCTGTCTACTTGGGAAATTGTATGTAGGTAGTGTTTCCCACCACGTTAGTTTTATCTTGTATGTATCTTAAAAAGTAACACTGAGCTGCTCCCTGAGTCTGAGATACAAAGTTGTCTGAAGTTATTGTTTCTGGGAAGTTCCTGAATTCTGGGTAAATACCTTGGTCACATTTGTCCAATCAGTGAATTTTCCCTAGAAGTGAATTGAGTTGCAATGTTAGGATGTTATCTCAGCAGATAACATTTTTTCTTTTTCTTTTTTTTTTTTCTTAACAAAGAATTTAAATGCATCTATAATCAGAGAAAAAGACAGTATAGTCTCTCTGCAGTCATGCCCAAATTCTGCATAAACTGGGATTCAGTTATGATTGGCACCTAAATTCCAGATTGCGGCCAGACTGTGTACTCCACTACCTTCTCTCACAAGCCAGAGTACCTGAAGGACTTCAGTTTGCCAAATTCGTTCCCAGTTAGTCATGATGATTCCCAGTCTTTGCATACTGGACTGATGAGTAAAGACCTTGCCCAGGAAATAGCACCCCACAGGCTGCATCCTTTTCATTATTTTACTGAATCTACATCAAGGGAAGGAAGGAAGGAAGAAAGGAAGGAAGGAAGGAAGGACACAGTCCTGTGTAGTCTTGTTATTTTCAAATTACACTTTCAAAATCCTTGCCTATATTAAGGATTATACTGAGGTCATTTTTACATAACTTCATATTCTGAGAGGAATTTTTCTGAACTTTGACTTTTCTAAGATGTTGAAGGGGAGATGAGGGAAAGGAAAGGGAAGAGAAAGAAAAACTGTAAAACACAGTCAAGGAAACATGGAAAATAAAAGGGATCTCTGGAGGTCATCTAGAACAATATTCTGATTAAAACAGGGCTGTAACAAGTAGATCAAACCAGCTGAGACTAAACCTAGGTGAATCTTGAAACCCCAAGGAGAGACCTTCCACCTGGATGTGGGTTCCAGTATTGCACTAGTCTTCTGTTAGAATTTCTCTCCTAGTCTCCAAGGTGAACCTCCCAAACTGTAACACTTTGCTCTTGCCCCTTGTTAAATTATCTGCTATGCCTGAGAATAGTTTGGCCCCATTGTTTTTGTAACTATCCTTCAAATAGTTGTAGGCTGCTGCTAGATCATTCCTTTGGCTCCACATGACTGCTGAACAGAGGGGTAACTTCCCTCCTTCCTCTGGACGCATTCTTAAGGTAACCCATTATGCAGTTTCCTGTCCTTGTGATAAGAGCACCCTGGTGGCTATTAGTCTAACTGGTGTTCCCTAGATGCCCAAGGTGCTTTTTAACAAGGCTGCTGTTCAGACAATTGACTCCCTGACTTCTACTTACTCTGCTCCAGGTACAAACTTTTGCATCTGTCCTTGTTGAACTTCGTGAGACTTCTGTTAGCCTAATCCTCAAGTTTCTTGGAGTCCCTTTGACTTGAAACTTTTCTGTTATAGAGTGTATCAAAACCTGCCTTCTCTGTTTCATTAAGTATTGTCCACATTTTTGACAAAGGTGGATTCTGTCTCATTACCCAGGTCATCAATAAACATACTGAGCAGTGTCAATCCTAATATCAGCTCCTGGGCTGCTCTGCTTTTTGCTGGCTGTATCCTGGACTGCATCTCAAGAAGTGTGGCCAGCAGATTGAGGGAAGTGATCCTGCCCCTCTACTCTGCTCTGGTGAGACCCCACCTGGAGAACTGCATCCAGCTCTGGAGCCCCCAACATAAAAACATGTACCTGTTGGAGCTGGTCCAGAGGAGAGCCACAAAAATGATCAGAGGGGTAGAGCACCTCGGCTAAGAGGACAGGCTGAGAGTTGTGGTTGTCCAGTCTGGAGAAGAGAAGGCTCTCGGGAGATCTTATTATGGCCTTTCAGAACTTAAAGGGGGCTTATAAGAAAGATGGGGACAAACATTTAACAGGGCCTGTTGCAATTGGACAAGGGATAATGGTTTTGAACTAAAAGAGGGAAGATTTACACTAGATATCAGGAAGACATTTTTTACATTGAGGGTGGTAAAACACTGTCACAGGCTGCTCAGAGAGGTGGTAGATGCTCCATCCCTGGGAACATTCAAGTTCAACCTGACCTAATTGAGAGTATCCCGACTCATTGCAGGGGTGTTGGACTAGATGACATTTAAAGGTCCCTTCCAACCCAAACTATTCTATGATACAAAATTCTATGATTTTGATGCTGAGGCACTAATTAGAATAAGGTGTGTTGGACAGTTTTCAACCCATCTTGTAGACAGTTTGTCCAGTCCAGATTTCCTTAGCCTACACATGGAAATACTGTGGGTGTTGGTCAACAATGGCTTCTGTCAACAGTGTTACAGAAGTCAGAGTGTATGACACATTATCTGCACTGACACTCATTTCCTCATCAAAAGCAATTGGGCTGGTGGAGTGTAATCTGCTGATGTTGACTGTTCCTGACTACCTTCCTGTCCTTCATGCTCATGGAATTAGTGGTAATGTGGTGGTGGTGATGATGGAGGGAATGGAAAGCTCCTCTGGTGGAAAAGGTTTCAGTGAAATGATACATCAAAATGTTTTACCACTCAGTGCAAATGCTTAAGCATGACTGTGCATTAAACCAGTGCTGGTTTTGGTGATTCCAAATAATCAACCTCCTGAGATTATACTTCTCCTTAGCAGAGCTTCATTGCTGATAAAAGTTTGAATTTTCTTGACTTGGAAAGAATATAAGGGAGTAAGGATCAAACGCTTATAATTATACAAAATATATATATTTAGCAAATATATTTTGTTCTTGTCACCAAACGAGGCTGTCTCTTACAATATCCGGTTCTTCCTGTACCATACCCTTTTCTCCTTTTCTTTTTCTCATGCTTTTTGATAAACTATTTTAAATATTAATGTTATTAAATATCACTCCTGGACACAAGCCAGGATGAATAGCTCATTTCACATCTCCCACAGTTGTTGTTTCAGGGTTTCCATAAACTCAGCTAGACATCAATATATCAGTTACATTTGGGCCATATGTTCAAGACCTTCTTTAAAGCATTAGGACTAGCATCTCATATTTTATGCTGTTCAGTATATTATAAAGTAATGTAAAAAATAAATATGAAAATCAAAATTAAAAGGATTTTGGTTTTGGTCAAACTGAAACCTTTCAATTGACCCCAAATTAATTTCATCTTGCAATTTCCCTTCAGAGATTTTTTGAAATTTTGAAGTGGGGAACAAAGCCAAGGTTTTAAATCCTTTGTGAAAAAGATTTTCATTCCCTGCAGAGCTGTAAAATTCAAGTAACAAACATGTACATGTTTTATCCCCTCCTAAATCACATGTCAGCTTCCTGCAGGCGAATGCCAGCAGTTCCTGTCAAAGGTATAAGGTATAAAACTGTTGTGGTAGGAGCTGAACTTCAGAGATTTCCTGGCTAACATGGGGATTGTAAAAAAATCCAAAATAGATTGGGAGAGAAGGCTGTGTTCTTGTGAAACACGGAAGCTCTGTTCCAAGATCAGAGGTGATTTTTAAAGGGTCAGGATCTTCTGGTTTCTTAGAATGGCATTAGGCTTTTCTTTGGAGAGATACAGCTTGAAGAAGAGAGTGTTAAGGTAATAAAAATAACTCCAGTTACAGAATTCTTCATCTGGAGCTTTCAGAAAACTTTGAGAAGATATATGTGTCCTCACACAAGAACTACGAGTGGATAATGGATAAAGTGAGAAAAGATCATTTTTCAGGAAAAAAGTCCAAACCATCTCAGGAAAGAAACTGAAGTCACAGTGACAATAAATAGATAAATAGTGCCAAGCCGTCTGAGAATGCCCCTGGTTTAGATGACTATAAATCAGAAGATGTGCAGAATGAGGAAGGTTCAGTTTAGAAGTAGGCTTTAAAAAAGACAAAGACATTCTTAAATTAAGCAAATGAAGGCCATCATAGAATCATAGAACGGTTTGGGTTGGAATGGAACTTAAAGATCATCTAGTTCTAAGCCCCCTGTATGGGCAAGGACACCTCCCACTAGACCAGATTACTCAAAGCCCCATCCAGCCTGGCCTTGAATAATTCCAGGGACGGGACATCCACAACTTTTCTGGACAATCTGTTCCAATATCTAGCCGCTTTCTTCCTAATAGCTAATCTAAATCTGCCGTCTTCCAGTTTGAAACCATTACCCCTTGTCCTATTACTACACTCCCTGATAAAGAGTCCCTCCCTGTCTTTCCTGTAGGCCCCCTTTAGATACTGGAAGGCTGCTATAAGGTCTCCCCGGAGCCTTCTCTTCTCCAGACTGAACAAGCCTGACTCTTTCAGACTGTCCTCATAGCAGAGATGCTCCAGCCCTCTGATCATCTTCGTGGTCCTCCTCTGGACCTGCTCTAACGGGTAAAATGTGGTATCTGCAGTAAATATAACCTGATTTAATCTAATAGTTTCAAATCTTCTGCACCTGAGGTTTTTTTAGCTGTAGTCCTGGATTTTCATTCTTTTCAGCTGGCATATACAAACATCCAGCCTAGATACCCAAGGTCAAGTAAGTTACCAATGTTAGCTGTGGAACAAGGGTGTCCCTGGATGCAGTGGCTGATTTGCCAGAAATCCATACCCTAACTCACCTCACTGCAGCTTACACCAGCAACTTGAGCCCATTTCTGTGAGAAATTAATGGAAGCCAATTAAATCAAAGGAAGGAATCAAATGTTTGTGTATACTCCTGCTAAATTCACAATCTTTAAAAACTATTTTAATTAAACTCATGTAACTTTGCTCCTAGTCATAGCTTATTTTTTCTTTTAATTAAAAATAATATTTATTAATTCATATCAAGTAAATGATTGTTATTTTCTGTGTACTCCACTACCCATATTTTTTTCCTGGATGGATATTCACTTTCTTCACCTACATTCTTGCGAAATCTTGTAGACTTGCTTTGTGTCCCCAGCACAGGGGACTGCGAGCCTGATTAACCTCTAGCTCTTGGCAGTTTGCTGTTGCTTGGCAGGGCGATCCTGACACTGAAGTCCATTTGTTTTAAATCAGTTACGTGAGGTTGAGGAGGCAGAGACAAGTAGTTCCTGGAGTTGCAATAGTGAACCAACCTTTTCCAGCATTACTGAATTATTCAGAGCAGCAAAAATTAATACTATCTGCAAAGACCTGCAGAAGGATGGTCCTCACACCGCTAAATCAATAATAATTGCAATAGTTTAATGGTAATAAAATGGTAGATACATTTAATTGTTGATAAATGCACCATCATACATCTATGGAAAGCAACCTTGATAACACCTAGAATATTATGTAATAATATCTCCCCACCTCATGCTGCCTTGTGGTACAAGTTTAGGTCTTTCTGCCTTTCTCTTAAGGCCAGTAATTTTCTTGCGATTTGGTAATTTTCAAACAAAGGTAAGATTACATGCAATCTAGTTTGAATAGGAGCTATGGCCCGTAGGTGGTCAGGGCTATCAGATGGTCAGGCTGTTTAGGAAAATGTTTAGCAGCCAGCAAATGTGAAAAGTTTGAAAATGAAGATCATCGTAGCCAATTAAAATACACAGCTGTCACATTTCATTCCAATATAATCGAGGAAAAAGAGTATTATCTTCCCAACTGAGGTGTTTTTAACATATTTTAGACACTTACAGTGTTTACAATACATTTCAGGCTCTTGTTATATCTAATGTGCATTATGTTTCCCAGGTTTCTGCCAGAATTATTGAATTCTTGGTTAATTATCAACATTTTCGTGATTTTCTTCCCTGTGTTATGATTTTTTTTTTTTTTTAATTTTCTTGTCTTTTATTCTACCAGGTATCTCTAACCATTCTCTGGCCTTAAAAACATTTCAAATCTTCCCAATTAGCCTCTGCATTTTATACCCATTTCAACACCATGAGAAATCCCACTGATGTTGAAGGACCGCCTTACATGCTCAGATGAGGGCATATATGTATGGTCCTGAAGTGGTGTTTTAGTGCTAAGTTCTGGACAAATCCCTTCTTCTTGGAGTCTGCTGTGCCAGTGAAAGACATTTCTGCCATCAACTCTCTTCACCCCTCCTTCCTTGGCTCTGGCCAGGAGGCTCCCACTCCTGCAGCTTCACTGGCAGAGATGATGCTCCTGCCCCGACATCAGGAAGCGCCTGTGGGGACAGTTCAGCCCAACACCACAAACTGCTGAAGCTGATGGTGGCAACCACCTCCACCGGCTCCACTGCCTCAGCAAAGGGCTGCCTACCATGGCCTGGCTCCCTTTACTCAGTCACTGATGTAGAGGTGAAGCTGGGGAAAGGACGAAACACTTACAGAGCTCAATATAAAAGTGATTTAAAGTACAGCATGCAGCGTGCCAGGAAACACTTCATTATGATTGTAGGTGTTACCCAAAAAGCGCTCGTGTGTTTAGCATTTTAGATTTTCTACCCTATAACACATGACACAAGGTTTATGCTGCACATGCTTATGTCAGAAAAGGTGTTGTAAGTAGAAAAATGGGGAAGGAATTAAAAAGAACAAACAGAGTGTTCGGTTTACTCAGGTTCATAAATAGCTTCTCCAAAGTAATATCTTTTTGGAAGATGAATCAGAAAAAGACAATTTACTTCTCTGTGAGCCAACAGAGCGAAAGTGATTCATTCGACATGACTATAACATTAATCATCTGTAGGATGGTCAGCAAACATCCTGCTTGTATATATTCAGTATCACACAGCCATTGGCAGAACCAAAATTGAAAAGTAAAGTTTGTTTATTTTGGGGACAACTCATTGTACTTTTTCCAACAGTTCTTCCTACTGTAAGCTAACCTGCATTCATTCAGGGCCAGGCACATCTCTGTAAATTATGTCCTACAAAGCAAGAGATGGAACAAATTAATATGGAAAGGTTTTATTTTTAAAACAACAATGAATGGCCACAATCATCAACAAAAAGATCTCATTATAAACTAGAATGATGAATAAGTTACACACACATAGGATCTCCTTCCAGGAAAGGAAGGTCAAATAGTTAAAGGAATTTTGAAACTTTGACTACGATCTATGTGATTACTCAATATTTCTCTCATCAGTTGTTATAAACGTATATATAAGGATGAAAAGCTCATTTAAGGCAGGAAGGATAGCCTGCTGGAAACGGCACAGCATTTGAATTTAGGAGTAGTGCTGTCTAAATAATCTTTCCACTCTCTGGCTAAACTAAGAAAAAAAAATAATTGTTTCAGGTCAACCCAAAATTACTTTTTTGTTGTTTTTGCCAAAATGAAAATGAAAGAAAAGATATTTCAGTTCAGATCAAATTAAACACACTGCTTCATTAACTTAGGGGTTTTTTTTTTTCTTCATCTAAATTTTACATCAGATTTAGGAAGGCTTACTCTCAAAATGTGTTGAAGTGAAAAATCTGAACTTCCAAAAAAGGATGAAAAAATGTGTCCAATTCCTATTTCAACAACAGGTTTTATTTGTGATTTGCATCAATTGTTAGCCTTATACCACAGATTCCCTACATCAGGAAAGTGTTTTAGAACCTCTTGATGTCCTAAGGACAGAGCAAAAATTAAATCTAATGACCAGGGTAATCTCACATTTGTAAGAGACAAGGAATTAGGCAGATAAATGTAATTGGTAGCTAATAAGCAGACTCAACAATATCTTTCAATTAAGAAAAATTTTTTAAACAACTGTCAATGGTGGTGTAAACTGTGAATCCTCCAAAGAGTCACCAACCTTATGATGTCTGGAGTGTATTGTAGCCAGTGAGAACAGACCGTATTCATAACTGTGGAGAATGAGTCCTCACTTCTTTTTAGATCTACTTCTATTAAAGAAGCTCCTTGAATACATATGATTTCACCTCTGCCTTTCTGCCATTTTCATGATGAAAAGAATTAGCAAACACAGGGAATGTGTCTGGGAAACAGGCAGACCTGCCCTGCCAACATGGTACTAATTTGTTTCCAATCCGGTGGCAAATTATTCTCTTTTAAAAAAGAGGGAGGAGGAAACATTTCTCTCAGAGTATGAAAAAAAAAATTAATAAATACTTTGCAGAAGGTGAACTTAGAGGTCCTGATGCAAATCCTGAACAAATTACAGGGAAGCAGAACCAGCTGGTGGGAGAATATCTCTGCAGTAAGCACACCGCCTTGACCTGGCCTGCCAGCACTCTTCAGTTCCCAGCTTTACCGCTTCTAAACACCTTGGCAAAAAAATAGGCAGAATGTGTTGCATTTATTCAAGAAAAACAAGAGGAGATCCAAGTTCTTTTATGAGAGAACCTGAAGAGGACCTTGGGGTTTCTACGCCAGGTCACTCTGTGTGCTCTGAAAAGCTCAGCAAAGGCGGTTTGCTACAGGGAAGCTTAGGGGAGAGTGGGGAAGGCAGAGTGGTCTCATAAGAAATGAAGGTTATGATGCAAAGCTCATGAATACAGGAACACCAGTGATATGGGCAGAGCTCAAACTTCTTATCTGCTACACTATGAAGGTACAATGATTCTGTGCATTCTGTAACATGGTATGGGGAGAATGTGCCTTTTTTTTTTTGTTATTTTAGCTTAGTTTTGTTGTTAGTTCACTATCTCAAATTACCTGTAAGAGGCAACCTGGACACCACCTCCCTCTAAAAGAGGGAGATCTTTTCCAGAGGCGTCTCCAAAGGCATATACCCCTGCAGGTGCAGCCCTGGGGAGACATCTCACCGTGGCATGTAAGTGTCTATGAGCTGTATGTATGCCATTACTCCTTTACTCCATTCTCTGCGGCCAGCCTCCAAGCCATTAAATTTTTTCATCCATCTGTTAGGTGTTGCCTATGTAATTTTTGGAAGGATGTGTTAGCATTTGCTCGTATAACTTCGGCATGACTGATCCCTAGCTTGGACGGAGCTCAGATCCTACAAAAACCTAAATATTAAGTAATGATTTTTACTTTATATAGAACATAGAATGTAAATGAAGTGAAAGACAGAATGAGAGAGAAGGGAGAAGGTTGCAATAGTGGAAGGATCTTTACTGTAGCAGGCTATTCAATAACTGAAATCTGGAACCGCGTGAGTACTGTTTTTTACAAGCTTAAGTATTGAGTAATTAAGGATTCTTGAGAACTTTGGGTTCAAAATGGATGCTTTTCTAGGAAAGATGCAGTAGTTCATCCAGAAACTGCTGGCTCACTGCAGGACTCCTCTGGCAAGATGCTGTGACCTGCAACCTGCAGGAAGCCAGATTAAATCCTCAAAATGGTCCCTCATGTTCTTCAAATGTATGTGTCTGAATGCTCAAGCTCCATTTACAAACAGTTAATGGGTAGTTAGTAACTTTTTCACAGGGTGTCAATAACAGGCTAATCAGTCCTTATAGTAACAGCACAATTCTATAACAGCTTCTATTGATGGAGTCCCTCTAATGCGGCTTGTAAATCCTTTGTTAAAGGAGTCTTAATATAAAGTGTTACAATGACAATAATACTCCGAATGTGCAACCAATTCTGCCTCCTGCGCTGCCAGCAATGCTGATAATGAGCTAACAGAAGCGCTGCTGATTACTGCAGTGAAGCCTGCAGGGAGCAAAACCCTAAAGGCTTTTATTAGCAACACCAAGACACACTGCTGTTTCATTCCAAACCAAAATGAATCACCTTTTCTACTTCTGGACTGGAACAACCATTGTTTGCATTGCAATACGTTGCACAGTGTGGTACAAAAGTGCTACCCATGCTATTAATCAACTCCAAGTATTCTTCTGAGTTTTATCCAGGGAATTCTCTTTTTTTTTTTTTCCTAATTTTTTTTTTTTCTTTTCAAAATGGGAAATATAAGTTTGGGGACTTCAAAGAGGGCAACCTGGCATACTCTTGTCTTTTCTGAACAGGTAAACATGCTTTGGAAGACTTGTATATTAACAGCACTGAAAAAACCCTATCCTGTGTGCCAGGTAAAGCAAAGATGTCACAACGATCTCAGTGACAATCCGACCTCTACGTCAGAGTAACTATCTCGTGAAAAAAGGAGAGTCTTATTCGGTGTTTGACTTATATGTTGAGGCAGCAAGAGAGAAAATCAAGTAGGAGTGCAGGGTTAAGAAGTCTTGGATTTTCTTTTTGATATATATAAACGATGTAAAGTATTTCTTTGGACCCCTTACCCATTTCATGAAAGCTCCGAATGACACAGAAGTAATTCCAGTCCCTATTTGCTATAAATTTAGACTCAGAATGAAGATGCGAGATGAACGCTGTCAAAATGGCTTCTCTTGCGTGCTCTTGTCAAAAAAACAAGCCACATCCAGCACAGTACTGCACGGTCACAGTTCCCCTTGGCTTGCATGGAAGCCGTTGATTGCCCAACACCTCCGAAAATCAGGTCTGAACTGTCTCCAGCTGGGACTCAACACAAGAATGACGAGATACAGTCCCAGAATGAAAACCTGGGGCTCTGAAAGTGAAAATCACAGTAGCTTAGCCCTGTGCCTCTGTTGTACACCTTAAAAACAAACCACATAAAGTTTAAAAACAAGATGGGGGCAGGGTGAGCTCTTGCTGCTGGCTTTTTAGGTGCTGTTGAAATAGAGCCAACAGAGCAGCACAAGGGATCTTCAAGAAGCCAAAGTGTTATTAATTACTATTATATTTATGTGCTAATGCTGGTAATCTTAAGTAACTGTTTGTGAGAATATTTCAGCCTGGCTGAATCCAGAGGTATCGTGTAGATGCAGTAACTGTCAAGAATATGAGCTGTGGAGCAACAAAAGCCACCTGCATTGCTCATGAAGGTCTGGAACCAAAGTACCGGAAAGACGGGGTTACATGCCAAGAAAAGAAAAATCCATTTTGTATGTTCTACATATGGACCAAGGCATGAGGCCCATAAAGATGAAAAGCTGCCGCTAATTTTAGTGGGATGTTTCTATGACTAATGGGCCGTGTCAGTTATAGGTCCTCTGGATATGCCACAGTGCCTGCTTGGAACTGAAGAAGAATTGTTTGATTCCCAGATGGACACCCTGGAAAACTGACATTCCCACGAGCAATCGTGTGCCTTTAAAACGATGCTGTAGCAATGGTGATGAAAATAAAACACAGTCCGATCCTGCGCTTTCATGGCTGGAGGCAGTATTCAGTGAATCGTCACATTGCCAGAGCTGACTTCATTTGCACTTTGGCAAATCTGTGCAGCAAATCTGAAATCCAGGTATTATTATTTTCAGTCAAAATTCCAGCAACTGACATCTCTTGCTACTTTTCAAGTAGCCCCTAGTGACTCACCAATGCTAAAGGACTTTGCCATATTTGTGGGAGCATAGCCACTAAAAATAGTCAAGCATGTGCCTACAAGATGGCTTAGTCTGCGCAGGGTTATAAAACACACACTGGACATGTGATTTGCTTTGCTGTCGTATTTTCTGAGTTGTGAGCAGCAGGCTGCCAAAATAGAACTCGTTTGGTGATTTCTTCAGAGCCATAAGCTTAAAACTGGTTTTTCTGTTCTTAATTTATGTCATGGAGTCTCAACAGCAATTTAATTTGAAGCCTCAGAGTGGGGGAAAGCCAGCTACTGATGTCTGCAGGCTGGTTGAATGCGTGCTGGCAGAAGACTGGAGTCAGAAGCTGAGCTGGTAACTGCTTCAAAGAAGTGGCTGCTCAATCTTCAGACAGTCTGATCATTTTCTTTCAGCAGGTGACATAAGAACTGGAGCAGAAGTCGAGAAATGCAGATAGGAGCACCTGGGTACTGTACCTGAGAGTTTACATGGCCAGCTTGGTATAAATAAGAAACATGAAACGTACTACTGCAGTGATTGAAAATGCCGCGAAAACTTTTTTGCCTCCAGAGAAATAGTTCATTTTTTCCCAGATTTATACTTGAAAATGTAGAAAGGGGCTCAAACACCTTTAACTTTTGAAAATTTAAAGGAAACTTTTAGTTTAAAAGAATTTCATTGTTAAGAAATGATTTAGTTTCATGGTTCCTTCCTCTGCACTCCTCATTCTGGTTAAGATGATATGCAGCAGTGTTTTCCTCAACATACCGAACCATGACCAGAAGGAGAAAATACCCAAAGATTTCCTAAAAAAAGATGCCATCACAAGATATTCAGTCACAGATTCACTTAAAATCTTCTAAAATCTGAGGTGTCTCTCCAAACAGTATTAAGCATTGTAATCTTCTGACTGTTCTCCAATCTTTATCCACTCAAAGAGAAGCCATTTTTCCCCCCTTATATATATATAGCTTGGAAATTGCTGTTTCCAAATCCACAAAAGTTCATAAATCTATTGACAAGAGAGAACTGTGATAATGTGGCCCGTCTGTTGAGAGGCAGCAGATTTCAGGCCTTAATATATCATTTCTTACACAGAAGAAATTAGCAAGGCACATTAGGGTTTATTTTTAATGTTGTTTGTTGAATTTTACCGTATAAATCAGTCTTGAGAGGAGCTTGTCACAAATAGCACTGCCACAAATCTTTGCCATCAAGAATTTCAACTCAAACATCAATGTGGCACTCCTAGGAGAATCCCCCCCTTCCAAAAAAAAAACAAAAAAAAAAAAAAAAAAAAAAGAAAAGAAAGGAAAAAAAGAAAAAAGGCCAAACAAAATCCAGAAACCCAAATCCTATATGCTAAATATGATTAAAATGCTAAGATTGAAATTGATCTTTCTGCTACTTGCAACGGCTCCCCCTGAAAGCCCATGGTAGTTCCTCCGCAGCAGCTGTAACAGTGCCACCTGGTGATGGCTCCTGCCCCTCTGCCACTGCCGCCATGCGACGAATTACCCTGAGAAACAGCACAACTAGAGCTTAGCTGGAGCAAATCCTTGTGTTACTGTGCAAGTCAAGAAACTCTACCAATAACTGATAGTGGATGAGCTAACCCCCATTGCTGGGCATCTCAAAGTTTCCAAGCTACAGCTATTAGTGATTCAGTTTGCTTTTCCTCTCTGTTTTCATTCTGGTTCTTTTCTTCCCTTCCATTTCATGAGAATTCCTAATGGGCCAGAAATTTCTCAAAATGGCCGTTCCGCGTCAAAAAGAGAACCCTTGTTCTTTTTGCAAACACATCAGCACACCACAATGTATTCTGTCTGCATTTTCAATGCCTGTGGTTTTGGGGGGAAAAAAAAAAAAGTCAGTACAAAGAGGTGTTATTGGGGCTTGGTAAAGAAACCCAACATACTTTCTTAATTTGCATTTCCTAGTTTGGGTGGAATTAATCTCTCCTAATTTTCTGTTTATAATGTAGGCATCTACATCTGAGGTAGTCATTCTGGGTCTCCTTTATAGCCAGTGGAGGTAAAATAGGTGCAGTTACAATGGGAACAATCCAACCCATTTTTAGGTGTACTTGTTAACTGAGCCACAGGGTCCCCTAGAAGTACCTACCTCCACCCGTTGAGCACAAAGGGGGCGCAGGGCGACCGGCTCTGATGGAAACCTTCAGACTGCGGGTGGCTGCCCAGAGCCCAACGGATGCGGTTACCTTGCACTACCCTGAACTATGCTGAGAAGCGACTCTGGGAACTTCTGCTTTAGTCTCCACTTACAAAACTCACCCTCGCCACTGTTTCCCACTCTGTGAAATTTATTTTCCCCGACATATCATGGGCACTCATTGCAGACAATTCTTTACTTCGAGGTCAGACATGGGAAAATCTAAGGAGCTGCTGGTCCTAAAGGCTACCAATAGCTATTGATCCAATTTCCATTTGCAGCATCTACATGTGTAAGCAGCTACAGGGTACAGGTTATTCTGCCAACCCCCTTTTCAGCATGCTGTGAGAGGACAAGAATGATATCGTGGCTATTACTTGTTTCTATTTCTTGGTTACTCATGTGCCTGACCTAGGGGTTCTCTTCCTCCCACCCTACCCAACTGATGTGCGTACAACATGTCCATAAATACCCGAAGTGTGTAATTTGCTGCCAGCCAGCCTACATTGAATAACTACAAAAAAGAAAGCATATTACAGTGTGGGAAGTGTGATATCAAAAATATGTGCATAAGTAAGGCCTCACCTCGTAATTCATGTGTGAGGGAATGAATATGACATAGCTAACAGTTTTCATTGTTAATTTTTTTCAAGCAGATTTTAATTGTTAACAGGCAGGAGCTGTGGCTATGTGTGGTCCCTCTCCCATCTTCCGCTTTTGGCAGTTGGAGGGTGTTGGTGAGGAACGCTGAGTTTGAGTGGACCTTGATGCTCTCGAGTCACCCCCACAAGCAATTACAGAGATGGAGCTGTTAAAGAAGCCAAGTCTACCTGCCCCTCCAGCCTCAGCTGCAACCACAGAACTGACGTCTCTCAAGGGAGCATCCCTGCCTCCTCGGAGCCAACAACGGCTGATTAGACCAGAGCCTGCTCCTCTGGTGCATTATGGCAAATCTCGTGGCTTTTTGGCTACAAACCTGGTCCCACTGCTGTCAGCCATGGTGTCTTTGATGAAGAGGATTGGAATAGACGCCACTGATTAAAGAAGCCTGTTATGATTCTGTTTTAAGTGTCTTGTACAGTGAGTTTCCCAATTAAATTTGGGCATTGCAATGCACTATAGGCATTGTAATTGTAGTTACAGATGTTTCTGACTTTCAGAAAAGATTTCCTTATGTGTTGTAATGTTGCATACTCAATGTGAAAAACAAACCCTTCACTATTTTTTTTTGTGTGTGTGAGCATGGGGGGCAGAAATGTCCTTCAATTTCAGCTTAAGATTTTTTTTTTTCTTTGCTTTGCTTTGGGTTCAAAATATTTTAAGGTTTTATTTTAATTTTTTTTAGGAAAAGAAATAAGGTATTTTTCCAGCCCCTCTGACGAGGTGTCATAAGCCAGTGGTGGTGGCTGGGAATTTTAACAGGGTTTCTTGCCTATAGATAAAGCTATAATGAGGTTTTCTCTTCAGTAGCTTCCTCTGATTTTTGGAGACTCCAATTACCTCTTACCTGACCAATAAGCACATGAATAGCTTTGAGAAAGCTGGCAGAGCAGTGACCGTCATATTGAAACACGCTCATGAACACATTCTTGGTTCTTGTGGTTTTATGGTTTTCAGCAATGTGCCTGCTGAACTCTGATATATTTTTGTGCATTATACTTAAAAAAAAAAAATTAGCAAAATGCTTTTCTTTCTTAATGTCAAAAAGATACAATAATCAAAACATAATCTGATGTGATCTGGCACTATGAACCCAGTCTTGCAGAAAATTGATTCCAGCAAGCAGTAGTCCTGGGAATGGTTTCCACCCACCCTTCCATTCTCCAGCTCATGTCAAAGCCTTTTGAAGATTTAAATGGAGAAATTATCAAACACAGTAATTCTTTTCCCCTTCACTTCTCTACTGTCTTCTTTGTTCCTTTAAATGAAATTAAATGCATTCTTGGGAAAAAAAAAAGTGAAGAAATGCAAAAGGGAATAAGACTTGGTCTCACTATTGTACAGATGACACAAAATACCTGCACACGAAACAACTTTTTTTTTTTAAACAAAATGGCTTATAAACAAAAAGAATCAAAACACTTCTGAGATTTTAATGAAAACTAAAAAAAAATCTTCTCCTTTTCAATTTTTGCTCATGTCAGTGTCAAATACCTTAAAAGCCCTAAACAGTCACAGTCTGCATGTAGCCCACACGCTTTCTTTTGCAGCATGGGACTTTCCTGAATGAAAAGAAAGAAAGAAAAAAGTAGTAACAAAGAGAGATGAACATTGTCTGCAATGTATATGAGTGACTATGCGCAAGCTAACTGAACACCTGGATAAGTCTGACAGACAACCTCCATGAAATCCCGAAATTGGATGTGACACGCTTTGTGGCGACTTAAGGATCGCACTGTGGCAGAAGCGTGATGTTCCTTGCATGAGAGATCGGTTATAGAGATATCGTTCCTGGGAATCAGGTGAATACCTTTTTCCGCCTTGATAGGAAAGCCTCCATTTAACTCATATTTGGCCCATGGTCTGTGTTTTTTTAGGACCTAAAAGAAGGATCTGAAGGAGAACAAATGCCTCTTGAAAGGCTGCAGATGTGTAGTCACCAAAGATATAGCTGCATTAAGCTGAGATTCTTCCTTTACTAAAGAGAGAAGGGCAAAACTGAATGAAGGGAGAGTTTATACATTCCTCCTTGAGTTAGTTGTGTTTATAAGAGAGAGACAGTGCTTTGCAGAGTGTGAGTCTTGGAGATATTCTGAGAACAGTTTTTTTGTGTGCCGATCCAAATGCCTGCAACTATGGTATATGCTACACATTTCGATTTCATCAGCATTCATAGACCAGCTAGATATCACCCGCAAGACTGAAAAACGTACCTGAGCAGAACCAGGACTATTTCTTGACGTAGTTCAGAGATGTTTTGAAAAGGCTGGAGTACTGTCATCTCCATCAGGGCTGAAACGTCCAGGTGGTGCATTCTGTATGTTACAGGCAGAAAGCTCAGGGGGAGTACATTTAGACGTGAGCACTAAAATATGTCCTTTTCAATGTTACTGGAATAGATTTCCATATCCACTGGAACATATTGCCATATATGTGAGAAATGATATGAGGAAGTCTCTGTGAGCAATTTATGTCTTATGTTTAAAGTCATCTATAGAAGTCCTAATTATATTTGCAATATTTATACTTCTTATATTGCTTACTGGGTGCATTAGACATTTACTTGACAAAGAAAACTTGTGACAATATGCAAATCAGAAATTTACAGTTAACTGTGGCAGACCAGCCTCTGGAGGCTTAATATTGTCTGTCCTATTTGGCCTGAGTTTTCGTTGAGCCACAATGAAATGCAGCCAGAAACCAGAGGTTATTGCAGTTATACATGAAGGCAGATTCTCTCACACATAGTAACAAATAACCTGTATTTAGCATATATTCTAGGGAGGTCTGGCTACCCAGTTATCCTCTGAAAAGCCGCTTTGTTCTAAACTCATTTAATTTATACTATACTGAACCTGTGCACAAAAGAATTAGAACAAGCATGAATGGCACCAGCACTGCCCCCGTTTCCCTTTCCACTTCTTCATCCAATATTTAGGAAAAACATTGTCTTGCCTCAACCTGAGGACTTCTCTGTGCACCACAGCAGCAAACAGTGCTGCGGCTCCAAACTTGCCAGGTATGAGGCGAGGACCGAGGTGGCTGAACGCTGTTGCGTGTGCCTAGGGTTTTCCTTGGTTTGCAGGAAGGAAGCAGAAGAAACTGATAATCCAACAGGAGAAAAGGCCCTTGCAGGCAGCATCTGCCATGGCTTGGGTCTGCAAATAGGGTTCCGCTCACCAAAGTCCAAGTTAGACTTTGGACCTCTGCCATGTTCCTAAGCTGCTCAGTGGGGAAAACAGGCGCTCGTGGGGTTGGGTTCCTCTGGTCTGTTAGGTGTCTGCTGAAGGGTGAGCTCTGCCGGCTTCTGGTGGCGCCTGACCATTCCCACCCACGCAGGAACCTCAGGTGGGTCTCTTAGGGGCCACACCTGGAGCGGGACAGGGAGACCTTGTCCTGCGCTGGGGCACCCAGCAAGGAGTGAGCCCTCCCCGGCCAGCCCGCTGTCCCCTGCCAGGGCGAGGGGACACTGTCCGCCGGGGCAGCCCGGGAGGTGCCCCGCAACCTCTGCAAAAGCTCAGAGGTGCCACGGACAAAACCCCAGCGGGTTAATGGGGGAGCAGCTCCGCGGCGAAGCTTTGGGAGGCGGTTTTCTCGCGGCCGTAGGCAGGAGGCGCCATTTAACAGCTTGTGGAGGGGAAGGAGCGAAGAGCGCGGGGCGCCCGCAGCAGCCGAACTCTGCCGGGACCTCCCGCCCCGCAGCCCTTTCGGTGCTCCCACGCTTCGGTCCCCGCCACCAGATCGAAGGAGCAAAACGTTTCCCGGCTCCAAAAAAGCTGTCGCTTCCAAAAAGTGGCCGCGGAGGAGCCGGAGCCCCGCGGCAGCGCGGCCGCCCCCGGGCGCGGCACCGCCCGGCCCCCCGAAACCGCCCGCTCCGCTGGGAAACACGGCGGGGGGCATCTGTTGCTGCCCCAGCTCGGCAGAAGATTTAAATAATATAAATAAATAAATAAAATCGGCAACGTGTTGGCCTCAAGCATGGGAAGCTCATCTGAAAGTATAGCGTGCGCTCCCAAACGTATGGGTTCAGCCTCAGGGATAATTTGGCGGGATAAGTGTGATGGGGAGATGTTACTCCAGATCTCGCCACCTGGCAAAGTGCAACCGAATACGTCCCAGCTGAGCTGGGGTGGGATCCTGTGCTCTAAGGCACTGTCTGCTCTTCTGCCGGCTGAAAAAAAAATTGTCTCTCCTTCTGTAGGTAGAGGAATTAAGTGGGAAACATTCCTTTTCTTTCTCCTTAGGAAAAAAAAAAAAACAAAAAACCAAAAAAAAACCCCAAACCCAAACAAACAAAAAAACCCACCCAAACCAACATAACGTGGAGTTTTTACTAAAAAGTCAAAACCTGTCATCTGGTTAGAAAGTTTTGAAAAAATATGTTTGAGAAAGTTTTTCATCTATGTGGTCTTGTGACAGATGTGTCAGGGAGGGAAAGGGAAGGAGAGAGGAGAAGAAAAAGAGAAAGAAAAAGAAATAAGAGTTAAAGAGAAAAAAAAATAAGAGAAAGGAGGAAAGAAAATGGAAAGGAGGAGAAAAAGAAAAAGAGAAAAAGAAAGAAAAAGAGGGTATTTCCAGCAAAACTTTCCTTTAAAAAGAAAAGTAATTTTCAGCTGAAAATGCTTCAGCAGCAGCAACAAAAACATAACTGTACCAAGCAGTTAAACCACACAAATAAATTTACTCACCTGCATAACATGATTTCCTTGTTTGCGTAAACTTTATGAACTGCTCATGTGTCAGTAGGATGGATTCTTGGTAAAGAACTGATTTATTTCAGTGGAGTAATCACTGCAAATTGGGTATAAGATCAGGGTAGGTGTCTGGCTTCGGTGATTCCTGATTTACATCGTGAGCCAGCGGAACTGAACTCCAACATTTCTTCTTTAACATGCTTAGTATTAAATGAAACCGTGCTCGTTTGACCTAATGTTCGCTGTTCCACGGAGATAATATTAAACTCTGCCCTGACACGTATGTACATTAACCCAGATGATCCTAAAGGAAAGCTGAACTTGTGCATGTATCACAGAGCAGAATTTACCCCCATGCTTATAATAGCCAGAAACCTCAATTACATAACTGGCATATGAATAGTTTTAAATCGCAATGATTCCTGAATAAAAGCAAGCGCTTTGCTGGCTTTATCACTCAGCCAAGCCAGGAAAGAATGTGTAAACTTTACCTTTTGCCTACTCCATCTGCCTGTGCCTCGAGAGTCGCCTCTGCATCAACCTTACTAGATTTGTTATCCCCTCTACAGCTACACCGGGATTTTTATTTTCCTTTTAACCACAGCCACCATCAATCCTAATAAGAACGAGCATTCTGTTGAGACGCTGTGAGCTGATACCAGGTTTTAAGGCTTATGTTTTGGGACGGCTGTAAAAACCAGCAAAAGCTGTGCTCTGAAGCAGCTCATCGTGCTAACCGGCATCCTGCACCGCCACTGCTCGCCGGGAAGCGAGGAATCAGGGATGCAGGGTCCGGTCACTCCTGGTAGCAAAGCTCTTCGGCCTGAAGGACTCGGGTGGGGGGGGAATTTTTTTTTTTTTTTTTTTTTTTTGCTCAGTGAGGTTTCTCTCTGGCCGAGGATGCGGTTCAGAGCTCCTTGAAGGTTTTGGCGAGGCTGTGGGCTTTCTGCTGGCCCACGGGGGGAGCTGTAGGCTGTGGCAAGCCTCCCCCTTGCCGGGCGGCCGGACTCGGAGGGGCATGGATGGGGACGGTGCGGAGAGGCTTCAGCTCCCAACCGGGAAAATCACGGCTTTGACTCAACAGCCCACGATGGGAAAACCCTAAACCGAAGAAAAGATGAGAAGCCGAAGCGCCTTTTTTTTTTTTCCACCTACAGCTGAGAATGTGTTTGATAAGCAACACCTAAAACATGTTAGGAAGGAGACAGTTTGTTTGCCTGAGTGTGACTTTCTTGGCAGCAGGATTTCTCCCTAATTTATAACCATTATGTAAACTTCTGACTTCCAGATTCACACTGTGAAAATATTCAAGATGAACTAATCAGGGTGGAAATCTGAAATTGTTTCTGCATGGTTTATATCCCCCATCTGGCAGTGCAGAACAAACAATACGACCCTGATGGTGTTTACATGAGTTACCTTGTTGGAGGAAATGATTGTACTTAGAAAATTGTCCTTGCTCGAGAAATTTAACAACTTGTTGGCCTAAACAGGGCTTTATATCTTTTTAATCTTTTTTTTTTTTTTCCCCCTTGTATATGCTTGAGGAGGGGGAAGTTATTAACTGTGAATTAGAGCTTTCACACCACATCTGTCTTTTAACTACGAGCCAAACTTAGGTTAAATGTTCAAAAGTTACAGTTGGTGCCTCTGCTTACTTTCTATCAAGAGCTGTACTGGTGATCGTCCTCAGAAATCCCTATTACTATGCTTCTTGCCTATTAAGACATTCGGTGTGGCTCTTTTCCCCCCTCAAAACCTTGGCTGCCAGACGTTTCAAGTGGCTCTGTAAATGTAGTGTGCACATTCAAAAAGCATAAACATGCTGCGTGATTTTCATGTTGCTGCACCCTGAGTGAAGTTTCACTATAGCAAAGTTTATGACGGCCTGTGTTCACGGTATTTGATTGGATTTGCAGTTCTGTCACTCACCAAGGTTTTCTTTTTAGAGAGTTAGATAATAGAAGGAATAGCTTGACAAATACTAATAATGATAATAAGACAAATTTGTCTTCGGGAACTCCGGAGTTTTCAGCAACTTTAGAAGTGAAGTTTTGTTTCAGTCATTGCCTTGCAGTGCAGAATATTTTATGTGTTTGCAGCAGGGTCTGAATCTGCATCCAGAAATGTTCCAGAAAAAATATAAACACATAACGTTACACCGTGAGAATTCAGAACACTAAAACGTAATTGTTTTTATAAAATAGGGTCATTTAAATTAGAGTTATTACACAAAGTTAACAAGGGGAAAACAATATGTCTTTTTTTTTTTTTTAAACCTAAAGTAAGTGAGGTCTTGTGTAGTGAACCATTTAAATTTTTTGGCTCTAGCTTGTATTATTCTGTAGTTTTCAGTTGGCCTTCTAGTGATCACTGTGAATTAATGGGATATGACTGTGTCATGTGAGCTTTCCAAAAAAATGATGGAATTATATTAAATTTATTTTACTATGAATTCCATCTATGTTCTCCCAGAAAAATTCCTGGACACAAATAATTTTAAAAACAACAAAACTGGCTTGTCTTTCAGTCTGAAGTTTAAAATTATTTTCCAAACACTTAAGCTCATAATTAAAAAGTAGGTTTTCTTTCATCCTAATATAAGAAGCCAAGATAATGCATACTTTGCATTAAAATTTTGGCAGTTTTTATACAGTTATTTTTTAGTCAAAATCAAATTTATATGCTAAACGGTTTACATTAAAGTTGTTTTATGTTTCTTAGCTTGAAGGTTTAAGATGATTTGAAGCAAAACAACATATCCAATATCCCAAAGTGACTCTGCATTAAGACCTGGCTTGTAAATAGAGTATATATTTAATTTGGATTTTTTTTTTTTTTACTTATTTTTTTAAATGAAATAAATGTTCTCTGTTGGAAGGAGCTGCAGCATATAAAACAGTAAAAGGAGCAGATCCTGCAGCAAAGCAAAAGTACCATTGGCTCTTAAGGAAACAGAATTAGGGTCAAATTAAATAAAGAAAAAATGGGAGATTTTAGACATGTGAAAGAAAAGCTTATATCCTGAATACAATGTAGTGTTAGAGAGATCCTAAGGGTGTTTGAACATGACAAAGCTTTAGGAACTGGGAGATATGCAAGAATGTTGTGAACGTTTCAAAAAACATATCCAGTTAATTTAAAAGATTGAATTACGTATTACTCAGTAGAATACAAGGAAATAAAAGGAAAAGATTTCTTTTTGGATGTACTTTTTGCCTTGTTTATAGGTCTAATGTGAAGAATGCAGATTTTTCTTTTTAATCACAAAATTATTTTTTTCTGACAGGCGAACAGCAATTAATTGTGAAAGTTTCAAGGGCTACTTTAAAGTGTATAGTTACTAAATAGATTTTAAATTTGTTGACATGAATGCTCTTATCATTACTTACAGGGAACATAAACTCTAGGGGAAAAGAAAACCTGGGGAATGTTGAGTAATAACTAAAATAATATGGTAGAATGAGTGTTAATTTCAGATCCTTTACATGATGAAAAAAAAAAAGAAAAAAAAAGAAAAAAGTGAAGGTAAACTGCTGTTTAACAGCTTCCCACTGTTATATAAACTTTCAAACAACCATGAAATGTAGGTCTCTGGACATCACTTAAAAGAACCACAAATAAACAGAGGGTCATACCACACTTCTGTTCCCTAATGTGTAACTAAAAGGTTTAGCTAAGAACAGAAAGTGTCTAAAACTCCTTTTTGTTTATCTACTGCCTTGTGTACCATAAACACAAATAAGCAAAGGAGGGCTGGAGTGGGGAGGTAGGATGCTGGGGGGCTGTGAATAAGGCACAGAGGAGGCAAAAAGCCTGTTAATGTCTCCGGAGGGTCATCTTACCTTTGTGCGTGCAGCGGGCTGGGACATTTATGTAGCAAAGAATCACCTACTTAAAAAATAAGGATGCTGCACTTAACACTCCTGTGCCAGAACATCTCTGGGGACTTGTATATCTTTCATGGAAATTTGCTGAAGTGTAGCAGTTTAGCAATTACTAGAGACTTAGTATAATGGTGTCCTTTTAACAGAGTAAAACACAAGCGGGGCTATTATACCTAATGCACCTTCAGGCTGCAAGACTGCATCCTCTTAAGACTTTCTGTGATCATGACCAGAAATTTGTAGTGGTCCTAAATCGTACAAAATTCCTCTGAAATTGGGGGTGGCCCCATAGTAAGCTGGAATTTCCTCCTGGGAGGAAGCGTCAGTCCCTGTGTTGTTACCGATGCTGCATGGGCCAACCCAGGGAGGAAGGTCTGCTCCTGGGGAGACACCCAGCTCTTGGTGATGACACAAACCCACTACCGGAAAAAAAATCATCATCAGTTCTTAGTTACACTGGTCTAAACTAAGAGTTATCCAAGTTATCCAGAAGTATACACCGGGCAGAAGGATTTTTTTTGCTCCAAAAATAATACTTGCAATGCTTTTATCCCTTGACACCAAAACAATATAAATAAAAGAATATAAATAAAACCTGAAAAGGTAATTTTCTTTGGACCTTACTCCAAAACTATCTTACCTTTCCCAACGCTCTTCCTCCCCACCCCTCAAAAAAAAAAAAAAAAAAAAAACCCTTTTTTTTGGGGATTTCATTCTTGGTTTTGATTTAGCAAAGCAAGTGTTTCGGCACCACGGTGATGAGCAGCAGCATAAATCCAACAGCCCACTGAATGTAGCATGTTTAGAAGAAAAGTGGGGCCTCTGGTTCAGACACGGTAATTAATATCTATTGGGGTATAGGCTTCCTTGAAGTATTCATTATGTGAAATCAGGTACTTACATGTGCAGCAATTAAGTTGATATATATGTGTGCATTATTTATTTATTTGTGTAATGTGTGTGTGATAAATTACCAGTATGTGGACATCTTTTAAAACCTGTTACTAATCTCAGTGTTGGTCGTGTAACCTAAGAAGGAATGAAGACGTAAGCTGTAGCGATGATGGTTATACAATACCGCAACGAGAGCAGAACATAATACAAATGTCATTACAGCACAGGGCTGCACGCAAGCATTTTGACTGCTTGCAGATTGCATTCGGATGATAAAACAAGGTGTTTGTGTGTGTAGCAAGGATTAATCAGAAGATCCGTTTTCCCACTTTGTTCCCTTTTGCGGGAACATTTCATGGCAGGAATTTACTGGTGGTGGTGTGGTAGGCAGGAGACTACGTAAAGGGTTATAAGCTGTAGAATGAAGTCAATAGCATGAAAGCTACCCAGGAATAATGCAAATTGCAGAAGGAATATGTACAGGAACAGAAAGGAAAAAATATATTCCCCATCTGGGCAGTTATTGAACATTTTGGACCATGGAACACGCAAAATGGGGTGGGGCAGAGATTTTCCTGGCTTGCCTTCCACATCAATCAGCTTGTTGGGAATTGTGCACAGCAAACACAGTTGTGCCACTCTGAAAAAGACAATGGATCAGAGAAACAGCAACAACATTTTTCCAAAATGACTGGTGGTTCTGGGGTCTCATTGGACATACTTTGAAGCTGTCACACTTTCAGGAAGCGTTGAAGCCCTATTCTCTGAAACTCAGGCCCTCTCAGTCAACTGAGGGCAAAACACATTGTGTTAGGAAGGCTCCGAGTGAGGGACATGAAAATCCTCATCTGAGATAATTGCGTTCAGGGGATTTCTGCCACTGGAGTAAACAACTCTGGGAATTCAAATTCACTCTTCTTATTATTGATGTGAATGATCTTCAACCAAAACGAAGAAATAACACATTATTGTGAAACAGCAAAAAAATTTAAATTATAGACGTCCTCTACAATGGAAAGCATTTCAGGGAATGTGCTGAGCCCACACCTTTGCTGTAAGAAGAATTAGCACATAAAGCCACTTTTAAAGTCATGCACATATTTTTTATATAATATATACAGGTTAGACAATATTGTGGTTTTATCACTGTTTTATCAGCCGTCTTTGTGGTATGTGTTGAACGGGATGTGAAAGGCCTAGGGCCCAAAATGGTGCTTTTCACTTCTCAGATGCCCTAAAAAGGTTTTTGTGGGTTCTTAAGATTATAAGGGACTTTCACTTCCTTGAAATTCAAGATATTTTTCTGATTTTTAAAAACAAGTCAGTGTGAGAAAGTTCAAGTGTCATTTATAAGAAAGAGGGAAGAACATCTTTGCCCAGGATTAGCATTAGAGGTTGCTGAATTTTTTAGTTGAAGATTTTTTCAAGGAAAAATCACTTTCATCAACATTTTTTAATTGTTCAAAAGGAAGCCATGAAATAAATAATGTTTCCAGATACCAAAGTTTCTTTTCAAAATGAAACCCCCAAATTGTGTGCTTTTTTTTTTCTTTTTTTTTTTTTTCTTTTTTTTTTTTTTAAATGAAGGCAGCCAAAACCCAGTTTTATGTTCAGTTGGAAAACTGAGAAAAAGGGAGAAGTAGTTTCTCTTTGAAAAATGCCATCAATGCATCTAATTGTCACTGGAAGCTAAAGGCTTTGAGTACTGGAATATTTTTATTTTTTTTTTCTTTTTATATACTTTTTAATTGTTTTTTTTGTATCTGCCTTTACAAGGCTGTAAATTGTGATTAATCTACCAACCTATCACCAGGATTGAATTACATTTTGTACTGTGCTGCAAGACTAATTAATTTACTAGCCATATGTAAGTGCAGCCTGGCTGTGGCATTTTGAGCCTCTTCACACGTAGTGGTTTTGAGACTACGAACTGAATCCCAAACCTTTCACGTTCGTGTTCTGGGCAAGGCTGACAAAGTGCCAGCTCTGGCTGCTGTGGACTCTGCACGCTTAGTTTTGCCAGACATTATTCAGATTAGTTGAGCACAAGATGGACAAGCACACATGTTCTTTCCAAACCCATCCTCTCAACCCTGTGTCTGCAAGAATGCCCCATTCCTAAGAAATTCCTTTCTCAAATGTCTTCCTGTGTGACTACCCGAAATAGGCTTCCCAGCTTTCTATCTCCTCCTCGTAGTCCAGACACCTTCAGTTCTCCTTTGAGCTTTGAGAAAGGCTGGACCAGAAGCAACAACAGCTCCTGTGGTCTATAATATCCCTGCAGTTGCTTGGTGCCCCAGAGTGCAAAGGAGCTTAAAATAGTACATGGATTTGTGAAAGGTTCTTTCCCATCAACTCAGAGGAGCCATCAGAGAGACAGAGGTAGGAAGGAACTGAGCCCAGAGTATACTTTTACCTTCCTATTCCCATGCAAGTAATGAAAAAAAACATCATATTGGAAAATGAAGAATAAAGTTCTTTACTCAGGGAAGGAATGAAATTCCTCTTTCCTTGCAACAACATGCGTATGCACATCTGACCTTAAATTTTGTAAGACATACACAGGTTTTCTTCATGTTCTGATACGCATTTCCACAACAACATAGCTGGTTTTGTACATACTCTGTTCTGTATTTTATAACATTGTTGTTGGCTTCCTGCCTATGGTGGATGTATTTTTGAACTGATGGTTTGGGATGAGCAATTTTCTTTTTTTTTTTTTCTTCTTTCTTCTTCTGATTTGCATAGCATGAGCTTTTACTCAGCTAGAAATCATGGTATTGGTTTTTCCACAGCCCCGAAACTCATGAAGTAAAGAGCAAAGTCATGAACTGAAGACAAAAGCAGACCTTCCAGATTGGGCTGGTAGATTTCTTCACCCACTGTGCATACATTCTGCTTGAAATTCAAGACTTACCCCAAGACATGAGTTGGATGATGAAGGTATCCTAATCCAACTTGGAAGGAATCCTAATTTTCCTTAAAGCCAAATTAGCTCTTTAGCAGTGTCACGGGGAGACCACTGTCACCTAAAGCAGTGGGATTTCATTGCCCGGGTTATCTCAGCTACATCAGTCAACAACTTTATAATTTTGACATTTGGAAGAAACAGTTGTAAGATTTTAATGAAAGCAGACACTTACCATCCCCAAGTAGCTAAATAGGCTAAAAATATCTCCTGTTTTGGTATTTCTAGGTTCCCTGAGGTTAGTGATATGTTTAATTTGCTGTCTGTTTCAATACAGGAACTCCCTTGACGGGTTTTTGACAGTGGAGAGTTTTGTTAACAGGAAGGTTCAAGTCAAGTAACGTACCCCCTCAGTCCCTTTCTTTAGCTGCCCTCAACAGTATATCACTCCCATTTTTGTTCGTAAAATAAGGGACAACAGAGATTGCAGAGATCTGACAGGTTCTCTATTCTTCTTCATTTTCAAAATAGAAGCATTCCCCACCTTATTTTTTTCTAGTAATTTATTCTGCCTCAATAAAAGAATAAAAAAGAAAACATGCATTAAAGAGCACTCTACAGCTCTTGCTGTGGTGAAGTTCTCTTTTTGAGGTTCTCCACTTGAATTTTCTCACATTCCATCCTTACTGATTATGGCCTTATGCCCTTAGCTTACTGAAGTTTTCAGAAGCCCATAATTAAACTACAATGACTGTAGTTGACTTAGCCACACACAATGGCTGAGTGTGGCTAAGTTTATGGCAGAGTACAGGCCTTTTTGCTTGTTCCATGTTAGGAGATGTAGTGGCAGTAACCACCCTGCTGAAAACGTAATCAGTCCTGAGACCAGCAGCTTCTGGGAGGTAGGTGTAGGAGATCTGCATATCAACTTTGTTTAGTAGGTTACATCTTGAGCAGTCTAGGGGAAGAGCTATATGGGGAAGGAAAACTGCTATGCAGATACTAAACTTGCTTCCCTTACACGAGATGCATCTTACCTTCTATATGGAAAGCGCATAGCCCCAAATTTTTTTGCTTATTCCTACCTGAGCTGTTCCTGGCCCACATTTGCTACAAACTGTCCAGTGAAATAACTTTTGTGGGTTACTTAAAATACCTCTGTTTACTTTGGCAAAAATAAAGCTTACTTCTTCAGCGGAATAAGGTTCCAGGTGAGCGCCCTCAGCATTGGTCCGCAGCTACAGTTTCTCTTGGAGAAGGCTGAAAAACAGAGAAGGTGAGTGGAGACCAGCCCTCAAAGACAAATTAACCTGAGATGAAAAACAGAGAATGGCTCTTACTGTTTGGGAAATGGCTATAGGGAGGACCACTTTTTATTAGTCCTTACTGTGGTCTTAGGCATGTTCTAGAAATACCTGCTGCACTCGGCATTGCTGGGAGACAGACAGAGTAGCCCAGCACAGGCATATGGCATGTGTATCCAGAGAAGAACTAGCCCAGAGCAGGGAAGACCTGGAAAGCAACAGTGTCAGTAGTCACTGACCTGAAAGCAAGGGTTAACAGTCTGACAAATGCCATCGTGGCTTTGCTGCTTGCTTTCCACAGCACTGCCCTGTGCAGGTGTTTCTGCACTCTGCTCCACTGCTCTCTGCTAATGTGTGACCTAGAGAGAGGGTCTGCATGTGTTTTGGATAATCTTAGAGGTATCTTGAGTTGGACTGAGGTGTCTAAAATAATTATGCAGCACTGAAGGGTATTTGTGAAGAAGCCGTATGATGACTACAGGTCAACTATTATTTACAGTCAGACATACATGCACAAGGTCTGGTTGGCCCAGTGTTACCATTATCTCCCAGTCAGTTACAAAATATGAAGCTTAAATGTGGGGGGAAATCCTTCCGGACATTTCTGTTGCCTTTTCTTTCATGGATTTCCTTTCATTTGGTGGGGTCTCTGGGATGAGGCATCCAGAAATACAGCATTCCTGTACTGAGGTGGCTCAATCGTACAGGCTGGGTTTATACTAACAAAGTAAACAGTGCCAGTGCCTGTTCTCTGACCATGGGGCCAGCTGGCATTGTCTCAGCACTTACATATTATTAAGTTATTATTAAGTTTTCTTTGTTTCCAAAACGGAGACTATTTGAAACTGCCTGTTCCGAGTGGTCATTCTCCCGTATTAACTTCTGCATTGTGCCAGGGAATTGTTTGGGAAATGATAGGTGATTTTAACAAAACCATGCCAGGGGCCATTCTTACAATTTAACCACGTAAGTGATCAAGTTACGGTGCCCAGAATATTCCCTGGCACTGGTTAATTTATTAACATAGATGTAGTGATAGAAAAGGACTATTGTGTCCATAACTGACAATATGATGCCTTCTTGCTTGCAAGCCAGAACTTATTTTTGCAGCCAAATTACTCCACAAACTCATGTCTGTTCTGTTCCTATGTATTAGAATCGCATTTGAGGTAAAGATTAAAACAAGAGGGCAAATTAACAGACTGTTTATCCATCTTCAGTGTTCACATATTCTGGGTAAAAAATTAGAGGCTGCCCATTCCATTATTTGAGGTTTGATTTATGTTCAGAAGTTTAGTTGATCTGCACTACTTCATTTTTCATTTTAAAATAGACCCAAGGACCCTGACCCTCTTAAAAAGAAAGAACATTAGCTTTGTGGTATTGCTGTACAAAAAGTAAACAGCCAGTTTTATGAGGAAAATGTCTTCGGGATGCATAACTCTCGCATGCCAAAGCCTGAATGTGAGATGCAGTGTGTGACAAAGATGCAAAATGAGGGACACACAAAAACTATTCATCCAGTAAATTTAAAATGTGGTGGAACCTGGTCCTGTAGTATAAATAAGTCTTGCTGTAACCTCAAAATTATGATTCTTTATTTCTGATGTAAACGGTTGTCAACAATAAAAGTGTGGTACAGCCACATTTGTGTGGAATACAGGAATCTGAGTCTAAAACTGGATGTTGGAAAGGAATATCTAAATATAAGTTATATACCTATTTAGTTCTTGTTATTGTTCATGGAAGTCTTAGTTTAGAAATGGCAATTGATTCTTTTACTTAGTGTATAACATATTTTGGACTGACTCCTCATTAATATAAACTGGATATCAACCTGAAATCAACCTGCCAAAGTGCAAATGAGGGACATGTGAGGCTGTTCTGATTTCCACCAGCTGAGGGCTTGGTGGACATTCTTTTTTTCTTTTTTCTTTTTTCTTTTTGCTTTTTTCTTTTTCTTTTTTCTTTTTTCTTTTCTCTTTTCTCTTTTTTCTTTTCTCTTTTCTCTTTTTTCTTTTCTCTTTTTTCTTTTTTCTTTTTTCTGTTTTATTTTTTATTTCTGTTTTCCTCTTTTCTCTTCTCTTTTTTCTCTTTTTCTCTTTTCTTTTTTCTTTCTTCTTTTTTTCTGTTTTTCATTTTTTTTCTTCTCATCATAATACAAGAAAATAATTTTAATTCTCAGCAGCAAGATGCAAATAAAAAATGGTAATCAAAACATTACTTTATGCAAAGCTTGTTTAACAGTGTTTACTCAATGTCACGAATACTACTGTACTTAGCTGGTTGACTAAAGCAAATCAATTGACTGGAATGCTTATTTATGTCTCTGAATCCTTGCTGTAAATTGGAACTTGTAAGGAAGTGCTAAAGCAGCCTCTGCTGTGAGATAACAGTGAAAGTGTGGTTAGTTATGTAGCTAACAAGCAATTTCTGTTGCTTTCTTTGCTAAGTATATGGATTAAAATCCGTTAGATGAGATAGCAATGACGGGCTTTTAATCCAGACAGATTTTATAGTTGAGGAACACCTTTGACTTCAATGAAATAATTCCTAGATTAATCTGATGCAAATGAGAAGAGAATCAGGCCCCAAATGCTGTGGCTGTAATGAAACCCTTCTCCCTGATCCTGTCTCTGACCTCCCATACTTTATCTTCCAAAGATCAGCTTTGTGGTGTTAATTATGGGGTAAGTAAGCAGTTACTTCCTAGAGCAAATCAGCAAAAGTCCAGGTTTGCTCTAGAGGTCCCAAAGATCAGAGCTCTGTGTTTCTTCAGGTTTCAATTTACCAGGCTCAAAACACTTAAAAGCACAAGGAGGAGAGGCTGGGGAGTGATCGGTTTACAAGTGACCTGGGAGTTCACAGTCTCCATCCCGTGAAATTACAGCCCGTATAATAGGTCTTGTGCAGACAAAACCGCAACAAATTAACTCTAGCATCTTTGTTTGGAGGAGAAAAACACCTCTGCTTTATCAGGAATTCCCAGGTTGTCCTTCATTGTAGTGCCAAACTTTTTGGTGGTTTTTTTTTACAGGAGGAATGTTTTGGACGTGACACACACTTGGCTATTCTGCCAAGGAGGCGTACAGCATTTAGCAGTAGTACAAGCAGGTTTGAGTCAAAACTAATACCCAGCCCTTCAGATGCTAGCATGCACCAAGGACTTCTCTCACATGTGTAGTTACACTGAATCTCATCACTCTCTGGCTGGAACTCACTCAACTGAGTCCCTAAGCAAGTTTTCATGGTCAAAAAATTCTTCTGAGACCGCTATCAATTTAATGGCATGTAGAACTGTTTGAAAGACTTAGTATATAGCGAGCAGTGTGTTTTGTCATCACAAGTCATCCAATGTGCTTGATGCCACCTTATCGGTGGGCCTGGGCATGTATGCATGTCTATATTCTGTTTACCTCCACCAAAACCATGAGCGCTAATGAGTGACCATACCTAGTGAAAAATAACAAAGACAAATCAGAAACATTGGCCTCAAACAAGTAGAACATGCTTAAAAAGGAAAGAGTGTTTTCTGCAAAAGTGGCAAAATTTTTGTTAAGATGTTTTGAGACAATATTTTCTCAAGTCATGTTCATTTTTTCTACCCCTCTGTGAAAGGTCACTTTTTCTGCAGATGTCGAGACTGAAAAGACTTGCGGATTTCAGTGTGAAATCTGCCAACTTTACAAACACAGGAAATTTTAATTCCAGGATCTGAAAATTTACTCGTAGTTCCAGCACTGAATCCCATCACTCCTTTTCAAAAAACTTGTATTTGCAGCTAGGGTGTACTGCAGCAATCCTGAAGTTACACTGCAAGCCCAACTTCAAGGTGGTTAAATTCATCTGTCCAAGAAGAATACATTCAGTGGCGTATATAATCTGCAGCAAAGAATTTAAACAAAGACCCTGGAGATGGAAGCACATTGCCTTCTCTGAGATTAGCAGTTATTTCTGGGCCCTCACCTACTTGTTCAATTTCCTTGGCAGGGTTCCAGGGGATAACTTCTCTCCATATAAAAATACCATATAAATAACATTAGGAATATGTTTCGGTGGGGCTCTGCGCTTAAGACGAAATGTTGCCTGATCCTTCTGTGTTTTTGGGGAATAAGAAAGAAACTAGCTTCTATGTAGAAAATCATTAGGGCCCAAAAGGACCCAGAGGGGTATAAGTGTTGCTGCATTTATGTTCTCCAGAGGTGCACCGGTCTGTAAATGCTGGGAGGGGAGCAGAAAGCAGAGATGCACAAAGGAGAAATAAGCTGCCCTTTATATGCAGGCACTGAGAACCAGAAATATCTAAGAAATACTGACTACGTGTTTAGTTCAAACCAATCCATTAGTACAATTGTATAATACTTTGCACTCTAGAAGTTTGAGCAGAGCAGCTGGGCAATCACTTATGTGGTTTTTATGACTTCTCAGTATCTACACGTATGGAGAGTGAAGAATATGCATGCTCACAAAAGTCCCAAAGCCAGTGAAGGAGTGCTTAAGGTTCTACTTGGACATGCATGACATCCGTCTGCAAAGTTGTGCAGAGGGCTTCTAGCCCTTGCCTGCCTATTGGAGATGTTTAGAGCTGAGGTAGGGGAGAGAAACTTTGGTAATGAAATTACAACAGGTTATCTCTGATACAACAGTCATGTGGTGCCTGAGCTAATTAGGGACAGGGTATGGATGGCAGAGTTTACTTTTGGGCAGAGAGGAAGGATGGAGCAGGATTGCTTGGGAAATTGAACAGCAGTAGGTCCAGCAGATGGTACATATGCTGTGCTGGAGACAAATGGAACAAAGTCAGAAAACAATATATATGACAAGATTAGAAAAACTGTAGACTCCATGATGGAACAACAGAAGATTATATTCTCATTCTGCAATATTTGCAACATAGACTTAATCCTATGGACTAGTTGCTACTGTGTGAGGCTCAGCAAGAAGGCAATAGTGTATAGCCCTCCCACCAGCTGAGCACAGCACTGCAGACCTGCATTACGCTCCTTGGTGCCTCAAGAGGCCATTTCTGAAAACTACTTACTGGTGCCCTGCTGTTGGAAGATGGTTTGAAGTACTTTCTCAAACTGTCCTTATTAATTTTAGCCTGCAAAACAGACCTAAACATCATACGCTGTCTCACCTTGGACCTTAGCAGCCTGGAGGACTTAAAAACCTGCCATTGAGGGAATTGCAACCTTGTTTTACGGCTGTAAATTTTTGTACTGTCGGTAAGTTAGAGTTCAGATCCAGAATGCTGACCTGAGCTTGACATGCAATATAAATGTAAATGAGTTTATTACATCCTGAAGTCTGTTGTTGTTGTGGATCCAGGCCGCAGACTTTTTAGCTGTATCCTGAGGTTTCATTTTTACCAGCAAGGCACAGACACTAAAACTCCATTATCTGTAGTGTTAAATGGTGCCTTGCCTGATTTTAACTCAAGATAACTAGCACTCTCCCTGATGATTCCCAGGTGTGGTTTGGGGATAATGTATGGGACGAAGATATTCCCAGTGTTGAATCTGAATGTGGCCATCTTATTTTAGAGATGAAGAGAGTTTAATACTATGGAGATAGTGATATTATGCTACATTAGCTTCAAGGCAATAACATTATTTGTTTTACTAGTATAGATGCAGGCTCTAAGAGGAACCCAGGAGCTACCATTCTTACCTGGCCTAGACCCCCAGCTGATGGAGAGGCTGTCTTGTCACTTGGGAGAAAACAGAAAGCATCCCTGTGGAAAGGGTTCAAGGAGTGTACATGCATGTACATCCATGCCCTAAGGCAAACCTTACGCTGAAAATGTACAGAACAGCAATATGGTGAGGATATTTGCATGGAAAAATCTAGACTGAGTTACTGCCCAGTAGCTGCTCAAGACAGATTCTCTGATGCATCCCAAAAACTAATGGCAACTGTGTGTGTGTAATAAATGCTATTTCCTGATAAGTTGCACAGCACATCCTCTTGATGTAACACTTTTCCTTATAAAATCCTGAAAAGGCTGAGCTGTGGTCTGTGCTGCAGCAAGGAAATCCAGCAAGGAGCCTGAAAAGAAGAGGAGTGAATGAAGGTAAATTAATTCATTGTAATCCATTAAAAAGTATCATATTTCTGCCTAATATGGCCTGCAGTTATTACAGCAGCTTTGGGACCTGATGAAATCTATCTGCGGGTCCTGAGGGAACTGGCGGATGAAGTTGCTAAGCTGCTTTCCATTAGATCTGGGAAGTCGTGGCAGTCTGGTGAAGTTCCCACTAACTGGAAAAGGGGAAACATAACCCCCAATTTCAAAAAGGGAAAAAAAGAAGACCCAGAAAGTACAGGCCAATCAGTCTCACCTCTGTGCCGGGCAAGATCATGGAGCAGATCCTCCTGGAAACTATATCAAGGCACATGGAAAATAAGGAGGTGATCGGTGACAGCCAACATGGCTTCCCTAAAGGCAAGTCATGCCTGACAGGTTTGATGACTTTCTATGACAGGGTTACAGCATCGGTGGATAAAGCAAGAGCAACTGACATCATCTACCTGGGCTTATGCAAGGCATTTGACACTGTCCCATGCAACACCCTGGTCTCTAAACTGGAGAGAAAAGGATTGGATGGATGGACCACTCGATGGATGAGGAACTGGCTGGCTGGCTGCACTCAAGGAATTTTGGTCAAAGTCCAAGGGGAAACCAGTGACAAGTGGCGTTCCTCAGAGGTCATGGGACTCGTGCTGTTACGATCTTTGTTGGCAACATGGTCAGTGGGATTGAGTGCACCCTCAGCAAGTTTGCTAACACCAAGCTTTGTGGAGTGGTCGACAAACTGGAGGGAAGGGATGCAATCCAGACAGAGCTGGTCAGCCTTGAGAAGGTTCGACCATGCCAACATCATAAAGCTCAACAAGGTCAAGTGCACTGTCCTACACATGGGTTAGGGCAATCCCAAGCACAAATACAGGATGGGTGGATTGAGGATTGAGAGCAGCCCTGAAGAGAAGGACTTGGGGGTATTGGTGGATGAGAAGCTCAGCACAGGCTGGCAATGTGCACTCACAACCCAGAAAGCCAACCATATCCTGGGCTGCATCAAAAGAAACATGGCCAGTAGGGCGAGGGAGGTGATTCTGCTCCTCTACTCTCATGAGCTCTCACTTGATATACTATGTCCAGCTCTGGAGCCCCCAACATAAGAAGGACATGGAGCAAGTTGAGAGGAGGGCCACCAAGATAATCAGAGGGCTGGAATGCCTCTGCTATGAAGACAAGCCAAGAGAGTTGGGTTTGTTCAGCCTGGACAAGAGAAGGCTCTGGGGAGACCCTATAGCAGCCTTCCAATATCTGAAGGGCCCTACAAGAATCTGGAGAGGGAATTTTTACAAGGACAAGTAGTGATAGGATGAGGGGTAATGTCTTCAAACTGGAAGAGGATAGACTTAGAATAAATATCAGGAAACTTTTCACTGTGAGGGTGGTGAGACACTGGACCAGTTTACCCAGGGAAGTTGTGGAACCCCATCCCTGGAAATGTTCAAGGACAGGTTAGATGAGGCTTTGAGCAACCAGATCTAGTGGTAGATGTCCCCGCCCATGACAGAGGGGTTGGAACTTTAGACGATCTTTAAGGTTCCTTCCAACCCAAAGCATTCTATGATTATATGATTCTATCAGCCTCTGGCTGTTATTACTAGAAACTCACCTAGAAAATCATTAAAACTGGTGCTGTCTAAATTATCCTTTTAACATCTCACTCCAGTCACAGCAATATGTGGAGCTGAAAGGTACATCCTGGATCATTGAGTGCAATCATGGTAAACTGCATCGTAGAGTGTCCATTACAAAACTGCAAGACCCTTCTTAACAGTAGGCAGGTTTCGGTCTTCATCCCTGCCAGTATAGCACTGTTTCAAATCTTTGTTCCTCTGTTGGTTCCAAAATTCCCACTTCCAAATTGCATTTATTCCCAGTGAGTTTCCACTCATTCATTCCATCATCCTTAGCTCTTCTGTTTGCTGCTAATCTCGCTAAATTGTTTGCAATCCACAGACATATCCCTTCATGACAGCATCATTTCCACATGCTCTTTGAAGCCTTTCAGCTGCCTCTGATTCTCTTCTGAATCCAAAACAAAGTTCTGGTGCATACGTTCAAGACCCTTTCTCGGTTACCTCCTCTTTGCTTAGCCACAGTATTTTGTTTCTTACAGTTCACTAGTGCAATCAATGAATACCGCTGCCCTTTTCTCAAATAAGTGTTACATCTTTGCGCACCACTGGCCCTAAAAAGAAGCAAGAACAGATACCTGAAGCCACAAGTTGGCTTCTCAGTCAAATAGCCAAAGACTTTCAGAAGAGACATGCGTCTCTGTGGGTTAGAAACTTCATAAGCTGTACCAGTCAAGAAAGAAGTCACCCAACAGAATGCAGTGCAGCCTGTCCTTTCAAAATTGTTGGCAGCAAAAGAACAAAAATAATCTCTGCCTTCTTCAGAGAAATTATTATAATCAGAAAACAAGACAGAGAATAAAGTCTTCTGCTACTTGTGCAGTTTCTTCTCTAATACCTCTGATTCTGTACAAGAGCTTGACTCATAACCAGCACAAAAATCTACTAAAATCTGAATATGCACTTAGGCTGAGACAAAGAAAATAAGTGTATTGACACTTTGAAGACAAGCCCACTTTTTTCCACTTCCCCCCCCCCCCGAATACTATCATGGCTTCAATTTTAATCATTTTTAACAGATCAATGCTGTAATTATTTATGCAAAGAGTTTGGAGAGTTTTCTAGATGCTTTGCAGCTCCTCTCAACCTGTCCTTGCTTGCAGTGCAATCGTGACACTCTTTGTCATAAACATGCAGAAAATAAAGCTAAAGCACCCTTTGTAAAATGTCCTTGCATCAATTTAGCAGTTTTAGTTTTTCTTTAAAATGTATGAACATTCTGATTTTGCTGCAGAAAAAAATCTTAGATATCTTTATTTTGACATGCAAATATTTGAAATAAAAACTTTTTGATGCAGCTGTCAGATACTTACTAAAAATATTAGTTCAGGTTACACATATTTAGAGCACCGAAAACATGGGATATGAGAACTGAGCCGAGAAAGAACATTTTAATTGTAAACTAGTGGTATAGAAATTTTAAACAATAGTAATGAGACCCAGGATACAGACATCTTGAATTCTGCAACCCCTATTAAACAAAGTACAGCCAGACGCAACAGTTAAAAATACGTAACCACACAAGTTCCCCATTTGCCCTCTTTTATTTGCTCTGTGTTTTCAATTTGTAATGACAATTTTGTATCAGAACAATAAACGAAGAGGATCATCTTTCTTTTGCCAGCTGTGACCCAAATGACTAGATTTGACTGTCCCGTGAATGGAAACTGACAAATGAGACTTCAAAAGACTTCCAATTGCCAAGTTTAACAAAATTCTGCTATCTTTTAACCAAATATTTATGTATTACATGACTGTGTTTTATTATATTTATGTATTACATGGCTGTGTCCTATTAAATTTAAGTCTCCTCTGATCAGCGATACTCTCTTTCAGTGTCATTTGTAATATTTGGTTTCAATTAATATACATGGAACTGAAAGAAATGCACAAAACCTTGTTTATTTTCTAGCAGTTGATGGTAACTGATTAAATCATTGCACATGGCATGCTCTCCATCCCCTGTTTACTGTACAAAGCAGCTGGCAAGCCGCACCTGTCAGCCTAGGAGAGAATCTCATAAAGCTGCCAGTAAAACAGTGTAGCTGAACACACATCTGCTAATAAATTCTTTTCATCATATCCTAATCAAACAGCATACGTAGTTTATGGCCCAGCTAATAAAGGGTTTGAAATATCTACTTGTGAACTTGATTTTATCAATGCCAACCTGCATGACCAGTTTTTATTTACTCCTCTACTCAGTGGAAAAGTGTGTGGTGAAACAGCTGAAGGACAGGAAAAGGGGAATAAAAGTTGGTCATTAACATAGACAAAAAGTAACCTTGTTCTTTTATTAATCTTCCTTGTCCATTAATGGGACTGCTTCACTGCTCTGCTTGCCAGTCATTCTGTTCCTGACTCCAGCCACTGTGTGCAAATATTTTCCAAGTGGTTCAGATGGTCAATTTCCTAATAGCATCTACCGTAGCACGTAGAGCAGGATTCACAACTTGGGTTTCAAGCTGGTCATGTCCAACTGTCTGGTTGGACAACTGGAGCTTAAAATATCAGGCAAATAATGACGGAGGATGCTATTTAGATAGACTATGTAAAAAAAAAAAAAAAAAAAAAAGGATACAACCTGATCTAGCTGAAGATGTCCCTCTTTGTTGCAGGGTGAGTTGGACTAGATGAGCTTTAAAGGTCCCTTCCAACCCAAACTGTTCTGTGATTCTGTGATTCTGTGAACATGGTACTGGCTTGAAGACTTGATGTTGAATAACATAATGTCTTTTCACAGGACTATCCACTGATAGTAATCAAGATATTTAAAGTTCAAATGAGTATTTGTGAGACAGATTTTGCCGTTCACATTGGAATAGATCTCACCCAGGATGATTCTTCTGACGGATGTTCCTTCTGGACCAATGTTCTTTCCTCTACATAAACTGGTATTGTTTTATTGTGTCAGCACAGTTTGCCACCTGGCATACTCTTTCTCCTTGACGTTTTGGTGAGGTATATAGCACAAATATATTGCACAAGCTCTCTGTGGAGTTGCTGACCCTACTGCATTAATTTCTGGAGAGCTGTAGTCCTCAGAAGCTGGACAAAAACTACCGGTTCTTTTTCCTTTCCAGTCCCAAAGACTCTAACAAGTGTCCAGCACAGTTTGTTCTTTGCTTCGGTTGCTTAAGCTATCCTACATCTCAGCAGTGTTTCACTATGAGATAATATCTTTCACACTCATCTGGCAAAATGTAACCCTTACCATAGCTCCATGCCTTTTTAGGTTTTCTAAAGATGTATTGTACCGTTTTGTAGCCAACTCTTGCATTTCTGTATCATTAACTACAGGCTACCTACTGTAGTTAACTACTGTAAGCTGCAGATTTAGCCTTGCTCTTTACCTCTTGCACTACTATTCCACTGGTTTGTATGGGAACAATGTTACATTTACCTATTCGAACTAAAGTTCCTCTTCAGTATCTTCTTAATCTTTCTCTCTCAAAGACCTCCTAAAATGCGTTCTGAGTTTTGAAGTCAAGATCTGCATGCAACTGTAATTTCTGCGTCATTTTGCTGCTCCAGGAGCCCCTGCCTACAGCTTCTTCTTACTATAGCCTACTCATACCTGATGTTTAACTTCTTCGTTACCCTTTATTTGGCACCAGTGAGTTGTACAACATGACTATGTCAAGCCTAGCTTACTTTCTTTTCCACCACTGTTCTTCTAGCCTGCACATCTCCCTTCATTTGTGTGAAATTGGTATCCATATGAACTACAATAAGTGGAAATTCCTCCATTTTCTTCAGGATATCCTTTGCTCTTTTACTCAGACAAATCTTTTGAAAAATTATGCATATGAAAGACAATCACACAGATGATTCAACTATAACTGTAAATTGTTCGTGTCACCTTCGTTCACCGTCTTTTTTGGTTTTGTCCCTTCTCTTTGGTTTTTTTGTTGTTGTTGTTTCTTTCACTTTATGCTACACTGTGATCAGCAGGAAGTTTCACTCACCTTGTCCCATTGTTTTCATGTCTCTGGACTGCAGATAAACCGTAAGACTGTTATCTTCTGTGTATCTAGCTCCAAAAAGTCTAAAGAGGAAGGAAAGAGAAACAAAGTCAAGATGTGGGCAATGTCACATCACTTCCTCTCTGAATTAGAAAATACCATTTTCCTGCCTTTGGAAAAAAGTTTGTGTTGAGAAAAAAATTGGGAAATTCAACATTCATAAATGTTATTGCTACTTCAAAGGAAAAGACACCATCGCCACCCCTAGTATTACATCTTGACTATGCATATTTTAAGTACAATTTCCACATGAAGGATTTTGAAATATTTTTAAAATACATTTATTTAATACCTTCAATATTTGGTCATTCCTTGAAAACCTGGAGCGCTTAACATGTCTGGGCTATTAACAACCCCCTTTACCATTACATTGAGACTGACAGAGGATGTCAGTGGAGAGTTACTTAGTGTTTTCTGTAGTCTCAGCAAATTTCCCCAGAAAATCAACCTTTATCAAAAGAATAATCCAGTTCCTCATAAGTGTGTTTTGTAGATCCTAAGAAATTTTTACTTTATCCATGATGTTTATAACACTGACAATTTTTATTTTCACATTTCTTGGAGCAAGGAAAGCATTGTTTCCTGAGGTAGTTGGCAGTACACCTGTGGCCTCAGCAGTGGCTGAGGCACCTGATAGAAGAAATCTGCTATGAATACAAAAAAAGATGGATTTTTGGCACAGATGCAGCTGACTTAGTCAGAGACACCTAGAAATATCCTTGAAGAAATGTAACTGCCCCATAGCTCTCTGTCTTCCCCATCAGCTTTCTCCTGATGCTGTTTCTTAAGCTCAGGCAGATGTTTAATATATGATTTCCCTGCTCTGTTTGGAAAACAAAAATTGCATGAAAAGTGTGCAGCTACCAATTTAGAACTTGAGACTCCATCTAGGATGTGGGAGATGTCCTGCATCCTGGCTCTGAGAAGGAGAACTGTATCAGGATATCTCAGCTGAGTGTCCTGTTCAGGCAGGTGTGTATGTATCCCATAATCATCTCTCACATTTGAAGCAGGCTGTCCCTTCGCCTTTTGGTAGCCAATATTAGATATGCTTTGTGCATACCTACAGGATTAAGCTTGAATAGTGAGATAAAGTTTCCCAGCAAAGCTTGAAAAGAAACTGTCAAGCCTTTGGCTGTAGCCTCAACATGACCTCTAAGCAGTTAATGATGTGTAGAACACGCTTGTGGCTGAGGAGAGCTTCAATGGCAAAGACATAGGTATTTATAAAGAAGATGACACCTGAGAAGCAATTCTGGATATGACTCTACCTAAATGCTACAGTAGGAGTCTAAAGAGGCAGACAGATGCTTAACCAATCTTGAAGGCGCAGCTTCAGCGAAAGACAGAAATGAAGCCTGTGAATTTAGACATTATAACGTTGGTGATTTCCAATCAGCAACCTAAGGATTTCCACATAGTTTATAAGCGGTCAACAAAGGTCTGGGGAAAATATTGAGTAGGGATTTTCTGGACTGAAGGAGAAAGAATAAGATTCAGCAACAATCTCTCTGAATGGGGAAATTTCTACTGGAGAGCTATAGCTTATTTCTTTTATACACCCTTGTAGAATCATAAAACAGATCCCAGGATGCCTAGCTGATACAGGAGAAATTCTCATTTTAGTGCTACATTTTGGTGCAGAGACCATTTCTGGGCAGGAAAACATAATAAAAAAAGTACTCAATTGATATGGGATTGAAGCAGGCCTTTTTAATTATTTAGGCTGTCACATAAAACGGCCAGTGGCCACTATTTAGAATGTTTTTAAATTTCATTACCAGGGGCTGTACAATGCATTAATCTCAAAACTGGGAATATAAACCCTCCTGGGCCTATATTTGGCTGTAATACTTTAAGCAGATATCTGCAATTTTGTAATCAAAGCCAAACCAAGATGAACTCTGACCAGAGGTATTCTGAGGTAGTTTCTATTTGCAACTTCTGAAAAGGGGCTTTCTGCCATAACACTAATTTTACTTTTCAGCTTGTGAAAGAATCAACAGATAAAAGGCAGAGACAGCCAAAGAAATGGGGTAAATATATTTACTGAGTAAATATTGTATTATTAAATGAAATGTGTCATACTTTGTTTCAGCACACAAAGCAAAACTGGCAGAACTGGACAGAGATCCTTTGATTTAACTGTGTATTTTTTTCACTTTTACAAGCACAGAATGTGGTTTTGTGTCTGTCAGAATTTTTAGATGGATATAATGGGCTATTCTTTGCAATAGTGGGAAACATGGAAAAAGAATCCATTTTTATCTTTAGCAATCTGGGATGAAAAATTGTAATATTCTAGCAGGTGAGTCTGGGAAGAACAGAAGAAGTGATCTTATCTCTCCATTTGACCCAAGAAAAGATCAAGTAGACCAAAACCATTCCTGGCATGTTTGTCTAACCCATTCTTACAACCTGTCAGCAAGAGAAACTGCACCCGTTGCCAGGCGAGCTATTCCAGGGCTCAACTCTCCTTACCAGAAAGTTCTTTCCACCGTCTAACCTAATTCTCCCTTCCTGCAATTTAAACATACTGTTTTTCTTCCTGTCCTCAGGGGGTATGGAGAACAGACTATTCTGTTCCTCTTTGCAGCAACCTTTTAATTGCTTCATGCCACGATCCTGCTCCCTGGGCTGCCTATACCGTGTATTGGGTCACCTCCAGGACTCCATTCTGGAGCTGAGCAATTAGGTGTCTCCACAACCAACCTCTAGTTCATTTTTCAGACACTCCAAGGGCTGCTCCAGTGAATCACTCAAACACCCAACGTTTCTTCTTCTCCACTAAACCTGTTTCTTCGACTTATACTCACCCCATTGGACCTTGGTCCTTTCTTTGTCCTCACACTGTATGCTTCTGCCCACAATCTATACCCATAGCAACACCATATTGAAAAGTATAAATATGACAAATGGTAAAGCAGCCACTCTTCATATCTAAGGCAAGCTGAAAAAGTATTCCATCTTAAAGGCTACCAAAAGTTTCAGGCCTAAAGATAGGCCACTTGGGGGTAGGAGGAGATCTAGACCTTGTGGTAGGGTACCTCAGGCTGCCCCAGGGTGAGGTGAGGTGAGGTGAGGTGAGGTGAGGTGAGGTGAGGTGAGGTGAGGTGAGGTGAGGTGAGGTGAGGTGAGGTGAGGTGAGAAAGGGCATGCCAGGAAAGAAAAGGACTGTAAGAATATCCCTAGCTGCTGAGACGGATGTGGCAGGGCAGCCACAGCTGTGACCCTCAAGTGGGAAGAGCACAATCGATAAATTTTGTGCAGATCATGAGCCACCGGTGAATTAGTTTGTGCAGAAGTCCATGGGGTAAGTACCAAGCTAGGCTTTACTCCAAGCACTGCAGTGTGTGGACACAATCAGTTCACATTACAGGGAACAAACAAAAAGCAGAAACCAATTATTAGAAATTAGTAATGGAATAGAGAATTTAAAAAAGAGAGCATGGTGTGTTACTGTATAAATTCACAAAAACTAGAAGAACTGTGCACAGTACTGCAATCGCCCAAATACAACAGCAGGACTGAAAAATAATCAGACAATGTGAAGGGTATGGAAGGGCTTCTTTGTGAAGAATGACTAAAGAAGTGGGGGGGTCTCAGGTTTGGGAAAGCAATGACTGGGAAGGATATGGAAAAGGGCTATAGAGCCATGAGTGACGTTGCGGAGACCATAAGGATTGATTGTTTAGCTGGAGCTAGGGTAAGTGAGACATAAAACCAAATAATAAGCTCATTCACTTGGGGTACAGTTAAGCAGTGGAGTTCCTTGACGTAGGATGCTGTATGTGCCAAAATTCCAAAGGAGAAACAGATAAATTCAAGAAAGAGAAATCCACTGAGCTCAGGAAGTCCCTCAATTACAAGTAGCTGGAGGTAGGTGCAGTTTTGCTAGCTGCTTACCCTGTTCCTATCATCTTATCTTGGTGTCTGTTTTTCATGTCTATCTTTGGGGCCAGGTGGGCTTTTTGTTGGATGCAGTGCAACCAGTTCAGTGCAGGAACACTATGGATGTGAGCCATTCTGGGCCAGCTGACAGTTCCCAGGAGATCAGAAACATCAGAAAAGCTATAGGGACAGTGCCACGAGGTTCTTGCTCCAACATTTGGCCCTTCCTACCACCCATCCAATCCTACCATCCTGCTGCCCTAAACTTCACTAGTTGTGCCATCAGCAGCACACTCTGCTGCTAGCAGTGGACATGTCATGCTGCTATTTCTTCTTGATCAGTAAAAGCAGTATTCATCTGGAGATTCCCCCATTCTTTTGACTGGCAAGTTTTTGTGGTCCCTCATCTTTTTCAGAGGTATTCTTAGGATTTCTCATGCCTGAAAAGAGATGTTTTCTCCCATCCTCCTGAGGACAGAGGACAGCATTTCCATATCATCATACTATTTCTTGTACACAAAGGCTAAACCTATGCTGTTAGTAGAGTGGTGCAGAGCCTGCTTTCTGGACCTGAGGGCAGATGGCACCAGCATGGCTCACGTCTATGCATCTAACCTCTTTTCCTGTGAAACAGGTTAACCACATCCAAAGTGTCTATTGGGAATTATTCTTGACCTACACAATCACCCTGAACTGTGCTCAGCTGCTGCCTGGGGGAATGCTAGTTGGCATAGACTAAAGTATGTTAACGGTTTAACCATATGGACAATTGCATGCCGGAGCTTGGGCCTTCTCTGTGGCACTACCATGGCAGTATTTTAAAGTTGTAACTGGGTTTCAGAAAATAAAAGTATTCTTAAGTCTCAAAATGATTCATCAGGGAGCACCAGATACTTATAAGAAACCTGCAGAGATGTCCCATTATTGACAATTTGGTCTCTCCAATGAAAATTTTCACCTTGATTGAGACTAGTCAACAGTTTATGTTTGTTCTATATAGGATCTTAGGATCCATGTTCAATCCTGTACTGTAAGGCCGCCTTCTAGAAATGTAATGATTTAGCTAATGCTTGGTCCATTCTCCACCTCATCCTTCTTTCAGGGGAAAAAATATATGAAAAATTGTGTCTGCTCAGTAAGACTTCAACTATCGTTTTAGATTTTGGTGTAATTTTTTATGCCTTTGCTGGTCTATATAAATAATATAAATGACAGCACAGAGAACTGTATTTTGAATTTCAAGAAGATGGTAAAATGTGTGTTAGCCTGTTAATTAAATAGTTAACCAATGAATTTCCAAGTCACCATGTGTATTATTTTACAATTGTACTCTGAGCAGCCTTTAAAATGTAATCTAAAAAAAGACATGATGAGATTTTTTTCCAATTATCTTGTAGCAAGGAGTTCCACAAATGAAGTGAATTTTAGAGAAAAGATCTCTATTACTATTTTAAGTGTATTAATCTTTTCACTATTTTCAGTAAGGTTAAATAGATGTTCCAAATTATATATATCTATAACAACAATTATTGCACACAGTTAATGTATAATGTCCAAGCAGAATCCTACCTTTTTTAGATGCTCCTCAAGTGCCTCTTTTAAGTCCTTAATCATTTTCATTGCTTGTATAATGTCCTCATTTAAGTAATTAGTCTATGCAGAGGAAGCTGTATACACTTTAAAATATACATAGGTGAAATATGTTGTGGTATTAAAAGGTTTCTTAACAAAAATAAAAATTTCAGTAATAACTATTTAATGAGAAAATTTGGTCCAAGCATCGTACATGTTAGCTGTTCTTAAATCACTGCAGAAAAGGGTTTGGATTGCAGCTTTTCTTTTCAATTTAAGTTGGTGAGCAACCAAATTATAATCAACATCAATAAAGCATACAGGCTAGAACAATAAAAAATAATGTTGAAACAAAATAGTTCATGTCAGTTGAAACAGGGGAGATAGATTCCCAGGTGGCTCATAAAGAAAAGGAAAATAGCCATAATGAACAGTACATTGAATCCAACCCTCTAGTCCTTCCTGAGGCAAATCGTCCCTTGACTTCAAGCCATGTTGTTTGTGTAAAAAGTTGACCAGGGCTCTGGTGTGGGAGATCTTGCTTGTTTCCAAAGACAAAAACCCTCAAACTTCACAAGCCCTTTAACTCTGTGTGTGTTCGTGTGCCTGCTCCCAGTGACAGAGGCTTGTTGTCCATTAAGAGCTGTGACTTATTTCATTCTCAAGTTTTCTTCTGTTGTTGGGAATATTTATTTTGCCTTCTTTTAATGTGGAGTTCAAAGCAGACAGGAAAAAATCCCCAAATTCAAAATCACAGCAAGATCTTCTTTCACACTGGATATCATTTTGTTCTGCGTCCTCCCACTGGGCTGGATTACTGGGTGGCGATGAAAAGTTGGGGCCTTAGCAAATGAAGACATTCAACTCCTCATCTTTAATTCCCTTTTGAAAATCTCTTTTTAAAACATAGGGAAAGCATAAATTTTTATTATTAAGTTTTAAAATATGCTTGAGCCTGAAACAGATGGAAGACAAAATCTAAATAAAGCGTGTGTAAACAGCTACACATTGCGCACAGAAGAAATATTGTAACCCCCTACCTCACCTAATACTAGCAGAAATCCAGGTATTGTCTTTCCTGCTGAACTAGGTTTACTGCTCAGGAATGTTTGTCAAAATGCCTTCCTGACACTCAGACACAAACCCCAGGTAGAATTCATCTGACTGAATGCATGTATTTTCAGTGGAAATCTCTACATCAGAGCTAGTTATTCAAATTCCCTTTATAGCCTCTTTTTGTTCCCTCTATAGCATCTCTTTTACAGCAGAGAGAAACAGGCAGTTTTCAGGTTTCATCTCATCCTAATGCAGGTTTTTAAAATGGGTGAGATGAATCCAGCCACCAAACTGTCTGTTGACTCTAGAGCAATCACAGACTACGCCGAGGTTCAGATGTCTACACTGTAGACATTTACAATTAGATTACTTGTATCCTACATAAAGGGTTTAAGTTCAGAAGGAACAACTGGGCAATTTAATGTATTAAATTGAGTAAAAATCTCTGACTAAAGAGTAGCTTTTGTTTGGCTAAAGCACATCTTTCTGAAACACAGCCAATATTAGTATGAAGAGGAGAATTCACTACTTTCCCTTGTAGCTGCTTTTTTCTAACTAAGCTCCCTTACTGCTGAAAAATGTGCCTCATTTCCAACCTAAACTTGTCTGGTTTTAGCTTGTACCCACTGATTTTCTTTAGTTTTTTTTTTCTTTGGTTTAAAGGTCCTTTCAGTGTTCAGTGTTTTTCGTAATGAATGTACATGCATACATAATCAAGCCACCCTTAAATCTACTGTAATCTAAACAGATTGAGTATTTCCAGTGCCCCACTGTAAGGCATTTTCTCCATCCTGAAATGATTTTTAAGGTCCCTTCTGCATCCTTTCCAATTTTTCAACTCCCCCCCCCCCCCCCNGACACCAGATGTGTATGCAATATTCTAGTATCAATCTCATCAATATTACATACGGAGGTAAAATCATCACCCTGCTTGTATTTGTTACTCAGTTTGTACAATAAAAGGTTCATATATGGTGGGGTTTTTTTTTCAGAATTACATTAGAAACTTCTGCTCGGTTGCTTGTCTCTTAAGATCCATTTCAGAACAGCTGCAGAAGTTCAACTGTATTAAACTAGTTAGTGAGTTGAAATTGTTTCACCCGACTAAGTCAACTAATTTTGTGTATTGTTATATGCTCTTCCACTAGTTTTTGTGTCATTCACAACTGTCTTTTTCCAATATTTTAGGAATATTTTACATTGGATGTGATCACCCTTCAGGCAATCCTTGAGAGCTGACATGAGGTAGAACTGTGGCCCATGGTTGGTTACCTCTGGGAACTATCAGCCAGTTCTTAATCACACCAATTTATTCTTTTATCAGCTTCATCATTGTTTTGGCTGGGACTGATGTGCAGTAACTGGCCTAATTTAACCTTTTTGGATAATGGCACAGCATTTGTACTATCCTAGTCTTACGGAATTTCTCCAGTATTTCAAGATTTATTTAAAAGTACCATTAGTTATTCAGCTGCCTCCTCAGGAAGCTGCTGAGGACTCTTGGATTCAAGCTATCTGGCCTACTGGTTTAAAAATATTTAACATTTTTTGTCTAAAATCCTTCTTGGTAACTGCAGGATTGGAAACATCTTAATCATCCTCACATGAAGGGATTAAATCTTCCTGTTTTTCTCACAGTATTAAAAGGCATTACTTGCTGAACGTTTATCCTTTTTCTCTGTCATTAATAACAGATTTAACGTCCTTATCTAATGACAAGATTATATCACTTCTAGCCTATTTTTCTCTTTTTAATAAAAATGTAAAAAAGCTATTTCTCTCTTTCTTAAATACAGCAATTTTTTTCCCATGCTTTTAGCTTCTCGCATTAATTATTTTCTTTTGTTCAGGATTTCTCATTCATAGTGCTAACTAAATCTGCCATTTCTGTCTATTTTCACGTGTTATACATTGCTTTTATATTCCTGACTTCCAGAAAATTAAGTTGGGCTTTTAGCCAAAGTTTGTTCTTTCTTGATTGTGAAATCATGTGGGTTTAGCCATCTAATAAACTCTTCTAAAAGAATGCCTAAGTTTCATTCAAAGTTCTCTGCTTACATTTTACTTTCCAGGAATTTGGCTCATAACATTCCTCACCTTTTGGAAATTATGTCTTTTTAAAGTACAAACTATGTGACTAATTGGGAATTTTCTTTGTTTATCTTCTTAGAAGAGGGCAGATCATGGTTGCTTGTCTCCAGGCTGCCACCATCCTTTGGTCTAGAGAGACCATCTTTGGTCTAGACAGTAATTCACCTATATCTAACATTAAAAAGCTGTATTTAACATAACAAAGAATAAAATCATCATAGGCAACATCCTTTTGATGAATGAGTATGTATTTAATTTTTAAGATTCTGGTGTTTTGTTGTTGTTTGAACTGAACTTCTGACTTTCTTCTTCCAAGCTGAAGCTTCCACATAACAAGATAAAGAATTTATTTTGTTGGGATGTGCAAAGTATTTTAGAAACAACTAAAATGATTGGGCTTTTTGCCACCTGTATTTTAACAGATCCTGTCGTGAACAGATATTGCACAAACCAAACTGTTTTGTTCATTTAACCACATATATTCAGACATACAGAATTAGAACAATCCTTTATGCCTGATAAAGTGATAAGCTCTTTAAAAAACAACTAGAGCTGCAGTGAATTTTGGAAAACAAGCCCCCTAAAGCTAGTAAGTTTTATTACCATTTTCCAGGTGGGCTCATAAGGAAAAGGGAGGCCTTAAAATGATGAAAATAGTCAAAGCACACTCAAGGGTACTTCAGAAATTTGAAAGCACAGCAGCCAATACAAATGTCACGCTATGGTGAAAATACAAGTCAGAAAAACAGTCTTGCTTCTCTTGGAAATATGAAATGTTCACTTTCAGGAGGTGCATCTTGGAAGAGGCATGTCAAGCAGGGCAAGTGCCTGAGAAACAGAGGTAGAGAGAATGCTAAAGAGGAGGGAAAGTGTATTATTATTCCAAATTCAGGCCAGATTGTGGATCTGCTGTTAGTTGTGTAAGACAAGATGTGTTAATAAAAGACACTTTTTTTTTATTTATATATATATAATGAATAAATTATTTTCCCTTCCTCTCCTCCATCTGAGAAGGAAGATAGTGCCTACAAGAATTTGAAAAGAGTTTATTACAGGAAGACATTCAGTCATTCTCCTCCAGCTGCTAGATGACTTGCTGGGTACTTGCATGTTTCCACCTCTTCCTGAGCATGAATTGTTGTGGATAACCATAATCCAGCCAGTGCTTAAATCCTAAACCCCAAGCGTAGATGTCCCACATAAGAACTGAAGTCCAGGTGTGCCTTACTGTTCTGCATGCACTCTATCCACTGGTAGTCTGGAAAACAAACTGCAGAGTGTGCCATCTTCTTTCTGCTAAACTACTTGCGCAGTCCTTATTTTTATAATATCTGACTGCTACCCTGTCATTAACATCAGGTACGTATTTCCTATTAAATATCCTAAAGTTATGGGCAAAGACCTGAGGTGTGGAGGGGTAGGGCAAGTTATTCAGGGCTATATCAGAAATCTGTGGTTGAACAGAAATTGAGTCTCCTGAGTCCTGATTTCTTATGTACCAGTGGTAGTGCAGAGGGCAAGTTTTAGCAGACATGGCAAGTTGTCCTGCCCTGCTCCAGTTTTGTAAACTAAACATACACAGTTGGATCCAATGCTTCCTGGCTGTGGCAGGTTCCGTATGCAGATCACCCTAGGACATTTCTGAAGGTCCGCACCTACTGTAGGTCCTTGGTAGTTCTGCAAACAGCCTTGCTCCCTGGTCATGAGAGGACCAAACTGATGATGGTTTAGAATAGTTCAATGCTTCCAAAGCATAAGGCCCACAAAACACAGGGTCTGATACCATCAGCATGCTTGTATTTGTATACATCTCCTAAGGGAGTCCCTCACAGAGCAAGAAGAGAGACGGCTGAAAGATTCTATAAAAATACGCAAAAAAAACTCAGAAAAGAAGAATCAGTTTGTAAAAGAAAATATTTAGCAACATTTTTCCCAAAGAGTTTCAGTTTTCACCTACTGTGTTTTATTACGAGATCTGGAAGAGACTGACCAGGAAGAGAAGATAAACTGCAAAATCTGTTGTAGAGCTTGTGAGGGAGGGGCACAAGAAAGTCGCTACACTTTGATGTGTTTTTATGGTTCCCTCTAAGAGATTTTTGTGTGTAAATAATGTAGCTGAGATCACCCAGAGTAAAGTAAACCTTTTCCTTCAGATGCTCTGATTTCCTTCAAGAGCTATTTGTGTATGTGTATGAGTGTGTGTGTTCCTGTATAGCTGAGAAGAGTCAGTGAATTCAAACACTTTGAAACACGTTGAAGCAATAGCTGAGAATTATTCCTGAGCCCCCCAGAGTGTTTGGTGCTTTACAAAACAGAGGAAATCCTAACTGCTACTTCTAGAGCATTCTGTCATATTGTCTAAATTACAGAAATGGAGAAATCCATCTGCTTTAGTGCCTGGAGTAGAGGTACAACTTTGTTATCATCATAGGGATATTCCCCATCTATGTCAGATGAGGATCAGATGCAAAGATGTAACTTTTTAAATTGGCAGGTTTTACATTTGCTCCAGTGTCTTACTCTGACTTAGTCAACTAAGAGGAAAACCACAAACATGATGTTCGGAAGAAATGCTATTGCTGTTCCACCAATCAGACTGGGCAGGGCTGTTTCAGCACCCAGCCTCAGTTGTATCAATGACTGCAAATTTCAGAAGGTATTTGGCATCTCTCAATGAGTGGCAAAGAGACATTGCTTCTTTGTGATCACTTCAGTCGACAAGCCACAGGCTAATAAGCCAGCACAAACTTTAAAGAGCACTGAGAGTTCTATATAACTCCTGACCTCTGCGGCGTATTTGACACCAATAAAGGTTTGGCAATAAATAATCACAGGGTGATCCTTATGAAATTGTTATGTTCCCCCAACCCAACCTATCTTTAATCTGAGAGTAAACTACCATTTCTATTAATGTCAGTCACAAATTCTGAGGGTAGACCTGCATTTTATACTTCCACAACTTACTTTCCTGAGTCAGCTTCCAAAATAATACAGTCTGTGCTCATTTGCAATGGCACTTGCTTGGATTAGTGTTGATTAGGTCTGTTGATCTGAGGTTAGACCACAATTCTTCCACAAAGGGAAATATTCTTGGTCATCTTTCCCCACCCACAGAGGGCCCTTGTTTGAAGAAGGATTTGCTGGGTGGATAGAGAACCTGCCATTCACTACTCTCGGACAGAACTGTCCCTGGTTGCCATCATCCCTTCTTCAAGTCAGTGCGGTCAGTTACATTAGTTACTTCCTGAGCACTACTTTTATCCAATAAAGAAAAACAAATAAACAAATGAGAAGCATGTTAAGCAATCTCTCTCTGTTCCCTTCAGTAAGGCATAATGGAACAACTGTGTAAATAAAACTGTCATTTTTATAGACTTCAAACCAACATAGCTCTCAAGTGCACCAGATTCTGTGGGATGTGGTTCCACATTGTAGTGGCTGCAGTCTGTCTTATTGCACGACCAACACAATGTATAATTTCCTGACCGAAGAAGGAGGGACTCACCCAACAGCATTGGCACCTGCTCTGTGAACTAGGTGGCATGAGTTTCTAGTCTCTGTCAGTTGTGGTGACTGCTACTTGTGTTTCCATGTCCTTCAAAGCCTTATTATTGAGCAAGGTCTTACACTGTACCTTGGAACAACATTTTTCCATTTTCCAATAAATCATAGGTTTTGCAAGCTCATTTGCAGTGGGCAGGGGACTTCCTCCCCCAGTTGTAAGGCAAACCATAGCTACTGAATATGTTTGGTATCAAGGATAATTATAGCATGTTTTTGGCTTTGGCTCATCATCACTCTAAAGTGGTTATTAAAGGGCAGTTTCCATCATTTACCACACATAAGACTGAAAGGTTTGAATTTGGTGCATCAGCAAACATTCATATGAAACAATGGATAAATTTTCATCTCCTCTAATGACTGACTAGGCTAACACAAGTGTATTTGAAATATGATGAAAGATATATGTATGGAGCATTTTTGGTTGGACATGATAGAGCCTTTCGAAAATTATTTTCCTCTCAGACAGTATCCCTTGAATAAGTTTTATAAGTAAAAGCTATACTGACTTCATTACGGAAGCACTGATAGTCTGCAGCTGAATGTTTTTGGTCAAAAAAACACTAACTGCTTTGGCAGGTATTAGCTGAATTGGGAACTGTGAGGTACGTTATTCAATTGACCACTTGCATCTGGTCAACGGACATCTTGTCCAACAGTGTTATAGGTAAGCTAATAAACAAAGTATTATCTTTATACTTGTCATTCACTGCTATTAACAGTAATGAATTAATTGATTGATCCCTGATTAGCTGATTTGTGATCACTTTGTGGCAAGCAATACAGGTAAAAATCAGAACTTAAATGGTTACCATGTCATTTCATGCTTATTTTTGTATTATCATTTGGCAGAATGTTACGTACCAATTTAAAACAGCTGGTCCAAGTGAGTTAAACCAGTTTAATATCCGGAATATATCACCAAGGGGATTACTTATTAAATTATAGGAAGTGATCTTAGATTTCAATAGTGGTTTATTATTCAAAATTGTTTTGCTTTACAACAAATTGTAGTTTTTGACCTCAGAGTTTGTATCTTTCATTTTAATATTGTGGTAGTTTATTAGAATCATAAATATTAAGATATAAAAGTTTATTATCCCAAAATTTCAACAGAGACTCATTGAAAACTATTATTCCCAAAAGCTTTTTTGATGACAGTAAAATGTACTGTAAGTTAAGTGAAAACTTTTATTCAACAGTTCAGCTACAATGCTATTTCTTTCTATTACATAAAAAAGACCACACCATTTCATTAGAACCAAATTACATCTTTCTTTCATTCATGTAATGTAAGCTTTGCTGCTATTTTTAAAACAGTAGGCCCAGATACTCACTTCCTAGTAGGTTATCTCCATCAGGTTTGATATAATTATTCCTGATTTACACTGGTTTGAGTGAGATCACTACCGAATTCCAATCTTGTTCAGTCATAAGGAGAAAATATGGTTTCTGGTTTCCTCACAAAACTTGCAAAAATTTTTTTCTGAATATGTTTTTAGACAGATAGACAGGTAAGGCATAATGCAGACCTGAATGAGTAGACTGACGAGGCAAGACAGAGGGAAAGGTTTTGTCTAAACCCAAGATATGAGTAACTTTTTGTGGACCTCATCATTCCTGTAGCCAGTACCATGTTTCAGTGCTCACTTTTGGAGACCAGCTGTTGTGTATTCATTTGCTTTGTGATGAGTGGACCACAGAACAATTTCTCAGTGGATCAGGGTAAAAAACAGTGAATAGATTTGGCTTAATTCTTGCCTGCCTGCTCTGTGACTTGTTAGTCTCCCTGCATAGGATTCATCTGACTGGCTGGAGTTAGCTATAACTTAGGGGTCTTTTCATCCATGAGAAAAACAGTCATTTCTGGGATATGACTTAGCTCACAGACATTTAAAATAGGCCAGATGTATTGTAGTCCAAAATTGTTGACTTATTTTCATGGACGATGAAGGCAATCTATAGTAACTAACTCATATATAGTTATCTACAATGTTAACATTAAAATTATATATCCAACTGCAGGACTATAATCTATCCAGTTGGGTAAGAAAATTGCAAACTGACTCCTTTCTCAACTGTCGGGATATGATAAGACTGAAAGCAATTTAGCACTTAAACACAGAATTTAATCGAATGTCATAAGCTCGGCCAAGATGCAACCTAAATGAACCGTTTCCAAAACCCAAACGAATGAAAACAGAACACCTCTAGGACTGAGTTATGGCCGTGTCACATGATATTATCATCTCACCAGTTCCCTAACTTATATTAGAATTGGAGTAATCAGGTTAAAATCAGAACCTTGAAGAGGATGTGTCTATACTGACTGACAAAGCGTGGTACAAGATCTCCAAGTCACAGAATCATAGAATAATCTAGGTTGCAAGGGACCTTTAAGATCATCAAGTCCAACCATGACTGGAGATGGGGGTAGTGGGTGCAGAAGTCAGCAGTAACTGATCTGGCTTCAGTCTAGAAAGCAGCACAGATATTTCAGTGCAGCTGTCCACCTATTCCAATTAGTGGATTAAAAGAACAGAATTTATTAAATCACATACAGCACCATATTAGCACAGCTATTCTCTTCCCAGGACCTAGGACAATCTCTCTGTAGGGTGCTCATCCACATTGTGCAGATGCATGGTCTGCTCAGCAATATACGACTTGCTCAGGGGTATGACTCATGGCACTGTGGGCCACTGCTCAGTGGGCTCACACAGGTAATATGGATGCAGCAGCAGGCCTATCGCAAAAGTCAATCTATAGCATCTGGTGATTGGGAATGCCATATTCCAGAGAGAAAATAATGCAACTATCCTGAGACTGTATACACAGTAAGGCTGGATTGTGAATTCCTCGGCAATGACTGAACAGGTAACATTGCTATGTCGAATTCCTGGAAACAACTCCAGTTCCTAACTGTAAAAAAAATAAGTTACAGTGATTCGTAGTGCATGTTTTGGCAAAAAGTGCGATGAGTTATGCAGCTGGGCACAAAGTTATAATTTCTTCTCCAGCATCTCTCTACCTCCTTGATGAAGAAATGCAAAGAAGTAGACGTATCTCCATACTTACTCTTTTGCAAGTGGAATTTCTCTTCCTTTGGGTACGCATAGCAAAACTCAGTCTGGCCTTTCCTATTCTGCTTTGAGTACAAAACAGCTCCATTAAGCACTGTTTTATGTATGCTGAAACTATGATTTTGATGCCTTTCTGGTAAGGGCAGACTGAAGGTTTTTCTTGCCTTTTCAGCCAAGTATCACAGCAATAACTGTGATATTAATAAGGGCAAGAAATTGGGAGTGACTGTGCATTTTATCTGTGAAGCTGTACAGACCAGAGCAAGTGGAACAACTCCTTTGCTTATATTTTTAAAAGGTCAGATTCCAGCTCTGTTATTCATGGTTTATACTACTGAATAGAATAATCTTCTGTATGAAATCTGAGAGATATTTGCACATAATGTAGGAGGCTAGGTGGGACCATAATGTAGGAAGCTAGGTGGGACCCAAACCACCTTCTATCCACAACCTTTTACATCTGAAATGGTTTGTGCTTCAGACTTGGGCTAACTGGCTGGAACTATGAGGCTAATATTGGGATTTCTTTTCCACGTGGAAAAGAGCTAACTACTCACTCCCAAAGAAGGTTAAGGACAAGCATTAAAAGGCTGGGTGTCTTCTAGTTCCCATCCTTAAGTCCCCAAACTACCTTGGTACAAACAAATTCTCTGGTCATTCACCAGGAAAGGAACAGAGAGTAGCCCATTTCACTGCAGAAAGGAGAATGATGGGAAGTATGACCTTAGCTGTCTGTAATAACACTTAAGTAACTACAGTGCTTGGGAGGACACTGTCATTGTTCCTTACAGCTTTATGGCTAGAGAAAGATGACCTGTAGGCACCAATACTGGTGTTAGTCTTCTATAATTCTGTCGTGAAAACATATCCTCTCTGCAATTTTAGCTAAGAATATTTTTTTTCTAACAAATAAGAAACTCCTGATTTTTTTGCTTGCTTTGGTGCGTTGTTTTAAGCGCCATTTCCTTTCTTTTATCCGCATGGCAACCCTCGTAAAGTATTTCTGTTTCTCCCTGTCCATATCTTCCGATTCCTCAACCTGTGATTCATTGTCTGGGAGATCTGCTGGGAATACTGAGTCAGGTTTTCTTCTCCTTTAAGCCAGGATGACTTGCACGGCTACTGGATGTACTACTAGCACATATGGTAATAACACCTGCTCCAAATTCTGAAGTTCCCTGAAACAGCTCTGGCTTGCACTTTGAACTGCCTCTCAACTAATCCCTTCCTTTAAAGAGGTAGGGAAGAAGACGACTGTGGTTCTTTGATGTTTTTAAAGAGTACCATTGCAAGTTTTTCTCTGGTGATTACAGAAGCAGGTTTTTTTGTAGTTGATCCATAGCTTTAAAATATTTTGAGCATGGCTTTGTAGTGAATTTGAGTTCTGGATGTGTATTTCCATCATCAAACTATTAAATACAATTGATCTTTATTGTGATGTTTTTCTCTTTTTCCCCCTGATTTTCATAATGTATTAATAAAAAAACTGGTGCATATTACTAACAAAATATGAGTAAAGACGAGAATATTAGAAGAAATAGCAGAACAGAACATAGAATGAATGTGAGGCAATGTGAAAAATTATCAGAATACGTTTTCCATTAGTTAAATAGCAATTATACTTTTATGTGTGAATGTGCATAAATGGCAGTAAGAACTTCAAAAGATGATATTTCTGACATTCAGCACTGCAAATACAAGCTGAAACATGAGAGACAAGCTTTGTTCTTTCTCCTCACCCTTTCATCATAAAAATTAATAGAAAAGTTCAGTAATCAGAATATAGTTGGCATCTTTGATGACACATGAAGCAAAATGGAATCCATCTTGCCCTCCCAGAGATTCACTGTCTTTCTGCTGCTGACAACAGAAAATAGTTTATCTTGGTGAAACAAGCAGATGTGATGTGAAGATATAGCTGAGGCAGGATATGTCACATACCAGATTTGCATTACTATTTTTCTGATGTCAAATGTTTTCTGAAAGTGAGATTTTTCCTCCTAAACCCAAGAAATTAAATCACCAAAATTTTTGGTCTAGACATTCGTTTCAGAACAGTCCAAATGCTCAAGTCTGTATGTAAAGGAAGTTAAAGAAGATTACAGTACAATTTGTCTATCCTCTCTCACTTTTAAGAGCTGTTAAAATTGCAAAAAGCATCCATCTTTTGTTATGTATTGTATTTGGAAATTTACAGCATGAGAGTGTCATGCCATACATACTGCAAATGACTGAAAACCCCCCCCCAAAACTACAGAATCTAATAAGCAGAAGAAAACCATCCATACAGGTATTCCCAGAACAGTCTCATTGACTGCGTCTGGGAATAATATGGCAGAAACCTCACTTAAAAAAAAAAAAGAATGCAAAGAATGATACGGAATCTGTCAGTTTTTCCCAAGTAAGAAACTGTCAAAGCATTAGTCAGAGGGTTTGACCAAATCATCGTGGAAACAGATGACGTATGATGACTTCACATAAAAAGTGAGAGTGACATCTACTTCTCTGCTATATACCTTCTGCAAAGAGGAATGCAATTGGATGGGCACACTGGCTGCAGTCTGTGTGACAAATGGCATTTTGTCCATCGTCAGATTGTGAAGCAGGGCAAAAAATAGGAGCCCTTGCTGTCTGAAGAGCCAGCTGAGATCTGAAGCAGATTCATAGCCATTGAAGAGCAGCCACAGATGGAATCACATCTCATGTGCTTACCAGTGAGAGGAGCCTGGTAATTTTGTGCAGGCTTTCCCATCCTCCCTACTATTTGGCTTGCAAGACGCAATGAACCCTTTCTACTTGTCAAGTGTGCAATTGCCTCCTTTGCAAAGGACATGAAATAAAGCATTGCTATGTTGTTTGAACTTCTTAAAGCAGTAAAAAGATAGCAAACTTCACAATAACTAAGATTGGGCATTCTGGCCTTGATTCAGCAGTGCACTTAAATATGTGCTCAAGATCATCTCCATTAAGCAAAGCACTTAAGCACATTCTTAATTTTTAACATATGTATAAGTGCTTTTCTGAGTAACGATAGATTTAAGCACATGCTTGTGTGTCATACTGGATTGGGGCTAAAATCAGCACATATTAGTTCTTTCCAACAAATCAAAGCATCTGTTTTAAAAATAACAATGGGTCCTTCATAGCAAACAGCTGTCCTCATCTACAAAGTGTTTCAACCCAAGGCATGACTTGATGACTTGATGTGAGTAATAAGGGAAATACTATTTAAGATGGACTCAAGTTTGCAGAAAAGGTATTGGTCCTTTCTGAAGATGAAAGCTGAAAAAAAGGGCTGTTACATCTTCTTTTGTGTCTGTAAATCTTTCTTTGTAATAAGAATGGAAATATATGGTTTAAGTGTATACTTAGGGAGAAAAAGAGGAAAGTTTTGCAGTTTGGATTTCACGTCTCTTCAGTGTTGTAATTAGAACAGCTAGATTTTCAATTTGCTAAAACATTTCCAAAGCTATGGTTATTTTCATTTTTCCATAGGCAAAGTTTTGCATCTTTTTAGTGTTAATTCACTTTAATAAACAGGCTTCTTCTAAAAAGCTGTACAATAGAGAGAATAATACTTGTAATGCAAATCATCTAGGGATTAAGGACTAATAATATAACACTACTCATCCCAAAGGATCCCTAAACACTGGAATTACTTTATAAAAAGATATCAATCGTCAATCACTCTCCCTTTTGGGGTAAACCACAGTAATGATTTATCAAGGCATAACATTACATTTAAGAACAGAAGGAGAAGGATATTGTCTTTGACTACAACAAAAGAGAGAATTTTACGTACTGTAGACAGAATAATTACCCAAATTGGAATTGGCCAGGGCAGAGGAAAAAAATGGAGGAGGTGAACAGAAGGTCAAAATGAAGAGATGGGTGACTTCTAGAGAGCAATCTGTCACCTAAAGGGGAGGGGAGGAGGGGAGAGAGAAGCAGAGAAGAATTATGATTCTCTGTGGAAATCAAAGCAAAAGTATGCATTCCTGCCTTCAACATTGTTGTTTGGTAACATAAGGTTGTGGGGAGCTTGACAGAGAGCCAGAAATAAGTTTCTTTTACCCAGAGAGACAAGACAGATATATCTGCGAAAGAGGCTTGGGAGCCCTGTAACATGCTGAACTTGAGCCAAATATTATTGGAAAGGACCTGGGAGAAAAGAGAAACTCCAGGCACTGCACTGGCTTTCTTTGTTGGAAAGATCAGATCTTTTTGTATGTGATTTGAGATGTTATTATATGAGCGTGCATGTGTGTGGACGGGGTGGAGGGCAGGGGGAGGGGGTGTATTTTGCTCTTACAGGAGCAGCACTTTACCAGAAGTGAGTTCATCTGGCTCTTTGGCTCTCTCCAGGCTTTGAGTTCAGCATAAATTCCTCTGTAAGCAGCTCAGGCCATGCATTTGTTTGGCATCTCAGAGCACGATGGCATCATGATGTTGATTGAAGACTATTGCTGCTGCTGAATGATTATTTACTATCCATAGTCATGTATGTTTTTGAAATCTCTTGCATCCTACCTAACAGGGTATTGCAGAGCAAAGATAATTCTGTTGAAATATAAAGGTCACAGCTATAATGTCAGAAGATTGAGCAGAAGGATTGCGCTGGACAGAAAGATCTGATTTTAAGTCTTTACTAACTTCCCTACATATGATTCAGAAAGCAAAAGGCCTGTAATAATTATTTTGTGGATTCATTGTTACCGCACAAATCAAAAACGGAGAGATGGAAAATCTGAATGTTATGCAAATTGCATATCTTGTATTCATGTCTATGTAGACCATCTATGAGTCCCTATTAACTGAAGATGGACCATTTATCACTCTAAGTAGATTAGGAATGTGGAAATCTAAGTTTTACAAATTCTTCCATTCCAAAATATGCTTTCATTTCAATCCGTTTGAAAGCAGCCATAACAAAAATGGTTCGAGTCAGTTGAAATGTTGTGTTTTGATAACACAGAGATATTTTCCTTCAACTTTTTTATTACATCAGATAACATTCATTTAGAAATGAAAAATCATTTAAAATGAAACATTCCTTTCTGCTTGTTATCCGAATTCTTCCTAACTATTTTTTTCTCTAAACATAAACGAACCAGCTAGATATGGGCAAATACAAAGTCATATTTTAATGAAGCTTAACATTCTGACACAAAAATGGGACTTTGGTACAAGAAAAAGAACATCCCTCTTACTTAGTATGAGAAAACCTTGTTTCCTTCGTGTCCTTGGAAGGACAGAAGAAAAGTAAAGCCTACTAGGACTTTGGCGTATCTGTACAAGTCTGTGGACATGAGTACTGAAGAAGCTTGAAATTAAGTTCTCTACCCTTAGAAGCATAATCTTACTTCCTTAGCTGACAAGGTCATTTAAAAAAAAAAAAAGTAAATCCTGCAGGTTTTTCTTGACAGCTTTAGCTTTAAGCATATGTACATGCAAACATATAATAGATGCCCTGCTTATTGTCACCTACTTCTAATTTTCATCTCAGGACTGTGTATCTATGGCTTCTTTGCTCCTTTTCTTCTTGTTTTGCATACCATCTCTGTTTTACACTCAGCAGCCATCAGTTCTTCTAACCTCTGTCTTTATGCATGCTGTTAATCCAAAGTGAACCCCTTTTACTTTCAGTATGGCATTGTGTGTACTCAGTATTGTTTCAGCTGTTTGGCTCCATTGATGTGTTTCTGAATAAAGGGCTGTTCTTACACCCACCAGCTTTGATGAGGTTTCCCCAGACCTCCAGCGTAGCTTTATAAATAGCTATACCTATCTGACTTACACATAAAATGCAGGAAAAGAATGTTGCATTAGAGAAATGCAATATTTTTCAGTGGTGCCCAGTGATAAGAGAGGAGGTAACGGGCACAAGCTTGAACATAGGAAGTTCCATCTAAACATGAGGAGGAACTTCTTGACTTTGAGGGTGGCAGAGCACTGGAACAGGCTGCCCAGAGAGGTCGTGGAGTCTCCGCCTCTGGAGATGTTCCAAACCCCCCTGGACGCCATCCTGTGTGACCTGCTGTAGGTGGACCTGCTCTGGCAGGGGGGTTGAACTAGATGATCTCCAGAGGTCCCTTCCAACCCCAGCGATTCTGTGATTCTGTAAAACAGAGGCCACTGGTTTGGAAAGGTTGGTTGTAAAAATGTTTTAAAATTATTTCAGTGAAGATACCCCCTTAATCTGATTATCTTTAAGCTAAAGAAATATTTTTTAAGGTTACAGCTACTCCAACTAAAGCATTTTGCAGGTCTCCTATAGACACACATATTAATAAGATTGACATGCTTATTCTGCAAGATTGTGCAGCACGGTATGATGTATCCTGGACACTTATGTGAGTTTCATTCCCTGCCTGTCTCTGGCATTCTTTTCTCCTTAGGAAAATGAATGTAAATAAGCCAGCCTCTGTAGAATCAGGTTTTTTCAGAGGCTGCCAAGTGTTTTCTCTGACACCCCTGTTGTTGTCTGCAGGACACCCTATAAAGGAACACTTTGCTTAAGGCAATCAAATGCACATTACCAAACTTTCCTTAGCAAAATGACAACTAAGAACATGCATCCCATACCATAATTCATACCTAGTTACTACGCTGACTTTTGTTAGATTTCTTTGCTACACACCATAGAAAATAATTACATCAGCTAGAACTTAATTTTCTTTGTGATAACATTTACCTGGAGGTTTAGACTCATGCCTGCATTGCACATACAGCAATGATGTCCCTGCCCTTGGCAGGAAGGGGTAAGAACTAGATGATCTTTAGCATCTTTTCCAACTTTAACCATTCTATGATTCTATGATGTGCTGACAGGGAGAAAGCCAGACATATGGAATTTGTACCAAGACTAGTACAAGCAGGTTTTGCAGTTCCCTGACGCTGAATTAACCTTAACACAAATTCACTGGACTGTAGTTACAACTTTGTTAGTTATGCCTCTAACTGGTAATTTAACAGTGCTAGGATTTTTCCTCTGGTGTCAAGGCCAGCTTGCACAGTCTACCTAGTCCATGCTGTAAAAATCTTATAATTCAAAACAAAGTGGTTATACTAAAACTGACTGTTGTGAATGGTTTGATTCCCAAACTGTGATGGGAATTTTTTTTATGGAGAATGCTAGGTAAACTGACAAAATGTGTGTCAAAATTTGCCCTAGCAATCAAGAAAATATAGTTCTGGCATCTGGGTCTGGACCCTGGCAGTGTTTAATTTGTCACTATAGACATAAACTCAGGGTCTACCTGAGCTCTTTGCTCTTCAGTCTGTGCTGACACATTAGAACAATTGCAGCCTGGCAATTAGCATTCCCAAGTCAGCCAGGCATCTTTCTGCATGATGTATTTAGTGATACAACTGCCACTGTTTCAGCAGAGTTCTGCCTGTAATGTGTTAGCTGCTGTACATATGTGACAATTAATTGTCTCTGTATTAACACAAAATTGACATTGAATTCAAAACAAGTAGGGCAAAGAGAAATGGAAAGACTAATAAGTCAAGAGAGGAAAACAGTACTGTAAGAAACATGCCATGTTTTAGCTGAGATTTCTCATAGAATAATTTTCAGAGAATCGATACTAGCACGATGCTACCTGCCTAGCTGCTGTTAGAAAGCAATTTTCATCATGGCAATTATAAACATCTTCAGATCATTGGGCTGTTTTTTCTATGAAGTTCTCTAGAAAAATTTTCTCATGCAGGAGATGCATAGATTGAGTCTGGACAGAAATATAAGGCAGCATTAGATGGAGCAGTTGTTGACAAAGGAGAGCAGATGCTCACCTTCTCCTAAGCCAATAGCAGGTTGAAATAGCAATGTAAACTGCATAAGTTTACAGTGAGGAAGATTTCAACATCATTTTGACAAAACATTGTGGGGCAAGGCGGGGGGGGGGGAAGAAAAGAGGATATCCTACCTTACTAGTGTCTACTGACCTCTTTGAAGGCATCTTTACACATAATTATGGCTTTCTTACAAATCAGAAGAGACTGGGTACACAACTAATATAAAATAGTATTTCACTGAATTAAGTAAAAGAATTGATCTGAAGCTGGTGCACAGAGTTAACCCTTACCTTGTTAGCTAGACTTCTGATACATTTTAAGAACCTTGCGAAGCTTATCACAGGCTCAGTACAGGACTAGTTCTTACCTGTGCCCCTGTGAACTTTTAGCCGATGAATCCTTGAGCACACTTTCTGAAACTAAGAAGAAAAACTCACAGGTAGGAGGTCCCACAACTTTTATATGGGAGAAATGAGACTTGTCAAGTTTCTTTCTTCTTTCCTCTCAACAGCAATGAGCACCAATGTTCAGCAAGTTCCTAATGCACCTTTTTCCGTGATGTTTCCTTGCTTTTTGGGGTTTCTTTGTGGCTCCAGATCTTGCCTGTTTTACTCCATCTGGCAGGTCAAACCTCCTTGGCTAACCCATGGGTTTCCAGTCAGACTTAACCAAGGCACTAGGCTTGTAAGAAGACACGTTTCGAGCAAGAAATAGGTCAACTGTAAATAGTTAGAGAAACTAGTGAACTGCTCCTTAGAAAGTCAAACAATCAACAGGAAGATTCGCTGGTATTTTAGTGAGGTGCACAACAGATTTTCATAAAAGGCTGCAAATTCCTGACTTATTAAGACAAACTCTGAAAAAGGCTGGGAAGTGGAATGCCAAGATATTTCCCCAGTAAACTCTGCAGCAGATATACAGATTGTATTTTGACACAATCTGAACCATAAGACTTGGAAGTAAACTTGTCACTGCTGTGTAAAAAATGAAATCTTTTATGTTTGCCTAACATTTCACTGTGATATATGGATAATGAGTGTTATAAGTAAAAAATATTTTTACAAATTATTTTTACAACTCTGCAGAAGATTTTTGTGCCTACACTTCTTTGGCATAGACATTAACTTCAAAGCAGAAGGAAGAAAACCAATAAGAAAGTACATGAATGATATGAGATAAAGATATATAAAGAAATATTTAGAGAGATCTAAAAGGTCTGATTTTGGTCTAAAAACTTGTTTTTTAATAATTCAGTTAGTGATTCAGGTAATGGTTTTGGTTATTTACCCCATAAAATGTCATTCACTGCAGACCGGATTTATTCTCTAGATATTCAAAATGAGACATCTATGCCTAAATCCGACATACAGTTCATCTGACGAGTCTTGGATACCTTTATTAGGAAAGATGAATTCCACCATTAAGTTTCTTTTCCACGCTAAAACCACTATTATGATTGTATTTCCTGAATGTTGATATCTTATGTTATACTATTAATATAACTAGTATTATGGTTATAGGTTGAATTTTTGAAGTTTCAGATTTTTTGAACTATCAGTTGAAGCATCTCAACATGTTCACAAATATAAGATCAGGAAATTTTAGAGCGTTAGTCCTATTTTAGTAAGTAATATATAATAGTCCTATTTTAGTAAGTAATTTAGGTACTTGAGAGTGCTAAGTGACAATTGGATTTCTTTACCTGTGTGCATATATTGTAAAGCCTGTACTGTTATCATGACTTCTTTAAAATCTCATTAATTTATCATATCCAAATAATTAAAAAAAAAAAAAAAGAAAGCCTAAGAAAGTTGTAGAAATAATCTTCCCACTTGAAAAAAAATCAGGTCGTTAAACAAAACAAAATGAAATAAATTATAGAAAAAGCTTGGCATTTTCCCTGATGGGTCACAACAGCAACATTTTTTATCAGTCTGTATCTTGAGGTTCTGTGCACCCATTCACATAAATGTAGACTCTGAGGTATCTAAGATAGCTAAGTAATGTAAGTAGCTGAGTGAGAGTGCAAGGAAAAAACAACAGCAAACAAATCTCTTTGGCTGTGTTTCAGAAGGACAGAATTTTTCCTGGATGGTTCATTCCAGAAGCTGAAATATTTGAACTAAACCATGTTAGCAATAACCATGGTTCTAGCATCTTTTCTGCATTTTATTATAAATTCTTTTTAGGAAAGGAAAAGTTTTGTGTATTTTTAAAAGTCAAAACATGGCTTTAAATATTCGTACTTTCTGAAAGAAAGCATATTGCTTTTCTATTGAGTCATGCTATGGGAATAGAACCCAGACCATGCTGCTGGGATTCCTACAAGAACTTTCAGTTGCTTGTGCATATTGTATAATCTGAGAATCAAGGGACTCAGCTGCAGTTAATTTTCATTTGCTGTTTGTATATAAATGCTTTTAGTACTTAAACTAAATTCAGATCAATTAAACTAATGTTGTTTGACATAATATTCCTTGTTCCAAAATCAATATCCCTTCATTTGACAGACTTATTCTTGAATTCAGGATGTTTATTATTCTTAAAGCTTACCTATAGACCTGGTTTTTGTCTTTGATGATGTAAAACAGTTCTTCCTTATGTACCATGAGCCAGAGTATAATGGGGTTCAAATTTCTCTGGTAAATATCTTTAATTGTAAGATCATGTCCGTTAACCTCTTACCATAGTGTTAACTTCCTATCCTTTCCTTTTGTCTTTGCTATTGTCTCTTTGAGACCATGTTTTCCCAAAGAAGATACTTTTTTTTTTTTTTTTTTAGTACTCTGTTACTGAAGATATCTTTTCCTGAGATTGTGGTATTTGATGATGAAAAGTCCTCCACCAAGTTTTGGAGAGTGAAGTCTTCCAATTTCATTTTGGTCAACAGACTCCGTAAAGGTCTGTGGCCCAAAGATCTTTCACTAGACTGGGTTTGATAATGTTTATGTCATTGCCTAGAGAGGAGGAGAATGGGGAACTATAGGGAAGAGCTAACTCTTTCAGGGTTCATTGTCTGTACATCAGGGGGGATGCACAATGCTGGTCCCCTGCATTTCGTAGTGATCCATAGTTGAAGTGAGTCATGGAGTCATGGCAGTACTTGCTTGTTTCACAAGCCCATTCATACATAAGGAAAGCTGTTATGGGGAAATATTGTACTGCCAAGGGTAGGACTTGTCCTCCCACAACAAAAATCATGAATCACAATTTGACCCTCAGTTGTGTATTTCTTCAGACATATCCATGCTAATGGCTGCAAGAGCTTGCCTGAATGATGGCTGGTTAAGGACTGAATGGAGTCCTTAGGATTTGGTCCACCAGGAGTATTTTTCTTGAGCTTTTGTTTTAAGAAGACAGAGCAGGGCTCATGCCCTTCAGATCCTCTTTACCCTCCCACTGCGGTACTTATAAATCTTGTGATTTTGTTATGTCTGGCCATTGTCCAAAAACAGACCTGTCGAATGAAAGGCAGCTTTGGGATCATTTATCAATGTAACAGTGGGAATAGTGGGCTGAACAGTAGTTTTGTGCTGTTACCACGTGAAACCACCATGAGCAGTTACCTAATTGGAATAATATGGCACATGTTCCCATAATTGCTCTCCTTTGATAACTTTGCTTAGGTCATGTTTTCTCAGTTAATTATCATTAGAAAAATATCTAATGAAGGTAACAAGGACTAAGGGTTGCAAAAAAATGGGTATATGCTGCAGTGTGACTTATTTTCAGACAAAAATATTTTCTTTACATTAATGGTAATAGAAATGATATAACTTGGCATCAACTGCAAATGTAATCAACAGCTATGGTTCCCAGGTATTTATTATGACTAAAGGTCAGAGTGGAAGAGGGGTTATTAATGAAACTTAAGCCAAACTGTCTCAATTATGCTGCTGGAGGGCAGAGTCCTGACCTCATCCTCCTCTGCAGCTGCCCAGACTTCTCCAGACAGACGAGAAATGAAATCCTACAGCTTCAGGTAGATCCTCCCAGCCACTCAAGTCTTGCTCCCACTTCAGAAAAAAATGAATGAAATGGGTATTACTCCATGCTTAGAACAAGAATGAAGGCAGCATGGCTGCTGATAAATTACATCATACTTCTGGGAGAGATGTAGGAGAATATTACAGTTCTGGACAACTGCTTCAGAAAAAAAACCCCACAAACTTTTCACCCTTCCATGCTCTGTTCTGTTCTGTGGAGAACAGTTTAGGTCTTCTGACAGGGAAACTTGCAGTAAGTATTTCCACTGTTTTTCTTGAGTAAAAACCTATAATTTAATCTACATGGTCTTTAAAACTGTATCTTAACCTAAGAGATATGCTGATAAACTTATTAGTATACATTAGGCTGGTATCTGTCTCACCTTATCTCAGGTGCCTAATAGTTAGAGGTCTAAGTCTGACCTGGTGACCTCAGACTCACTTTATAGTCAGAAGAAAAAATAGTCATTCCCAGATCGCAATCCATCTTATTTGAGCTAAGTACACAAGACAGGTCAGATGAATTGTGTCCCGGATTTGCTTCCACTGAGTATAACAGGAAGCCAGGGTAACTAGCAGAGTTTTAAATGTTGAACTTTCAGATGTCTACATTAAGGTAGATGAATTGCACCCTGAAGTTACGCACACTAATAAATTAAACAGTAGAAGGGAACATGCAAAGCCACTTTGTTGCCTGCAAGGCAACCAAGTTTGGATGGTACCTGGCTGGTTTTGCCCCAGCTGAGCTATTGCCATCCAAACCAGTTATGGAGTGACTTGGGGACAGAGACTGTTGTTAACAGGCAGTTTGGATGTGGCTGCTCAGCGTCTGAGACAAGAAGGATTCCACAGAATGGATGCAGGACTTTCTATGCTGGTTAGCTGCTGTGAGCGCATTTAATGTTCTAGTATGGACATAGTCTTAGTAGCTTCAAGAAATAATTTGTATCAAACCCATTTTAAAGCTACAGAAGTCAAGCCACACTCTCCTACAGATTTCAGTGGAAACATTCTCGAGACAGATACATGGATAGAAATCCTTCCTCCAGCCTCCAAGGGCCTCCAACAGCAATCTCTTTTCAGAAAGTATGAAACACTAATCTTACTGATAGAAAATAACAAAGATGTGAGCAACTGTGTGACAACATCTAGCCAAAACATTGTGTTTTAAGACTATGATTCTGTTCCCACTGACTTCAAAGCGACAGGATCAGGCCTGAAAAGTTTCTGATTTTTTTTGCTGGAATGATAATGGCCAGAAGTGAAGTTATTTTTATTCTTTATGAGAAACAATGAATAAGAGACCATACTTACTTTTCACTGGAAATTCTGAAACAACCAGTTCACTTCAGGGGAAAAAAAAAAAAAAAAAAAAGCCCTCTGGACTGAATTATTCTTTTTCCACTATGGTCATGAACACTTTCAAAGAAGCCTGACTCAGGACAGCCAATGCAGGATAAAGCCAAGCTACTAAAAACATCTTTCCTTTCCTTAGACATTTGGGGCCTGTATTCTCTTTGTATATTTTGTCACTGGGAAATAAACCAGCTGTGTTCTTGAAATCCTTGTTTCTCTTTCTTGTTAGGTCAATTCACTTTTATGCATTGTGTTTGGCTCTGTTAATATCTGTAAGGGAACCTGTGCTTTGATTAATAGCATTTTGCCTTTTTTTTTTTTTTTTTTTTTTTTTTTTTTTTTTTTTATTGGCAGGGTGGTTTTCATTAACCAAGCCACTAACTAGAATCAATTACACTAACTAAATAAAACACAGTATAGAACTGTGGAAAGATGAAGATGACAATAAGAACTAAGTCCCATCACACACAAAACTCTCTAGCAGAAATAACTAAAACCAACCTATGCCACCACGACTTTTGATTCATAAATTATAGGAAAAGCCAACATACAATTCTATGTTGCAACTCTACTCATAGAATCCAAGAATAATTTAGGTAGGAAGGGACCTCTAGAGGCTTCTAGTACAACATCCTGACAAAAGCAGGGTCAGATACGGGGTCAGGCCAGGTCTTTATCTAGTCAGGCTTTGACAGCCTCCAAGGGCAGACTTTGCCCTACCTCTTGGCAGCCTGGTCCACTACTTCACTGTCTTCATGGAGAAAAGCTATTTCATTATATCTAGTCTGAGCTGCTCTTGTTTCAACTTAATCTCTGTTGCTTGTCTTCCCACGATGTTCTGTGCTCTTCACGGTGGCTCCATCATCTCTCAATGCCCCTGATTCAGAGTATCAGCCAGTGTCCCTAGTTTGGTGTCATCTGCACGCTCAATTGGACTGCACTCCAACACCTCTGCCAGCTCACCAGTAAAATGTTAAACAGGACCGGCACCGTGACAGATTGCTGCAGTTACCAGCCTCCAGACAGAGTGTGACCTATTAACCACTATCCTCTAAGGCCAACCATCAAACCAGATTTTGCCCTTCTACTTCACCAGTCCAAAGCGTATCATCCCAGCTTGAATGCTAAGGAGAAAGTGCTAAAAGCCCAGATAAAATCCAGGTAAACGATATCCAGTGCTCTCACTTCATCCACAAATCTGGTTGCTTTTCACAGGAGACAATCAGGCTGTCAGGCATGAATTATTCTTGGTAAACCTGTGCTTGCTGTTCCCAACCACCTTTTTCTCCTTTACATGCCCAGAAATGCCTTCCAAGAAGACTTGCTTGATGATTTTCCCAGGGACCAGTTTGTAGTTCCTTGGATCATCCTTTTGTGGGTTTTTTTCTTTAAAAATATGCACAGCCTTTACTTTCCTCTAGTCTTTCTGATCCTCCCTTTATCTCCATGACCTTTCAGAGATGGTAGAGAGTAGGCTTGCTATGACATTTGCTGACACTTTCAGACACAGCCTATAAGTTCCCAAGGACTCACATGGGTTGAGCTCTCTCACACAGCCCCTGACTTGATCCTTATCCACTGCTTGTACCTCTTTGAGAGCTTCTGGTAATCCCAGAAGCCTGGGAGACCTTCTTGGTGAAGAGTGAGACAAAGAAGGTATTGTGTATCTCAATCTTAACTGTGTCTGCTCTCACTAAGCCAACTGCCCCATTCAACAACAGTTCCATAGTTTCTTCATTTAGCCTTTTACTACTAAAACAATATAAGTTGTCCTTGATGGTTTTGGTGTTCCTTGCAAGTCTCAACTCTAAGTGAGCTTTGGCTTACATGACACCATTACTGCATTTCCAGGCAATACTTTGAAATTTTTCCTTTGTAGCACTTCTCTTCTTTCATGTTGCCCATCCAGAAGATGTCAGGCAGATTAATGTTTCCCATTAGAACTGGAGTTTGTGATCTAGAGACTTGATTTACTTAGAAATTACAGAATTTCACAAAAAAAGCTCTAATGGAAAGTTTTTGCCAAGAAATTTCATTACTGAACCCACAACGAACATGGATATTTAACTGTGGTGCTAATAGCTATGAAAATTACTTATTTATCCTGACATTTTTTGACAGACCTAAAACCACATCAGGTACAGGAATTTTTCAAGATAATTATGAGTCAGTTTTACTACAGAGGACTCAGGATTGTTTTCTATTTTATTGAAGGTACATAAAACAGTTCTTAAATGTAGACAGCTTTGTTTGTAACAAATGATAGGATTTTGTTCAAATTCATTGCCAAGGACCAGACTGCAGTACTCACTATGACAGTGAATAGTACCTTCTTAAATGGTTGTCTCATTTAAGTCAACATGACTCTTCAAAAAGTAGCATATAACTCAATATGAGTAAAGTTGTCAGTATAGTTAAGAAAAAGGCATCTATTTCCCCTTCTTTCACTAGGAGGAAGAAAATTAGAACAGACAAAAGTGGGACGTTTTGCAGAGAAATCTGGCTCAGCAGCATAATGGTCCTCTTCTCCAGACACCAGCACAAATACTCTGCACTTAATCAACATTTAAATCCTGAAATATTTTTCAAGATTTTTTTCAAGAATGTGAAAACACTGTATCCCATGTGAGTCCAAACTTGGGTCAATGAAGGTCTATCTGAAAACTGGAAATTATTTTGAACAAACTGTTAAGATTCCTAAAACAATGTCCTTTCCCCGCTTCCCAGAAACAGATAACAATAAGACATTTTAAATTTCATCAAATGTACCTATACTATGTTTTTTTCTTTTGTAAATGAAAGTGTAAATCTCACAACAGAAATATGGTTACAGCCTCTCTGCAAATGCAGGCCAGTATCATGGGGAAAAGGTAAGGGAGTTGGGTCTTTTTAGTCTGGAGAAGAGAAGACTGAGGGGGCATCTCATCAATGTTTACAAATACTTAAAGGGAGGATGCTGGGAGGAGGGGGCCAGTCTTTTTTCAGTGGTGCCCAGTGATAGGACAAGAGGTAATGGACACAAACTAGAACATAAGAAGTTCTAACTGAACATGAGGAGGAACTTCTTTCCTTTGAGGGTGGCAGAGCACTGGAACAGGCTGCCCAGAGAGATGGTAGAGTCTTCAGCTTTGGAGACATTCCAAACTGGCCTGGACACCATCGTGTGTAACTTGCTGTAGGTGGACCTGCTCTGGCAGGAGGGTTGGACTAGATGATCTCCAGAGGTCCCTTCCAACCCTGGTGATTCTGTGATTCTGTGATCTTTGTACTTATTATAACTGTGACATATTTGGATGCTTTTACTATAAGCAAAGTAGAGAGAGACTTATAAGAAAATGCATGAAAGCTCTGAAGTACCATTTAAGTGCCTACAGTGTTATCCATGTTCTAAGCTTCCAGCATTAAATTCCCTGGTTATCTTCTTACTTATATGTATTCTTGTATGCATGTCCAGGTGGATATTTGGAGATTTATAGTTCAAACATTCTCTTGTACAAAAATTTTTTTTTTTTTTCATGCTTTTTACCAATTAGTCCTATGACTCCCTGCAGGATTAAAGCTGGTTTTGCTCTGGCTGCTTTCCAGAACTTTCTTTGATGATGCCACAGTAGTGTACAGGAATATTACCCAGTAGGCAGTATGGATCCAGTCATTCTTGGTCTTCACCAGTAAGGGCTCTAGCCACACGTCCCAAGTTGCAGAAGACAAAGGCAAGGAATGGGAGAATGAGGAATGGCCCACTGTAGGAGAAGACCATGTTTGAAACCAGCTAAGGAACCTGAAGTGGCGCAAGTCCATGGGACCTAATGAGATAAATCCGTGGGTACTGAGGGAACTGGCAGATGAAGTTGCAAATCTGCTATCCATCATATTTAAGAAGTCATGGCAGTCCAGTGAAGTTCTCACTGATTGGAAAAGGGGAAAAATAACCTTCATTTTCAAAAAGGGAAGAAAGGAAGAGCTGGGGAACTACTGGCAGATCAGTCTCACCTCTATACCTGGCAAGATCATGGAGCAGATCTCCCTGGAAACTATGCTAAAGGCATATGGAAAATAAGGAGGTGACTGGTGGCAGCCAACATGGTTTCACTAAGGACAAATCATGCCTGACAAATTTGGTGTTCTTTTATGACAGCATTAGAGCATTGGTGGATAAGGGAAGAACAACTGACATAAACGTCCTGGGCTTGTGCAAAGCATGTGGCACTGTCCCACACAATGTTCTTGGATTCTATGGATTGATAACTTGGTGGATAGGGAATAGGCTGGATGCTAGTAATCAAAGGGTTGCAGCAAACAACTTGATGTCCAAATGGCAACCAGTGCAAGTAGCGTGCCTCAGGGGTAGGTACGGGGACCGGCGCTATCTAACTTCTTTGTCAGGGACCTGGACAGCCACACCCCCAGCAAGTTTGCCAATGACACCAAGCTGTGTGCAGCGATCGACACGCTGGACGGGAGGCATGACATCCTGAGGGACCTGGACAGGCTTGAGAGGTGGGCCCATGCCAACCTCACGAAGCTCAACAAGGCCAAGTGCAAGGTCCTGCACGTGGGTCAGGGCAATTCCAAGCACAAACGCAGGCTGGGCAGAGAATGGATTGAAAGTAGCCCTGAGGAGAAGGACTTGGGAGTGTTGGTGGCAATGTACACTCACAACCCAGAAAACCAACCACATCCTGGGCTGCATCAAAAGCAGCATGGTCAGCAGGTGCAGGGAGGTGATTCTGCCCCTCTACTCCACTCTCATGAGACCCCACCTGGAGTACTGCATCAGGCTCTGTAGCTCCCAACATAAGAAGGACATGGACTTGTTCGAGCGAGTCCAGAGGAGGGCCACAAAGATGATCAGAGGGCTGGAGTACCTCTCCTATGAGGACATGCTGAGAGATTTGGGGTTATTCAGCCTGGACAAGAGAAGGTTCTTGGAAGACCTCATAGCAGCCTTCCAGTATTTTAGGGGCCTATAATAAAAATGGGGAGGAACTCTTTTTCAGAGAGCGTAGTAATAGGACGAGAGGTAGTGGTTTCAAACTGAAAGAGGGCAGATTTAGATTAGATATTAGGAAGAAATTATTTACTGTGAGGGTGTTGAGGCACTGGAACAGGCTGCCCAGAGAAGCTGTGAAGACCCCATCCCTGAAATTGTTCAAGGCCATGTTGGGTGGGGCTTTGAGCAACCTGGTCTAGTGGGAGGTGTCCTTGTCCATGTCAGAGGGGTTGAAACTAGATGACCTTTCCAAGCCATTCTATGATTCTACAATATTATGCTACTACTTTTATTCATACAACTGTTTATGTGTACTGATGAAAATAAGGAGGTATTATTACTTAAAATTTATTAGTGTTAGCAATATTTAGTATTAATATTTTATATGGGCCCAAGACTCAGAAATACTAGGATCATTTACTAAATGTGGCAGATTTTTTCCTTTGTGACTCGAAAAGCCATAAAATCCTTGCCACTTCTTGTTTTATCCAAAATATTGAGACAATCTCCCCTTACTCTCTTCATTTTATTGGTTTAGATTGGACGCTTTTTCAGGAAAGTATTTTTCCTAACTTCATATCTATACACTACTTAAGAGCCACTGCAAATAAACACATACAGAAATGTTTTGTGTGGACTACATGAGGTCAGTTTCCTCATAGATGTTTTTTCTAAAATTTTGTGACTTTTCTTCATTTGGCACTCAGCCTTGGGCTAGCATTAATCCTGCCCTCACCTCCTTCATTTGAACAACATCTGAGATCCCAAACCAACTTCTCCAAAACCACCTGTGCATTTTTGGCCTTCCTGCTGTCTTCAAATAACCTGTAAGTATAACTGCTTCACCTTTAGCATTTGTCCATCTCAACTGTATTCTGCTTTACATTTATTATGACTTATGATTGGTCTGCTCTAGCAAGACTGGAATTTCCTGGTACAGGCATGAACTCAAATAGAAAAGTCTCTTCAAGGTAAGAAATACAAGCTGATTGTAGAATCAGTATGGATGTGTTTATAACAGAGGCAGAGTGGCTGGAAGCTGCCTGGTAGAAAAGGACCTGAGGGTGCTGGTTGACAGCAGGCTGAATATAAGCCAGCAGTGTGCCCAGGTGGCCAAGAAGGCCAACAGCATCCTGGCCTGTATCAGAAACAGTCTGGCCAGCAGGATTAGGGCAGTGATTGTCACCCTGTACTCAGCACTAGGGAGGCCCCACCTCAAGTACTGTGTTCAGTTTTGGGCTCTTCACTACAAGAAAGACATTGAGGTGCTGGAGTGTGTCCAGAGAAGGGCAACGAAGCTGGTGAGAGGCCTAAGGAACAAATCCTATGAGGAGCAGCCAAGGGAACTGGGGTTGTGCAATCTGCAGAAAAGGAGGCTAAGGGGAGACCTTATTGCTCTCTACAACTGCCTGAGAGAAGGTTGTAGTGAGGTGGGGGTTGATCTCTTTTCCCAGGTAACAAGCGATAGGACAAGAGGAAATGGCCTCAAGTTTCACCCGGGGAGATTTGGATTGGATATTAGGAAAAGTTTCTTCACCAAAAGTCTTAACAAACATTGGAACAGGCTGCCCAGGGAAGTGGTGAAATCGCCACCCCTGGAGGTGTTTAAAAGATGGGTAGCTGTGGTGCTGAGGGACATGGTTTAGTGGTGGTTTTGTCAGTGTTAGGTTTATGGTTGGACTCAATGGTCTTAAAGGNAGAGGAAATGGCCTCAAGTTTCACCCGGGGAGATTTGGATTGGATATTAGGAAAAGTTTCTTCACCAAAAGTCTTAACAAACATTGGAACAGGCTGCCCAGGGAAGTGGTGAAATCGCCACCCCTGGAGGTGTTTAAAAGATGGGTAGCTGTGGTGCTGAGGGACATGGTTTAGTGGTGGTTTTGTCAGTGTTAGGTTTATGGTTGGACTCAATGGTCTTAAAGGTCCCTTCCAACCTAGGTGAGTCTATGATTCTATGAAAATTATCGAAATTACACTACATTGGAAAAGAATCCTAGTCTGTAGTTTATGGAAGCAGGCTCTCTTTCGTTTGCTGTCTTCTAATCAGATTATTTTTGTACTTGTGCCGCCAAAAAATCTAACTTCAATAAAAAGACTAAAAGGTTTTCCTGTCCTTCTGTCTATCCCAATCCTATTGTCTATAGTTTGATGACCAGGGTAAGACATCCTTAAAGACATGCTGTATTTTTTTCCCCTTAAAAAAGAACACAGTTATCATTCTTCGTCTTGCTTTAGCAAACTAGAATAATGGAAAAGAAATTCTTTTATACAACCAAATACATTTTCATTTCAACAAATGGAGGCATCTACCACTTTGCATTACACTGGTAGCAAAGCAACTAATACGGTTACTCTGGCAGTAAACCAGAATGAAAAGGGCAGACTACACCTCAGAAGTCGGAATAAAAATGCAACGATATCTTGGTTGCTTTTCAAAAGACACAAAGAGGAGCAGATTCTTTTTTTTTTTTTTTTTAACCTTTTAACAATGCTGTCTTTGAATTCTCAGATAGTTGGGCTGCATGGGCTTGCATGAGACTGACTTTAAGTCCCCAGTCCAAAAATGAAAAACAAAAGCCCCTTAAACAGCCCTGGAACTTATCCAGGGATCCAGGAGCTGTTTATTTCTTTTGGATATCATACTGGTTCCAATCAGTCCAAAAGGCTGGAGAAAAATGGAGAGAAATGATTGCCAAGAAGACATTTACACTGAGTTCCCCAAATTATTTAGTGAAAGGGTCATTTATATTTTTGCCCGTACATCCATGTATAGGACATAGCATAGCTTCTCTTTGCTTCTCCAAGAGCAGATGATAAAAGAGTAACTCTGTGCCTTTGAGTTCCCACCTCTCCAGAGAAGCAGTGATTTACCCTGTATTAACCTCTCAATTGTCCCATGTCCCACTGCATGAGTTACTCTCTAGTAGTTGGTCACGTGGCTGTGGCACACATATTTTTCAGGTTGTACAACCCAGCCAAGTGTTGCACTCAGGAAAGGAGTATCCCCAGACAAGTGCAGTGGAACTGAGGTCCAGTAATTTGAATGCCTAAATTTAACTTTGAGAGTTTCATCTTACCTTGAATTAGATAATTGATCAGGGCTGTACCATGGAGTGCAGTGCTGGGCTGGATTGTTTTGACCAGAGATTCCCACTAAGTGGTATGAAAAGCTGCAGCTTCTGTTCTCCAGAGCCCTGTGCTTCATTTGCTACCAAGTTGATTGATGAAAGATTGACCAGTTAGCTCAGTCTAGTACACAGCACCACCTGAGGAGCTGGCCAACCACATTTCATACTTGAAAACACACAAGTTATGGATATCATGTGAGGGCTACACTGAACAAATTCAACTTGAAACTTGTGGCTACATAAACACCAGTAAATAAAACAAAGCCAAAGCATAGTTTTCAATACTGGTACTTCATTATGTGGTCCTTCATATGGCCTTTACCTACTAATATTCTCATTTAGTACAAGAAAGACATGGACCTGTTAGAGTGAGTCCAGAGGAGGGCCACAAAGATGATCAGAGGGTTAGAACATCTCTGCTATGAGGGCAGGCTGAGAGAGTTGGGGTTGTTCAGCCTGGAGAAGAGAAGGCTCCAGGGAGATCTGATTGCAGTCGTTCAATACTTAAAGGAGGCTTATAAGAAAGATGGGGACAGACTTTTTAGTAGGGCCTGTAGTGATAGCACAACGGGTAACAGTTCTAAACTAAAAAAGGTAGATTCAAACTAGATATAAGGAAGACATTTTTTATGATGAGGGTGGTGAAACACTAGCACAGGTTGCCCAGAGAGGTAGTAGATGCCCCATCCCTGGAAATGTTCAACGTCAGGTTGGACAGGGCTCTGAGAAACCTGATCTAGCTGAAGATGTCCCTGCTCATTGCACAGGCATTGGACTACATGGCCTTTACAGGTTCCTTCCAACCCAAACCATTCTATGATTCTATGATTCCAGGAGGTTATTCTCTATACAGTATCTAGGCTTAGTCACCTGTGCTAGGTAAAAAGACAATTTAGGTCTATGGATACAACCTACAGAGACTTTCAGTATCATGTCCAGAGGATGAACCTGACACACTACAAACATGTATGTAAACTGTGAGACCTGCCAGCAGCTGTGATTTACAAAGTTTAGGTTTGTTTGAGCCCTGTTCCCAGGCAGCTTCGTTAAACCTGAATTCCTCTTTCTCATGCTGTCCATGGCATCAGTAGCCAATGTGAAGCAATAAAAATATGCTCTAACACTCCCTTCTCCCCTATAGACATACAGGTCAGGCTACAACTTGATTTTGATTGAATTAAATGTAATCTAAGTGTTGAGCAAGAGAGAAAGAAATACCTTGACCTTTTTTTTGCTTTTTTTTTTGGTTGAAAGTAGACACCAATATTGGTTTAAAACCAACAAAGACCTGTGATATTTACAAACCAGTAATATTTGAGGAGCCTGTCCTAAAAAACATGCAATCTGTTGTCCTGACCGTTCTGGAACCCTTGAGTTCCTATGTGTATACTAAGTATTTTACTTACTGTTAAACTGCAAAGGACTTCTCACATGTATCATGTTACTCAGGTAACAGTTCAGATTTAGCCAGCCTTATTTGCTATCCTTAAGCCATTAAACACTCTCACTCTCATTGTTCCCCCTCTACCAACTTTTCTTGCAATTTTTGGGGTACGTTTTTTGGAGAGTAAATTTCTGGCAGAGTTCAACGAGATTTCTAGAAGATGGGGAGTTCTGATCTTTGAGTCAGTGTTTTAGTGGGTCTGATTTTGCCATTTCAGCCTCTCAAGATAAAAGAATGCTGACACAGACTGAATCTAAAGTATGACAGGTGCATGTTCAAAGCCTCATGGGATCACTTATACATAGCAGCAGCATTTTAGCCATGGTGGTGTATTTACAGCAAGATTTATATGAAGGTGTAGAACTTCTAAAACTTGCTGGTTAATAAAAGTCACTACCTCTAACAGAAACCTTAACACTTGATAGACACTTGTGTCATGACTTTCATGAGTCAAAAGAGCCTCTCCAGACGGTAAACTCCTCCTGCAGCCCTGCCTGCATTGACTTGGTTTTAGGGAGCCTTTGCTTGTGTAGTAAAATCAGAACTTTAAAAGAAGAAGTCCTCTTAAATATAATCTTTCATGTATTTAATTTAGACCAACATATGTATTAACATTGCAGCAACCTCTGTTCAAAGAAAGACATACAGAAAATTTAGTTTCACATAGGTCACAGTAGCCATACTTCAGGGAAAAATAAAAAGGTTCCTGACATTTTTGAACTGTTTTCTATTATATTTATTTGTTTGTTTAGGCTGGTTAGTTACTGGGAATATGGTACTTCTGCTGCAGCTCCCTGCCTTGGTGGGTTTCTGTTATCTGAAGGGTTTACATTCGCACAAAGCATTCTGTAAATGGCAATTTGTCATCAATTGAGGAGGATTAAAGAGGGATCAGTTACAAGACAGTCTGCTGCTTATATTTATTCTATCTACATCAACACTTCTTCCTACCTTAGTGAAATCACAACCCAGCACATGAGTAATTTGTGTGTCTGTAACAAGTTTACCTGATATTAAGAGATGATTGAATACAAACCACAGGCTGGAGCCTTTTGTCTCTACTATTTGCTCCTTTCTTGTTGTCACGAATCACCTATTGATTTCAAGAGTACAAACATTTCTCGATGGTGAGAGCTAATCTCTCTTTCATGCTTGTTTACACACTCTGTTCAGTCCAAGAAGCCAGTTGCACTTTTCACCTTGGTCTACAAGTAGTCATGCAAACAAATGTCCCAAACCTGAGCAACGCCCTTTTGTGTCCACCCCTGTTTGTTTAACTCATGCTTCTGCTCACTGTTCCTAACCTGGTTATATATCCATTTTAGCGCTAAGATTCCGAGATCAAAGAGTCTGACGGTACACTGTGAAAACACTAGTGAGGAAAGGGCTGGACTGACCTATGTGAAAATCCTTTAGTTTCAAAACTGTGTTTGCTGATATACTCAGATCTTGCGTGTGCATATATATGTGTGTACGTGTATATATGCACACAGTATTCTATGTTTCTATGATTCTGTATGTACACATATAGTAAATAGTGAGTATAGTACAGTATAATACAGTATAGTACAGTATAGCATAGCATAGCATAGTAAATACAGAGACATGATACCTCTATGAAGAAAAAGATGCAGAAACATAACTTATCATGAAGAAAAATTAAGCACATGTTTAATTTAAACCCAAGGGATTTAAATTAATAAATTCAATGGGACAGGGGTTGTATGTTTTCTTCAAATATGTAAGACAGCAAGGATAGCTGGAAAAAATAGCCTTGTTTTGGTGTATTTAAGTGATCTGCTGAAATACATATTTTTTTTCTTCTTGTGTTAGTTCAAAGTTCATAAATTCTTTTTTCCATGATGTGCACGTAAGTAATGTTCTTGGAAGGGCTGAGCTAGTGTGAAAATACTGATGGACGGTAGTAAGACCCTAATGACCATGGGTGACCTTTACAGAGTGATAAACACCCTGGCCCCAATTCCGCAATGCATTTAAGCGAGAATGCGTGTCTATTGAAGTCATTATCTGCAGAGCAATTGGTAACGATAAATCTCACACAGCAAAGCTGGTATTTTTTCAACTGAATCACTATTCTGGTTTCCTGTGCTTTGTCCTTTGATGCACAGTATGGAAGGAAAATTAGCTACAATGCATAACCCTAATGCTGTTTTCACTCCAATTTACATATGCAGTTAAATATCCAAATAATCCACTTATTCCAAGAAACAGTACTGTTTCTTGCATTTTCAAAGACTATTTCTTAAAGACTACTGAATATAATACACTTAGAAGCCACAATGTTGGTTCAGACACGAGGTCTTCTGTTCATAGCTACGCTGCTCCTTTACTTCAGAAGAATGAAGCCATGATGGTGTCGCAACACAGCACCCATGCGAACACTGTTGTTCACAAAACAACCCCAGTTATGCTGACGTTGTCTCTCAGGTAGACATTGAGGTTACAAATCTTTATAGCCCACCCTTCTAAGGCCCACCACAGCCCTGTTCTTCTGCTCCACGTGGTACCACATCATTCTTCAATGTATCTGAATATGAGACTAATTCACAATATTATCCACCTGTACTTCACAGCAAAAGGAAGAGGGAGAGGAACAAGAAATTTCTATCATAGTCTATTCTCTAACAACTATTTTCTTTGTGTACCTGGCAGATCACATAGGACAAGATGATCTTAACTGCCATCCCAGGGACTCAGATTCCTTAGTCCCTACAGAGAAAGATGGCTTGACTCCTAAGCCAGCACACATCATTGCCCTGATGATTCCGTTCATCTCACTGGCGTGTGGTTGAGGGCTTTAATATTTTATTTTTGGGAAGGAGCTTATAAATCCAGTCCAGCATTAAGACAGTTCACAGGATCCAGGAGCGCAGAATAAGCAATGTAATAGTTGTTGATATGTTGTTAATGTTGTTGTACATGTGTGCGTTTGTATGACAGTTTTTGGAAATTTTTCATATAAAACTTTTTTCCTCAGGCACAAAGTCAGGAGATGACATGTAGTACACCTATACATTTTATCTCCAGAAAAAAAAAACAAAACTATATTAATATTTCCACAACAGTTTTTCTCTCCTCTGGTGTGTAAACCTTCATAGCAAGATCCCAAGAACATTGCTGAGATTTAGTAATCATCAGCTGACCAGAAGCTATGTAAGACAATAATAATATGAGTCTTTGTCTCCTTACAAAAAGGACATTTAACGAGGAGTCAGCTTCAAGTCTGAATTTTAGAATCCACAAAAGTCAGGCAATATGAGGAGACTTGAAAGGGTCTCTGAACCAACCATAGCTGGAGGGAAATGGGACTTAGCAGTGACATACTATACAAGCAGCTAAAAAGCAGTTATGCTTGGATAACCTGTTCCGTGTGAGGTGATTCTCCATCACCACAGCAGATGTTTGGAAGATCACCCCAAGGTGTCCATCGCTTTTCAGTCTTTATCAGAATTTCAAACCTAAAGTTACCAGTAAAATTTAGGCGGGTACTGATGGGCTGAATCTTTGACAGTGCTATGATGTGTGCTCTCCTCCTAAGTCAAATCCATTCCCACTAGGCTAATTTCTACCTGTGTGCTCTTGTTTTCTTGCATAATGAATCCATTGTGTGTTCCGAAATAGCATGTCTGCCTGGGCTGGCCCTGGCAGCCTAGCGTGTCTGAGCACACAGTGGACATAGCTACTTACAGGAGCTGGCAAGAGAGTTGATGGCTTAGGTTACATGCACATGTTTGGGGTTGGCATCTAACTGTGTTGATGTTATCCTGAATTCTGGTGTGCCTTGCTGCTAGATAGATTTGCCTTGTCTGGCCAACTTGGTCTTGGCACCCCAATACCGGAAAAGAGACCCCCAATCAGGACAGCACAAGGTTTGAGAAAGCCTGAGAAGGGATGGGAAGAAAGGGAAAAATGCAATTGTCTTCATGGGTTTTTTCCCATTTGTCAGTAATGGACTGACACCTTCTAAGGAGCTAAATTTGATCCTTAGTCCTTACTAGTGAGAGATTGAGATAGAATTTCTGTGAATTATGGAGAAGCCTTCCTCTTAGGGGCATTTTCTTGCTAATGTAATAACATTGTGTGCTACCTCTGACACACAGCTTTTGAGGAAGCGTCTGGCACTGGAACATGCTCACAGCTGTGTTGCATTTCAGGTTGCTCCATGTCATGAGGCACTGGGGTGTAAGTTTTCCGGGTGGCTTCAAAGGGTGCACTGAAAAGCTTCATGACACCTGGGGCTCGTTAGGGTTTTCCTTCGGGCGTTCCAGATGGAACACTTCACTGGTACTTCGGCCTGTACTCTGAGGCCAAGACTAGTGTGTCTACAAAAGCAATTTACTTCAGGTCAGGAACATGCTTCTGAAGCTAATCATCCAGTTAACCCCTCTAACTGCTTCTTGGATTGCATCATGGAGTGGTCTTGTATCACAGGAAATCTGTACTTTTTGGGTCAACATAAACCAAAGGGTGCCCTTTGGCATTGCACCTAACATGCAGCAAGCGATAACGGGCTGAAATTTACAGGACAAAACTAGAGCTAGTTCAAAACCAAGCTCCTGACATGTATAATGGGGTTATTGCATCCTCAACACTAACAGCTTAATAGATACGCTCCCATCAAGCCTTGCTAATGTAAATGTAGCTTGTGTAGACAGTTGAGGTGCTGCTCGAGGTATTTTATAATGGCTGATATTTCAGAAGACAGTGCAAAAAATCACCATTTAAGCTTCCCCAACATATAGGGAAAGGTTTCCTTACATGCTCATTAAAAAGAACTGTTGCAATTATCACACCTTTTTTTTTTTTTTTTTTTTTTTTGTGGGGGTTGTTACTACAGCAGTGTAGTATTTCGCTAGGAACCCTGTGATCCCATTGTGCTAGGCAATGCACAGGCACTGAATAACAAGATGTAATCCTTTTAACTTTTAGTCTGAGTGTAAAGCCTTTGTTGATCTATGCCTTGAAGCATGACAGTTTATTTCGTTTCCATACTTTATTTATGCCAGTGACATTTGTGCTATGCTATTTCACTGTATTGTTCAGAGGCCTTTCAGAGCATGTACTTTATGTTATGACTTATTCGTAATGCTCCTGCTTGAGCGATAACTTGCTTGAGTGCTAACAGGACAAAGCGTGCTCTGTCAATCTTGAGATCTTCACACCAACTTTTGATGGCGTGCCTATTAAAAAAAAAAAACACACAAGTGAATGAGATGCATGAATTCACACACACTGTGTTGTTGTACCAAAGGCTGGAGGCCAAGAACCATCAATGCAAGTGGGCATAAATTTATATAACACAATCTTCATGCTGCATTATCTTTTTGAGATGATAAATAATTATGAAATGTTAGTTTAAATGAAGAAAATATCTGTGTCACTCACAAGTTCCAAACCCACTGAGTTTTGCATGATTACTATCACAGATCTTGGAATCCAGGCTAACTTTCCCGATCTTTCAATTATGCATAAGTGGGGAGTCTCATAAATTCTGAGCCTTTCTGAAATCTCTCTATGTTCCAGCAATTGCTATCCGAATCCCACCTACTAAGTGATGATAGAACCAGGCTTCAAGTTCCTAACAGCTACTTAGGTCTCAATCTCTATTCCACATTTGTGTAGTTGACTCTGCCTTTTTACTTACTAATCTGGCTATAACTTAGGTGATCTCTCTGCATGGTATAATCTAAAAAAATATCGAAGGCGGAAGACCTGAGAGACTCTAAGGCCTTTTGCATAGAACAATTATGTGCGACCCAGGAGAATACTTCTAAAATATTCTAACTGACTTGAGACAAGTCCCTTGACCACCTGATCTCCTTTACTTGTTCTACCCTCTTTCTCTGATTCTCCTCTTCTTTTTTTCTTTCTATCTATTGTCACTTTCCTCCCTGTCAGCAGTGCTTAGAATTTGCTGTTGACTGATTTATAATCTTTGCACCAAAGAAAGCTAATGCAAGCTACAAATGGTAGATCTCCCCATGTTTTAACCCTCACTGTTTATCTCAATGAAAATCTCACGTGTCTCAGGCACCGGATTTGTATTTCCTCCTGTCCTGGTTCCCGCAGGGAC